>NW_019091381.1:2409470-2466178 GCF_001949145.1 Acanthaster planci | reverse complement strand
TTTTTTTTTTTTTGGTTCTGGCAGCGGCCAAGGCTGCCATATTCAATCCCGGTGCTGCGTCTCAAAAAAAAAACCATGTTTTATTCATGGAGGACTTGGGAGATTAATTCACCGTGTGGAGAAAATAGAGAGAAAAGACAGAGCCCAGACGGAGAGCTAGAGGAGCAAACTTCGCTCCGTCGATGATGACAGTCTTATCTCAGTTTGGAGAAAGGAAAGTGTGGGGGGGGGTTGCGCTGACCGCCTCCCGATCTGAGTCAAGTCGCATCATCAGCCTCGATCGCAATCAATCTCGTCACAATCGCTGAAACCCTCATCACGATATCTCGGTAACGATCCGCACGATCAGTTTCGTGAGTACACGCCCCAATGTGAGCGATGTCCAGCTCAGCCTTCGGGTGTTCCTTGATAAAGGTAAAGATAATTTCTATGAGATAGTTTTGATTTGATGCCACGTCACAGTTGTCTTTACGTGCCAGTGACGGATACTTTGGATCACGCACACAAATCCGACCAGCCTACGAAGACATTCGTTTCAACTACGTTGTTTTCTAGACTTGTGCACAGGAAGGTCAAAACTAACTAATCGTAAAAGAACTTGGGGGGGGGATCTATGTATCTCTTCGTCTTTACAGCTACACCATTAGATCTTGTTTTAATCTTTTCCCGTTTTAAACATTCGTTTTCCGCTTAAACAAAAGCCGAGTCTCAAATATTTATCTCCAAAAACCGGTTGTCTCATTTTTGGGTCTTCGCATCAGACCAACTCTTCATTTGCTTGTTAACTTTTTCACGTCTGCTCATCGTTGACTGTGAAATCCATAGACAAAACAGTAAGGCGGTCTTTTTCACGTGAGAAAACGGCAAAAGTTGGGGGCCTTGCTTTGAAATGGCTGTTTTGTTTCATAATTCTACCCCACCGTTCTCCGTCCTTGGTGAATTACGAGGCATGGCAAGCGGGCATGGCAAAGCGTCAAGCCCAGCATAGAGATCATAATCACGGCAGCGGTCAGGCTAAGCGAGCTGTTACGTAACCCGCGCGGAGAGATTGTTTTGCTGGCTCGCGGCTCAGGGACACCGCCTTGAATGTTTGACCCGACGACGCAGCAGAACGTGTCCGCGGCCCGCCTCCATGCTTTAACAGGCAAATTTTGAGACGGTTTTCTGTTGGGGGAGCAAAAAAAGACAAGCAGTGGAATGTCTTGAAAATATCAAGGAATATTCCCCGCCTGAGCGCAAGATGAAAGTGTCATGCACAGATTCTATATCAATATGGACACTCAGCCACGATGTTGACCATTTAGTTTCTACGTTCAGATCTGTACCGCCGAACCATGCAGTTAACTGTGCGTGCAGTTCTGACAGCCCGCTTTGCAAATTGCAGGTAACCAATTCGGGATGGTATCCCCTTCAAATCACGAACAAACAAAGAAACAGACAAACAAACAAACAAACAAACAAACACACCAACAGATAAAAAAAGACACAAAATGAACCAAGGGTATTCTGTGACAATTTGGCAAAGACGTGTGTCCAAAGTAATTGACAGGGAAATGTGGCTGACCTCAAACCTACAGATCTCAATACCAATAAATCCGTTTTATTGAAGGAATTGATGACGCCACAAATCTGGAAGGGGGGTGGACACGCAAACGCGCTTCGCCGAATAGAACACAACCTTAAAAGGCCGGGACGACGGTCGAATCTTCTTAATAAATACAACACTATCTTAAAAAGCCTTTGCGGTCTCCTTTCCCTCTTTTAATTCAATCACAGTTTGTTACTCTAAGTGGTCGCCACACTTGGCATTTTTTTTTCATTTCCAAAGGGGGGGGGCATAGGCCCATGATAGGAAAATGGTTGATGAGGGGACGAGATGGAGGGGTTGCATAGGGGAGGCTGCATCAGATTCGGCGTATCAGACGATGGCCAAGTTGAAACAGGTTCACGTACACAGCGATTTCCTGATTTAGAAGAGAAGATAATCCGATTTTTTTGATTCGTTATTGGGAACAGAGTGAAAAAAACAAGCTGAGATGAGCACAAGGTCGAAACGGTCGGCGTGGAGGCCGAATTTGGAGTCTATTATAGCCCGGCCGAGTTTCCCAGGTAATCAGGCTTGGGGACTCGAACATTAAGGGTTTCTTTTTTCTCCCAGTCTCAAATAGATCAAGACAACCGAGTAAGTATTTCCACACCGTTTAGCAACACCTTTTTCTTAGGACTTTGGAGTTTACAGAGCAAAAGGAAAAGAGATTTACAGGACTGATTTATCGGTAGGAGAAGGAGTGAACGGGTTCCAATTAGAGAGGGAAATGGCTTGAACTCATAGTCTCACCATCATCCATTTTCTGTCTTTAAAGACTTCTCTCAAATTTACAAGGACTTACAATAAGTTTTCCCTTGCTTCAGCTTTCAACCTTCTACACGCCAGGGAGACATGCCGGAAGCATTGAGCCTTGTTAAAGCTGCACTCGAAGTGAGCAGGAGAGTCAGTTGATCTTTATGTTCTCCGAACTCCGAAGCAACGGCTGATGAGGGACAATGAGGCCAACCCCCCCCCCCAAAAAAGGAGTTTTTTGTCAAATAATGGGAGAAAGACGTTTTTTTTTCTTTCATGCCTTTTTTCCAAAAGTGGGTAAAAATCCCCCTAAATCTAGCCTCATTCCTCAGAAAGGCAACACAAAGTTATATGAAAAAATTCGGAATTTTGCCCCCCCTTCCCCCAAAAATTTGGTTCAGACCATCCCTTGTTCCGAACTACAAATGTTTGTTGACGTCATGAAATCAAATTGCGTCTTCGCCTGAAGGACGCATCGACCTCCAAGGGAAAAAAATCAGGTAAACGCCTACGAAGCAGACCTGAAATTTGACAATTTCCTGGCGTTTTCACTCGCTCCACACGCTAATTCTACAACGTCGTCTGCAACTTTGTCTTACTACTGACAACCAATTTTGTTTTTTGTTTCGTTCGCTTGTTTTGATGAACACTTCCTCACATTTTATCCCACTGAATCCGGAATGAAGACCTGACCTCAAGATATTAGTTGCATTTTTGCCCATAAAAAAATAAAACGAACAGCCGCTGGGCCGTAATTCTCGACCAATGTATTGCAAAAAGCTCGAAAAGGACCTATTTCAAGTAGTTTCAAAATTGATTTTCTTTGCCCAAAAGTGGCAGTTTCTTGTAACTTTTTAATGATGCACTTGATGGCTGCTGAGCTGTCCGACGAGGCGACTAGGCCCTACTTCCAAAATTAAAAAAAACAACCGAACAAAGTGTACAGATATGTACGCGAAGCCAAAGAGGGCTACCCGATCCCTTTGCTTATCACATATGTTGTTTGAGGTGTTTATCATTAAATCTCTTCTAAACCTTTTTTGTACCAGCCACGACCACCACTAACCCCCCCCCGGGGGGAAGGGCGTAGATGAAAGCCAGTGAAAGCTCGGAAGGAAGGACGAATCAAGTGAGGCGTGTCCAAACCGGGGCAGCAGCTCCCGTCTCGCTTCAAAGCCCACCACCACCAAACGGCTGGAAGAGCGCTTATAAGAATGGCTATAGAGCGCAGATCACGTTTGCCGAAGTGATCCGTCGCAACGCCACCGACGGTTAGCGTTCCACACGACTGGACAGACGCGACAGGAGACGGCATAGAACCCGTCAGATTAAAGAGCGATTCTACCCGTCCCATTAGTCCTCGGAACGAGCATTAAACACCTCCAGTGAAAGCGCCGCCAGCGTTGATTGTGATGACAAAAGAGTGACTGGCTCTCACGTGTCCGTTTCCATTTTTTGTGTCTGTCTAAAAATCCTTCATTTGGCCAGTGAACCCATCATATGGTTAATCTTCCCCCGGGGAGACTCGGGTCGAGGACTCGGGATTATCAGTTATTATGACTAAATACCCACTCGAACGAAAATGCCGACATTAAAAAGTGTTATACTAACCAGAAATAATTACATTTGACACTTTCTTTTAATAAGAAAAACCTCGCGCCACAGACACCTGATAATGAAACAATCTGGCGAGTAAGACAGAAAACATCCATGAATGAAGACGAATTTGACGATGAATCTATATCAATTTTGTCCCTTCTAAAGCATTCGTAAATATCGTGTGTAAGATGGAAGTTACTTTCACTAACAAGTTCAACAACTTTAGCAAGACTTAAACACAGTTGAATGAGCGTCAGCATTTATTTGGTAGTTGAAATGGTAAACAAATAACACCTTCGGTTGAGGCTTTCGACAAATAAAAACTTAATCGGTGACATTATGCTGAAGGAAAAATCCGCAACACGAACGTGACGCTTGATAGAACTGGTCCCTTATAGATTTCGCAGTGCGTGTACGTCCTTCGGTACCTGTCCTATTCCAAATTGCTCACCGCAGCAACGCGAAATAGCGCCCTCTGCCGCAACTACCCTTTGTTCGTATCAAAGTCTTTGTTGCCATAAGGGGAGGATACCGCATGTACATGTAGGCTCTTGGTCGGTTTTTCAGGTAATACATGTCCACATTTGTTTGTGCATGATTTTCCTACAACTGTATTTCATATATAAAGAATTCGTGTATCAATTTTTTCAACCAAATTTTCAAATTCGCCATTTTCCTGTTTCGTCTTCGACCATGGAGAACTTTTCTTACCTCCATGCTTCAACGTACGTTCGCCGTTAAGAGCTGAATTCCCGCGAAGTTGGAATCAACGGTTACCATACAGGGCGCCCTCGCTCACGTAAAAATTGAAAAAAAAAACCCGAAACGGTGGCGCTCTTTAGTAGCAACAACTTGATAACAAATCAGTGCCGTTGGGAAATACACAAAGCCTCTCGCAAGCGGCTTCCTTAGACATGTATGTTTTTTAGGAGGTGTTCAGCCTACCCTTCAACTAAGTTTGTGTGCATGCCCTGAAATTCGGCAAAGTCGTGGTTTCTTTCTGTTGCTTGTTTCACCACAATCCATCTGCGGAGATCTTCCGCATTGTCTAAAAGTTTGCCGAATTTATACCAGAGAAATAAAATCAGGCTTCAGATTTCAATTTGTGATGTATGTCTTGTTAATCAAAAGTGACATTTGGGAGGAAATGGGATGGAACATGGTTTGTATGTTACTATTTCCGAACGTAAAAAAAAGGTATTTCAAACTCGAAAATTTGAATTGTTCTCTAGTTTTTCCACACATGCTGCATATCTTAATAATTGTGAAAAAGTGTTTGTAAAAGGTTACCATGTTACGTTTAAGCTTTTGCAAATTGTCCTTTGTTAGTTTGATCAATTTCAATTTTGGCTCTCTGTCGACCGATCGGCCATGATTTATGTGTTCACATGTGCAACGTTCATGTACATGTACTGCAATCAGCACACGTATACGTGTACATGCACTACTACGGACAAATGATTCTCGTGCAAAATATTCAATTCGCAAGAACTTGAAAATACTACCGATGTTTTTATCGGGCCTTAATACACACGACACTTTATTTTGTTTAGTTTTTTTATATAAACTGGAGAAGTTGTTTTAAAATAGGAAAGACACTGGACGTATTTTCTTTCAAATCTGATCGTGTTTATTTTGTAAAAATCACTTTTCAGAATTCGTTTCAAATTTTGGGCAACTGGGTTCACTTTAATAGGGTGTTTTAATGTTGTTAGATCAATTAGATCAATGTTTAGTTAGGTTATCTCCATGAACTTCATTTGTTTGTATTTTGTTAAAAATAAATGATGGTCTCTATCTGCGGAAAGAAGTGTCGGAACGATGTTCGACGTCGCCTGCCTCAAAATCCACGGTAAAGTTGTCGAGTGCGCATGCGCTAACTCTCAACTAAGTGGTGCACGACTGCATGGGATGGAGTGAACATACGTTCCAGAAAGTCGGACACGACTGAGCATTATCACGCACATTTTGTATAGTATGCGGATTAAAAAAGAAGCCTCAGACGAATGAGGGCGCTAAACTGATTTACGAACCCCCATCTGTTTCAGAAACATTTCTTAAGTTAACCGTTTCGTGCAAAACGGAAGAACATGGGATAATTGTAAGGCGACATACAAGGCTGAAAGTGATAAAATACAGTATTTCAGATTCGAAGAATGTTCCTGACGCCCCTTAAGCGAAATTCTTTACAGACATCCCCATGCATGTCGCAAAGACAAGTGTTTTGATACACTTACAACCGACGTTTTTATAAAAGGAGAATCGTCCCATCATCACCACGTGGGTATCTTCAAGATAATGATGTGGAATAGACAAACAAAGACACAAATTCAGAAGAATTCGGCACACTGGTAAACAGAGTAATCAATCAGAAATCAACATAAGTTGATAAGTTTAAACAAGTACGAGGGATACAACGCGAGAACTTCTCTGGTGAAAATTCTTGTTCATTGAACGAGTTACCAATCGCGGAAAGCGACCTCTGTTATGGCGCCATCTATTCCTTCAGACCAAAGGAGGGGTAAACTTTAATGGTAAATTTTATTGGTTAAAGTTTGCTGTACGGAACTTACCTTAACTGGGCCGATGCTTTTGTTCCTTCCACCTGGCATGCCGTCTTCTCGGATGGCTGTAAAATATAAAAAGACCTTGAAAGAAAGGTGCCCTTTCCAATATAGACAGAGGTTTAAAGTCTGCGAGCTGCGTCATTATGGTGTATCCCATCAAGTCTAACTATAGTTGATCTCCTTATGAAGTCTAGTATCTTGCCTCCTTTGAAATCAATCGTTCAGCTTAAAAAGCAACAGAGTGTCATTTTTGGTGTCATCCGCTTTTAATGTGCAAGGTAATAGCCGCCTCGTGCTGATGACGGGTTGCTAAACTACTGGCGGCAGTCAAGACAAAAAAAATCCCTCGTCAACCCCTTATAAAAGATTGCGAAAAGATTGGGCAAAAGAAACTTCTGATGCAATGGCGAAGACATTTTCTCTTTAAATGCAGAGAGTGTAAAATAACCTTTTTTATAAAAGCGTTCACTGTCTGAGGAATATACCCAGCAAGAAATGAGACCGAGGGGTACCCCCCCAACATGTCCAATCCCTATACACATTCCAGACTATTGTTACTTAACACATCCCCCCCCCCAAGATGTCTGAAGGAATTCCCCAGATTACTGCGAGACAATGACCAACACAAAGCAGGGGGGTTCTCTCCGTCTCATACCTTGCTGCATATGCTGAGGAAATTCACGCACAGTAACAAAGGTTTGTGTAACAATGAGACCAACCAAGAATATTGGGGACCAAGCTGGCACATTTTCAATGACTAGTCGCCATTTGGCGACTGACACCCTGAATGCCATTGGAGATGATGCTAGTTTAGGGCAGTAGGTGTTTGCAAGAACGTTCGAATCCAGCCAGGGGCTGGGGTTCCATCCTGCTCAGAGACTCACCTTTCCGGTTCATACCGACTTGTAGGCACTTGAGTAGCCGACAGTACTGGCAGCGGTTGCGCTTCTGCCGCGACATCATGCAGTTCTTCTCCCGGAGGCAGCGGTAGACTCGGCGGTTGCACACGCTGCGCTTGAAGAAGCCTTTGCAGCCCTCGCACGACACGATGCCGTAGTGAAGGCCCGTGGCACGGTCGCCGCAGATCAGGCATGTCTTCATCTCCTCGGTCGGCGAGACGAACGGGCTGCGGGCCGAGTAATCATAACTATTAGGTCCTGCAGGCAAAAAAAGTGAGACTCCATTTAGCACGTTTCAGACCGAATAAGTATATGTAGTTTTCTCATCCAAATAGAATGCTTCAGTGGTGTGCCTACGTCTTGGGTCGATGGGGAGATGAAATGGAAATTCTTCTAAAACGACTGAGTATAATGCCATCGATAGGTAGTACTGTGGTAGTATTCCCGCCTCATTATCAACAAACAAAACAAACAAAAATTGGTAACATGTCTCCCAGCTCCCCCCCCCACCTGGGTACGCCATAAGATGTTTGGGATCAGTTTTAGAATACAACCCCTTTCCTCCAAGGAAATGACTGAAGACAAGGAGCCAGCTGTGACCGAGGAGGCCCGAGGGTGACGTGTGAGTTGTGCCATTTGATCACACTTCGGTAGCAACTGGTGCCAACCATTCTAAATCCCTATANATCAATACGCAATTGTTTCATTACACAGCAGTCTGGGGACACGCCATAGACTCTCTATGGGGACACTGATTTATTGCCATTCTTGAGAGGAGACCAAACTTTGTGTGCTGTTGAAGCTTCCCCTGTTGAATTGTCGGACTTCACTTCCCTTGGAAAGATTCTCCAGAGCCATCATCATTAAAGCCTATAAATCAAATGTCTGGTTAGCCCTAGCGTGTCGTGGTAAAAAAAAAATCACAGTTCATATACCTTGCTTAAATGCCCCAATCATTTGCAACTATAAAACATACAGGGGATGGTGTTTTGGGTATACAGTGAAGTTCATACAATAGTTGTTTCAAACTGCATATCAAAGTAACTGAAATCTGAAATAGCCACATAATTGGCCCTGACGTTTCAAACATATACATGTACGTTCCGAGCATTCCACCAAAAGCTTAGCAATTAAGAAACAGGGCTGCCAACTTTCGCTCGTCGCCAGCGCCCAAACTGGGCGCTGGGAAGGACGAATGGCTTTGGCAGTGTGATTGGCTACATTGGGTGCACAACTTGCGACCGCAAGGTTATCACTTCCTGTTGGCGAAGCGTTATTTAAATTTCTTGGTTCCCCAATGGTAACGCTCTCAATACGGGGGCAAAGTATAATCAATTAAAACATGGCCTTGATACGATCACAGTGTGGTAATTCCTTACTAAGTATCACTGATCACGTGTCTTTTGGCAACATATTTCAAATCATTAGTTATATTGGTCAATTTTGGATGAACAAATATAGTTTATACAACGAATATAGTGTAGTGAGAATATTTTAAGCAATGAGGAAGAAAAAGAAAAATATCGAATTGATAACCGCCTCCTGTATAACACATTGAGCGAGCTCACGCGACAGACAGAGATCTACCCACATTGCTCTGCGCGTCATTAGCTGTGACCAATGGCTGTGAACCCGTGTGACGTATTTCCTCCGCTAAAATCTGTGTAAGGCCATCAGCCCTTCCCAGCGCCCTGTTGGGGCGCTGGTGACGAGCAAACTCCCAACTCTGCCTTCAAGTTCCAAACCCGATCTCATTTACAAACAGCGCACCCTCGCGAAGAAGTTCAGCGTTCCAAACTCTGATGCTGCAAGGGGGCACCGTATCAAATAAAAACCTGACTGTCCGCTATGTGGTTGCTGGCTAGTACCAGGGCAAAATTATACGCCCAATCGAAGTTTGTTTTCAAAGAACGAATGTCGCGACTACTAAAAAACCTGAACCCTACAAACAGAAAGTGGAAACTTTCGGTTGATCTCTTTTGTCTTCATTTTGGTTGTCCACACTACACTAGTGATTATCGAGCCCAGTAAGGTATGACAGGTCTGTCATCTGAGCCAAAACGCGATACGATGACAGAACATGATTTGTCTATTCTCCTCAGATTGGGATATTACATAACTTGTCCTGATGCCATGGCAACACATAAATGACAGAGGACAGGTCCAAACTAGGTTTTACAATTTGTGACAAACAACCCAGACAGTTTTCAGATTGGAAGTACTGTTTGTAATAAATCGAGGACACACTGCATATGTACATAGCGGGAGAAAAAAACTTGTATAATTTCATTGGGCTTGTGTTTCATTTTGAGGATGGGGCAAACAATATTAAGAACTAATTCATGGCAAAGCTAGAGCATTTCAAAGTGTTTGAGAGAACGATGAGGGAGCAACACATCGCAACAGTTCAATGAGTAAAAGGTGAAATCACGCGAAGTCGAGAGCTGTGGGGAATGCCTCATTAACTAATGAATGTTTAAAGGAGGATAGTACTTAGGTCTGCCTGAAGAGAAATCCACCGCTAGATTTTACCAGTCGAGTTTTAAATCCAGACTTCAAAAACCGTAATACTGATCACAGCACTCTGACAACAGCTGTTTTAATGGATTATGTGTAAGAACTCATTTACAAACATTGCCGGTACCATCCAAAAAAACAACAACCGCAAACATGTTATAAAACCTGTCAGCATTCACATACCGGCCAAAATAAGAGGGTTTCACTTCATTAATTAAAGAACGGTGAATGAACTGTAAATGAACGGTGAATGAATGGTCATCCTTAATCCCTTTGCAGATGAAGTTTTGCATGAACAGATGTGGTATGTTTGGCTGAATTCAAATTTCACTTCGTGCATTTCGGTATGTTTTTGGTCCATAAACGACAGCAAAACACATGATAGCTCGGGCTTTCCTATATTCCGTCTTTCCTTCCTACAAGCCGGTACATTTCTGGATGAACTTATCCATCTGTCGACCTGCCAATTCATTTCGGCCATTATTACAAATGGACAGTCTGATTGTCACAGCACTGCGTGTAGCTTATAAATTGGTGGCCATCAAAACCGGAAGAGTTTGTGCCAAATTACACGCCACAAGGTCTTCCACACAACTGAATCACGCACAATGGTTAGTTCCCTTTCGAAGTACATGTACATCTACCGAGTATGAAAATAATGACCTCTTGAAAAAAGACTATTTAAGTTGAACCTGTTGCGTTTTCACTACTTTGGGTCCGTACTTCTCCATCACGACAACTACGTACATGTACAGTACATGTACATAAAAGGGAGCCTGCATGTCAACCATTATTGTTCTGCAAGAAATCAGTGTGCGCGTGCCTGTACCCCATGTGCGTGCGCACTCCTGGATTTAGATGCATTTGGACTACTATGATGATCACATGACTTTGTAAGCAGTGAGTTTTCACTCTATAGTCTGGTCCTCTACAAAGCACCCGGGCCGTAGTATGTTTCAGTCCTCGTAGGCCTGTTTTGGGGTTTAAGTTTTGGGCAAGGGCCGCGGATTCAACTCTTCACCCCCCAGAATTTTTCTTGGGCCTCCGGCTTACCCCCAGCTACGCTCATTTGAATGATATTAGCCACAGTGACCTTCGCTTTTGATAAATTACAGTCTCCCCCAACCTCCCGCTATCTCCGCATTCAATTGGTTCTTCTTTCTGGACAATGGCTAGCTTCAATTCAGAGTCAACCGACGAAGCTATGGTCAATGGCTCGCCCCGTCTATCTCTCCCCCCGCGTCTTCGACTCATCAGGTTGGTCACAGGTCGGATCACATCTCCCTCGTCCACAATAGATCCCAAGACATTATTCTCTGTCCAAGAGGGTCAAAGGTTACTTTTTCAAGATTGGAGCAGAAGATTTCGTTTCTTGGGGTTTCGCGAATTGTCTGGACCCAATGTCGAGCAATCGAGCAAATAGCAGGAGGGCAAGACGCACAGCTCGCATTCAACAGAAAGACAAACAACATGACAGACACGGTTCTCCCAAACGACGGCTTTGTCAGCGGCTCTGATCCCTTTTGTCAGGCCAGTAATAAAAAAATACAAAATATTCTTCGCGAAAAGTTTCACGTGCGTCCGGATAACACGTATGTGATAGTTCTACTTTGGTTCATGTACTGCACACGTACAGTACTATCGAATAAAAACTAACACGCACAACCCTTACGTTAAACCATAGGCCAACGTGAAACAAAATTATGTTTGTGGTGGTAATGTGTTTCCATAGAACCAGAAGGTAGATGAAAATTGAACTTCAAATTGAAGAGTGTACCAGACAAACGTGGGGCCTACATTTTTGGGGGTTAGCGTGCTCAATGCTCGTGATAAACGGAGGGGAAAACGTAAAATGGTTTGTTATTTTATAACGCCCCTTGGTTTCCGGAACGTGCACGCATTTCGCTTTTTGCTGAGAGAACAATCCACGCAGTGCGTTGCTGCAAAGTACAAATGACATATCCAGGACCACTTCAACTTCAGACAGGGACTCACAATAATGGAATGTACCTCAAAACAACTTCCAACTCATTTATGACAGTCTAACGGGGCGCACCCTTTCATAAATGTCTCAGTGCCAGTGAGGGAGCAAAACACGGCAGACAAAAGCTGTTATGGAAACTCGTCAGATTTATCATCTCATATCCCATTAAAAAACATCCCATGAAAATTTCTAATTATATTATCTCTCTCGATCGTAGTCCAAACCATAAACCTGTCTTAATGACGAAATGACAATGACAAGATGACAAGGAAGACGTCAGGAATTCAGCAGTGACAATCTGGGTCCAATCGTATCTCAAATAAACGGTGCAGTGACTGTCTACACGGTGCCGGCCATTCAGACAACAAAAATCCTGCGGTCGTTTCACCGCCCAAATTGCCTAAGTCCTTGCCAAGGCCACCTACATTCACGCCGACGCTGAATCTCTCAAGAATGCACGGCAGCAACAATAAGAACTTCTCCCTTCCTGCTCCAAAACCAGACTCGACAAAAAATTCCAGGATCCTTTAGTTTGGCGGCTCTAAATTATGGGTCCACTAGGCCCCATTTAAATTGAAGAAATGGAAACATAGTACATAATTCTGCCCTTTTCTTATCAGTATTGGGGGGTTTTGGGGGGTAAAATCTTGCCAGTTTTCCGAGTCGCGAACGAAGCGTGAGACGGCCACGATCACTCGGCTCCATGGCGGCATATGGCGGACTCACTTTTCGAACGCGTGAAGATCCAACGCTATTGCCCAGATGGCGTTCAAGGACGGTATAATAGCATTTTACAAGCTTTCACTCAGTCAAACATGTTTGAAACATGATCCGTTTTCTTATAGATCCCCCCAACAGAATGACGGAGCCATCTCTTCCTTCGTGCGTTGTCTCACAAAACGAGACGCATGTCTCCACAGCTCATCTGATGATTTATTTTTTGTCACGAAATATTGTTTGGCTGTTTTCAAAATGGCTAGAAATTTGGTAGCACATCCGCCTTGGTCGGACCACAGTTGTTCGCCCCTTTATCGGGCATGGTATTGGGAGAAGACTGACTATGCGCAACAAAAACCGAGGACAATAACCGTTAACACGTTCCGCGATATTGGCAGATACACGATATCGACATTAGACTTCGGGTCTTGCTCCATCTTAAAGCAGAAGTGACCGCTTTGTCAATAAAAAGAGAGAATTTCCAGGTTGAAAGGCACTTTCATCAGGTATCATTTGTCACTTCATTTCACGAGGTTGCCCGCAGCACCCGAACGAACGATATCGGATACTTGGTAAGAAAAAGAAAAGGTTGCAAGCTAAAATGCAACACGAAGTTCTGTTCTGAACTGATTTTTTAAAATACATGTAAAACGATTCTATTTTGACAATTAATGGAACTTGGCAGTCGAGTAACTAAGCGCATCTCCTCTATAACAATGACATTTTCACACTCGTAAATGATTTGGACATATTCATGCACAGGCCCGTCGATCGAACATCCATAACACTTCCAATCCATTAATGTTTTAAGGAAGGTGCAAAACGAGGAGCATGTCTTCCGATCAGCACAGGCGACAATATCAATGTAAAAAATGCACTTAATTGACTTCCACACAACAGTTTCTTAGACTCGAGACGCCTGAGATGTTCTTGGACAAATTGGACTTAGTCTAAGACAAATCCCACTCGCAACAATCTCTAAATTCTGGTTCGATTCCTTATCTTTTCTTCTGCTTCTGTTCCGTGATATTTGGATCGATCATTTGTTTGATAAGATGTTTAATAGCACTTGTGTCATAATACCGAGCCCGAAAAATGTGACTTCGACATGTGATAAAAATGTGACGTTTCGTCGCACCGATGCATACCGTTTTTGTGAAATATTGGTATGCAAACGTTGCAACACAACCGACACGTCAAAGGTGCGCTGGAGAACAGATATAGGCGGTTGCCAAACGAAGAATGCGCGGAAAGTCCGCCAAACTCTAATATTTTACATCTTTTCTTGGAATTGCCCTAGAGTGATGAAGCAGTCTTTTGTATTCAGTTGATATTTTGTTTAGCTGTTTAGAGTCCTTCGTATATTCTAAGAATCACCTTCGGGCGAGACACAAAAACAACTCATCCAGACTTGATGAAACCGCAGACGATTTTGAGGTGGGCGGTGGGTGGGGATGACTTGGCACAATTGCGTAACATCTGTCTGGATGGCGCATCAAGCGCAACGCTTGGGCCAGGTCTTAGGGAGATGCTGCCCTTGATGAGAAACACACCTTCCCAGCTCAACGGCTGATCGCGCCCAATAAGACAAAGCGGCCGGGGGGGGGGCTTGATTCGGATGCATTTAAGGAGCACCGGCGACGGCGTGGAAGCCGATTTCCTGTGTCTAGCCTCAGTGGTCTAGAAGGCAAGATGTCAGCGGCTTCGTTAAAAAAAAAAAAACTGGCGAAAAAGGATGCAGATCCTGGCATTCGATGGTTAAATCCTAACCGGAAAGTTCCTCCGATAGGATGTCAAAAGCGACGCCCAAATTGCGTTTTTCGACGCGCATTTATCTGATTATCCAACCCTCATATCTTTGTTATTGTAGCTTTGCTGGGAATTGGCAATTTCTGACCATATGGTTCGTTGTGTGGTTAATACTACATGATCAAACTGAAACATCCAAGTCGACGATTCGATCAGAAAGTACAGGCCGTCTCGGATATACATCCCAGAGATGTTTTTTTCCGTATAAATTTTCAACAATAGAAAAGCAATCTACAACCGGGTCATTGGTCCAAGCAAGCGTACAACGTACATTTGACACTGCATATTTTACCGTGATGTAGTTAGATAGCTATTTCCAACCTCAAGGCTAAACTGCAGTAGTACTTCGGTAAATCATACTGGGGGGATTAAAACCGCTGGGGTTCGAGATCGAGTGTGTGATGGAGTTCTTTTTGTCTCCCGCGAGAGGTTCTTTGTGACTTCCTTGAGCCCGTGAAAGAGCGCCGGAGACAGCTCAATCTATATAAAGAGTAGGCACACAAAGGATGCGATCTTCCTCTTTCTTCCACGAGTTGTTTACTTCGATCCTGCACCCCGGCGCTCTGTTGGGGCAAACTTGCTGGGTAACAATGAACCCACTAACAAGGGCTTGGCTTGTGGCATGCGACGCGGCAGTTCAAGGAACCCACGCGGTCTTACAGTTGCATTGCTCGGGTCCATGCTGTTGGGTGAATCATTCATGTTTCGGAGCTCAACTCATTTGAGAACCAAGTATCATTCAGTAATGAAACAACTAACCCAACTTATCCCTTGCCGCTGACTTTTAATTTCCAGGAGGAACACTATTAAATATTAATTACATGCTGCGTTGATAACTTTGAGTAAAACCGCAGGCTGGTCAGTCTGTTAACTTGGAGAGAAAGAGTCCCTTTGATCGTCAAACTTCCTACACTGGCGTCAACTGCCTGGCACATAATGCATGAAGTATAGAGGAAAATCGGCAAGAGCGCAACAACAGACGTCAATTAGACTATATATAAAGGAAATGGATACAAATCAAGATTTAACAAGAACAAGAGTACATCTGAGACAAAATCTGTGGAGGTGCCAAACAATATCAGCTCTCACTCCCTCTCATTTCTTTGTATTTTGATTATGAGTATCGAGGGATCAGTTGCCATGCCAACATGAGCACTGGAAAGACATTCGAGCATACTGCACCCTTGTGACGCGACTTCAAGGGTTTGTCAACCTTGCCAGGCAGTTCTCGGTCTTTCTCATCAGAGACTTGTTTTACCGCGAGAGAGCACGGAGATAATTTAAGCCAATCTGGCGGCAGCTTATTTTCTGGTCGGCACGAAGTTGTTTTCACCGCTGACGTCAACTCGCCATGGGACGACTCAAGACAAAAGCCTGATTTTCCCCATAACCAGCGCCCATCCTCACCAACATGTTGCCAAGCAATGTACCAGCACACAGATTTATAATTTGAATCTGATTGCAAGCTGTGTAATGTCTGTGCTTTTTTTAAAGATAAAAAAGCGGAGAAAAAGGTTGGTCAGTTCAGCATAATTTATTGCAGAAGTTGCTCTCATTTCCAAACAATGATTCCCTAGAGGACAACTTTGGATATTTCCCGAAAAACGACCACCTTCAAAACATTTTATTTATTATTGTAATGGCTTCATTTCTGAACAAAAGAGGAGAAATCTCATCTACAAAGTTTACTAAGTTATTCTTTTGTCGTTAAGCGTTTCATTGGTAAAAAGAGTTTGGGCATGTCTCTGAACTTCCTTTTCACAACTCAATGGTAGAAGTCAAGGGTGCTTTTGACAAGCACTGAAATTAATAGAATAATTGATCAAAAGTGATGGCGCCTAGTTTGGTTCGTCTCAAAAGTTATAAAATAGGGGCAGCAATTTCTTCAAACAAATCCGTCCTTTTACTCAAACGACAACTTGAACATTTTGCTGCGAAATCCGGAAAGAAACACAAGGCAGAACCAATATCTTCGATTCCCTGTAACCAAATTGGAGCGACGGCCCTCATGTATACAATGGCGGCCGTCGAGCCGTGGCGCCGGTCGTTTCGTGCAAAATAAGCATTCAACAACATCATTTTTGCGATCAAACCGCACGTTGTTACGTAACCCAGTACAATACCACCCTGCAAAAATTCGACCAAGGATTCCTCGTAAAAACTGGGGTGACTAATCCGGTGTGGATGGGGCCCTCTCAGCGTGCACTTGAATGAGCGATACAGTTGATGCGGTCGGCCAGCGTGCTGAGAGGGATGAGTGGGCCCCAAATTTTGAATACCTGGCCCGTGAATCATGAAGCACAATGACCGTGACAAGGGCAACTCGACTTTATTTCTTTAAGGCGGCCATATTGAATTGGAAACGAGGTTAACTTTCCAAGTTGCGAACAAGAGTGTATAAAGAAATGAAGGAAGTAACATGAAATTTTGTATAATTTCACATTTACGATTAAAACGTCTATGTGTTTCATGCCAAATGTCGAAAACAAATTGAAAGGAAGACTTGAAACGCACGCCTATTACGAAATAGTCTGCCCCAAAGCTTACAATTTATGAAACAGATTCATTTCCCACGAAAACATCCCAGTGAATTAGGCCAATGCACACAGCGTAGGCGTGCCTCCATTGACACAACTCAGCAGTGTAGGATTTCGAAGTCCATTGTTTTCTCACAAATCTAGCATAGCACTCGTTCGTTTCCTGGTTGGCTTATACTCGGCGTTGCCAAATTTGAAAACTGGCATGTTGCGTCACATGAATTAAGATCACGTTTATTTCATTGATATTTCCTTCTACTGGCAAGCTCTCGCCTGCAACCAGCAGCATTCTTTTTAACCCGTCTTCAATTCACTTCGTCTTTTTTCTTTACAAAATGCAAAAGGTATTTTGATTCCATAATACAAATAGGGCTATAAACTTCAAAAAATGTTTTGCTTTTATTCGAGTTGGGATATGTGCAACTTCGCTAGGCGCAACATTTTAGTTATCTGAGAGCCCCGAACCTGAACGATTGGGACCCCTGTGGCATTTCTCGTTGAAAACACCTTACATGCAAAGAGCAATAATGATATGATTGTAACATGAGGAAGGATTCGCATTATGCAACTTATAGTCATCCGTGCCAAAGACAACAAGTTCATTTCAAAGGAAGGTAATCTGTGCAAAGAATATTACATATCCATTTCTGATTTGAAGTTCTGCTCTATATGACATTTCTTGTTTAGACAAAAAAGTGAGGACGTATTTGTAAAACGATACTTCAGAATCGATAGGTAGTAATACTAAAAGATGTTGATACACCAGGTTTGCAAGTGCAACTCAGATTTCCGGTTCCGAAAAATAACGTTTTCGTAATTAATTTTGGACCAGTATTTTTAAGGACATTCATATGAAAGACAAAGCCCGCACAGAATATCAGAGGTTTTTGTTCTGGACTTGTGTCCTGAGCTGGCCACTTCCTTGAAAGAATGGTAGGCTTTGAGATGAATCTGAAAGCTAAGAATTGTGTTACCTGGTGTTACCTTTCACACCCTCCAGTGTATTGTAACACAGGTGTTCAAAGTAACACCAGCGGTGTTAAAGTAACACCCTATGGTGTGATCATCTGATAACATCAAAAAGTGTTGATTTTAAGACCACAGTTTATGTAGTGTGAAGTTTGAAAAGGGCTACGTTAAATTCCTTCCTCCATGGTTAACCCTCACAGTCCCAAATCCTCCAATTTCAATATGATTTTACATACACCCTAGGGGGTCAGGGTTAAATATAGGCCATTCAGAACACTTCAGATTATGCAAGAGCCTACCCTTCGATCATCATGCATACCGGCTTAGCTGTATAATACCAGACTATAATTTTCTGTTAAGGAGGACTCACTGGAATCTCGCCCTCTCTTCTTCCTTTCACAGTCCATGGCTTACGTTGGTGATTTTCGCGGCTTCGCCGCCATTGTCCCTCATGACCGTAACAAAGGAAAGATGGTTCGAACCGGATTAAGTCGACTCCCTGCCCAAGCTCACCGGAGCCAGGTCTGTGAAACGGTGGACCGTTATCTTAAGCTTATCTGCATAGCAAACACTCCGACGTAATCGGGAACAGAGAAGTGCAAGCAACCACAAGCCAAATTGCTTCCCCATTCAAGTTCATTTACTATGCAGAGAATCTTTCACCCCCCCCATAGAGTAACCCGCTCATGAATATGCGATAAGCATACTACTTTGAAGGCAGAGGAAATCGATTTTTTTTTCTGTCGTGCGAATAAATAAACTTCCTCATATTTTCACCTTTGTCTAGTTTGGTCTTATCATTGTTTGTGTTTGTCGTTTTAATGGTCAATGGGCATGACGGGTGTCTTAATTTCGTCCATAGCACAGCCATGTGCGAGGCGGTAAGACATAAGGTTCACGTCTTGCTTTGTGTTAAAAAAATCATGCCATTATTAACCCACAGGCTGGCCTAACTATGGCCATGGATAGCCAAACATTAACATGATCACAGACCTCTCCTCCAAGTTGACTGATCAGCCGTGCATAAACTCATTTGCATGTTACGGTATGTACTCACGAAAACAAAAACACAGGACCCTTACCCCCCTACGAACAACAATGAACGGCAGCATATTTTCCCGAAGATTATACCAAGCAACGGTGTAGGGCCCCTAATGATAATGGTAACGGGTGCCCCTTCCCCGCTAGCGCCAACAGGCGTGCACCAATACCGTAAATCTTTCAATTCATTTTCTTCACGCATACACCAAAGGTGGTACCAGATGGACCGTAGAGGAACGAGGAACACGGATCTCTGCTTGGATGTGAGAGGACAAGGACTTACCTTGCTCGGCTGAGGGATGATCTGCCGATGCTTGGGTCGGGGGAGGCCCCGGGATGGAGTAGGGTCCCCACCGGTACGACGATAACATGGTTGCCGGTGGATTATACCAAGCGAACAGAGAGAGCGCGATGGAACTGGGTTGTTCAACGACAAGGTTGCGGCAGCCGTGATCCTACGCATTCGCTTTCCCAACACGCAACTGTATACAGTGCAGTTAGCTGGACTTGGACTTAGGTCCGAATCTATGGTTAATTAGTTTGGAAGCAGACAGCCCAGGCAGACGAGTTGCGTAATCCTGCATAATAATTCTTGGACCGGCTGTTGTCGTTACTATCGCCACAACGTTCACAACGGCCAGTTCAGCTCTTTAGATGGATTTACATCCCCTCTCGGGCCGCTTTGAATGCCCCTTGCCCGGCATTTCTGACTGCATGTCCGACTCCAAGGTTATTGCGGAGCCCGGCCATCGTCCAATGGTCAAGGCGGGGTGGTTTGACGCCCATGAGGGGCCCACTTGCTGGCAATAATCAGCTGGAATTCGTTCCCTTTTTGCGCCTTTTTGGTTGAGATCTCCACCGTTACGACCCACACTACCTCTCCCAGATCGGTCACAGCACCCCTGAATCGTCCCCCGATCCCCCAGACCACCCGTTTTGACAGGAATGAAACATTTTTGTGCCGTGCGAGCCCCTCAGGAACGGAGTGGACCGGCCAAACGACCGCCACCTTGAATTGAAATGCGACGATCGAAGCGCGTTACGTAACACCTAACAGCAACGCGATGTCCCTGCATCCTCTATTCATGACATTGTACATAATGGCTCCAACGCGTATTATCATAACAGCCGCGTTGAGCTGTTGTGTGACAATAAAACGTGAACACTTAGCACAGGGCGTTGCACATGAATGTGGGGTCTCTTAGAATAAAATATTCTTCCAGTTGGCTAAGTTGGGGACGAGATTTTGGCAGGAATAAAACAGATTATCTAATACGTTTTGAACCAATTTTCTTATTGGAAGTTGGAACGTGTTAAAATTTCAAGTTCCCTTCCTGAGTTTTGTGACTGAATTTGATTGATAGGCCCACCAAAAAAAAGTTTAACGTGGTCAGCAATTTCAGGAATAACAAAACCGTAGGTAGTGAACAAACGGGATCTGCTCTCCTTTTTTTCAGTTATAAACCATATGAAAATGAGTGAACTTGAAATATGGCTGACACTAAAAATGAAGCTCTATTACAACACCAAACCGCGCTTCACAAGAGAAACCTAACATTGCATTTTATGGCCTCTCACAGCGCCCTCTATTGACGTAACCGCCTTTCGGTTAAAGCTGTAACATTATCACGCGGGCTTCGCTTCCTAATTAGTCATAGAAGCAGCCAAAATGAATGATTCTTTCCTCCCTCTTTTATTTTTTTTTTGTTTGTTGCTTTTGTTTTTAGCGTAGGAGTGGCTGGTGACCTATGGTGGGTGTCACTACCAAAACAATAATACTTTTATTCTGTTACTGAATGACTGCTGATGTTTTAAACAAAGGACAGGTCTGAGTTAGTTTTGGCACTCTTTTCAGATTTGGAATGAGAGTTTCTGATGGTATATCAATGTATATTTTATGGTCATTCGGACACAGTCCATACTGCACATATTTGTTCAACATAAAGATGACACAAACACAATACAAAATGGTATAAAATACTTTTGCAAACATGGATATTATTTGTTTATACAGTACAGGTCAAACAGCATAATCAATGAACTCTCCTTAATTTCCGTATGGAAAAGGGCATAACACTCTGACGTGAAATTGTGATGTCAGATCAAGAAAATAAATTTTGAGGGCCTTGCCTTTTTGAGTTTCATTCACTAGCCTGTCTCTAGAATGACATAAATCAACTGCCAAAATTTGTTGATTTTGATTAAAAAAAATGGACAATCACCGATAAATAGTTAGTTGATTATATTAGTAATTCTTGCACACAGTGCACTTGTATGACAATGTGAATATTTAAAGGCACGCGGAGAAAGTTCTTTAAAATTTGCTCGTGTCGTGCTCATTAGTTCACGCACGAGTTAAAGGTGAAATTGGTTCTGTGAACTGTTAGTCCTCTGTTTTATACCAAAAATTGACATGGTTTATCAAATAACATCGAAGGAATACCTTTTTAAGCATGAATGAGCAAGCAAAATAGCTTTTATACTGTATTGTTTTGCTTGCTAAAGTACACATTAATTTTTTTTACAATGATAGCAATATTAACGTTAAAGTTTAAAGAAAATAAACTGAATTGCTTAACCGTTAAGGTATTCCATTCGCAGGAAATAAGTTTGCAAATAAAATATTTAAATTTCAGTGCATTTTCCACCAATGGCTATAGACTTTGCCGGTTGGATAAATTTTATAATGCAACTTCAACAGTTGCTTCTTAATGCAAATAAAAAAGTGAAGTCAACTATGTCACAAACATGTTGGAGCCGAACATCAAGGCTACCTATAGGTATTATAGAAAACCCCTTTCGCATTTTTCAATCAATCATTGGTTGGAGAATCGGAAGAAATAATTTTGGGGCAGCCAGATCTGTGACAAGAAAATAACCTTGCGAGGAATAATTCTTTTTATCTTTCTTGCTCAGTAGTATTTGTGAATCTTATGGACTTTTCACACTTTTAGTCCTCCCTATATGGGGCTTACATTACATGGATCATGTCCTAGTTCCTCCGTTTGATATACATAAATCATTGAGTTTTTCTCAGTTTACCAGGATTGTGCCTGGGTTGGTATAATTTCAAGCCCTAAAGCTTCACATTTTATTTCTCTAGTAAAAAAATTGGTTAAAATTCACTTCTTAACAAAAAAGTCATGAAGAAGCTCGACTCCTTTCGCTGGAGCGGGTCACTTTGTTTTTTTCTTCCTTTAGAAAAGTAAAGAATGTTCAGTTCGACTGTCCAAATAATTGGGTTTTGAAGTTAAACCTAATAAACAAAATTAAACTAAGAGTAAAACTGGGCACTTTGGTTGCAGTGTCACATTTTTGAGCAATTTTTTTAGAATTCACTTTAACATACAGAAAGTAAATTGGTGGAAAAAAAGTGTCAGTTGCATGAATTTAAAGACACACACAGAAATTTGTAACGAGCCTGGATGGTGCCTGGATGGTGTCTGGCAATGTAAATTCAATAGACTTGCTCGCCTCTGTGCGTCCGTTCAGTCAGCGTCCTGATTCACAGGCTGGTACTCACCAGGAAGATATCTGTCGATCAGCGGCAATTCATTCTGAAATGGGTTGTTTAAAAAAAGGGATTTTGATCTCAGTATCTGTGCAATGCAAGCTTTGCTGCAAGTGTAATTCGACAAGCGGAAATAGAAGCCATTACTGAGGTTGCACCAAGCTCGTGGACAGCGGCTGTATTCGAGTGCATCACAAGTCCAGTCATAAGTCACTTCCTAGGCCAGTCATACGTAAAAGAGTGCATAATCGGACAAAAGAATGCTTTTGTCAGTGTTCGTTTGAATAGCTTGTGAATTGGCTTAAGACAGAATGACTGGCGGACTTGTGATGAACTTACAGGGACTTGAGATGGAATCGAATACGACCCTTCCCGCGGATAGGTGATGCGCGCGCCTTACACGCCTCTTCGACCAATAGGGTGTCGTGATGTGCGTCGGGCTGAAGAATGTGCGTGAGTGCAGTACGACCGCAGTTATGGCATCTATAATTAGATTGAAAATGCTCTTTTTTTTTTAAATAAAATGAGCTACTCAGACATGCACTCAGACTCAAGTCCCTGTGTCTTCGAACAAACTAAGGACATCTGACATTGACAACTGCTACCCATAAAAAAAACAAACTAGTTTCTTGGGTTTAATTTTGACCCTTCAGTGCTGTATACATGCATTTCGGTCGCAGGCGTATCGAGGTTTCAAGTCTCAGTTGCAAAAATGACATTTTTTTCAGTGATGATGCACCTGTCTTTTTTTTTCAATTCGTAAAAGACCCCAAAGGAAGGTGCAAATAAAAGTGTTGCCAAGTTGTCCTCACACACGTCTGCACTAGACGCCTGACAGCACGCTTGATGGACTACCATAGATTTATTGAACAGGCCTCGGTAGCGAACACCACTTTCTAACAAAAACTGGCTGGCATCCCTCGCTCAGCTTACCCGATTCCAGACGAGAAAAACCAGTCCGTATACTACGCAAACCAGCGTCAGGATGTAGAACGACAGTGTTGGACCAATGACGTCAACGAGAAAGCCAAACAGGGCCGTCCCCGCGGCTGGGCCCAGACCCCAGTAGATACCATTCAGCAGACCTTGGACGGAGGCTTGACTGACAAGCGCCACGGACGAAGCTAAAAACGATGTCATCGTGTTCAGAGTAACGGCATAAGATGCACCTGAAACGAAGTATTAAAGGGTCAAAGACATGACCAAATAAGTTGAGCAAATGGTGTAAAATGTTGTTGATTATCTTCTGCCATTTTGGTAAATTATTGTTTCAAGATAATCGAAAATTGAACAATTGTACATTTGGGTTGGGAACGAAGAAGGAAAAAAAGCAAGTTCGAACACGACGGATGGATTACTACACTTTCGTAATCTTCAACTTCAACATCACGTTGCTAAACGTGTTTGCATCTTTGTAAGTATCCTTATTCATTCGGAAGAAGATGAAAGCAGAAGGGGTAGAATGAAATGCAAGAGTTACCGTGAATAATTTCGATGACCACTACCCAGCCAGGCCGAGACAGAAGGGCATAGCTCAGGTAGACCAGGCAGTAACCGACGATGCCGACAACCAGCGGGATATGGTACCCGGCCTTCTTGACGATCCAGACAGTGCAGAACGACGTCAGGATGTCGGCCAGGGTGAACACCAAGATGGCGGCGCCCAAGAGGATGGAAGTTCCGCCTGTTTTACAAAAAGGGATAGTCCGTTAGGTATACATGTTTATGTTGTCACAAGGATCGCCATTATAACAGACCAGAGATTAGTGCAGGGCGTTTTCTGGCGACCTCGCTGACTGGTGAAGACTGAGATTGGGATCTCATCTTGGTGGCTCAGGACCGTTTTGACGCTGCTTGTAACGAATTTAATTCTCAGCCTTTTCTGTATTCTCACAATCTCCTCTACCTTAAACATTGTGGCCTCACCTAGTTCGTGCAAATGCCACGAGAGGAAGGTGCGCACTGCGCTGCTGCAGAAAGACAGGAAAAACGCGGTGACGAACACGGTGGAGAACTTTCGTGAGAAGATGACCCCAGTCACGTGCCCCAAAGTATGCTGGGAAGACATGTCATTGTGCTGGTGGAGAAAAGCAAAAAGACACAGACTTTACGAGTTTATTGTTACAGTTAGGGCCTACCGGTTAAGATTATTGGTATATATAATTTAGATGAGATGTCATGAACTTTCATTCTCTTCCACGTCACTTATGCAGATGCTTCTGTGTTAAAAAAGAACCTCTATTAGGAAAACATGCTTTCTCTGATTTTATTCAAATCGAACGGAGTGCCACTTTTTGTCTTCATAGCTCAACTATAACAAGCTAAAAAGGACTGTTTTCTGTTCATGCCAAGAATCGAATTGTGAATGTAGATTGCGTCATTCAGAGCCATTGTTTGGAATGCACAAGGTTTATCCACTACGAACACAGGACGAGGGTTTCCCTCGTTTTCTCCGAATCTACATTCAGAATCCTTTTTGGTTTGTTATAGCTGAGTTCTGAAGACAAATGACACTGCGTTCGAATTTGGATGCTTCCATATTTATTTAAGCAGATAAAATCAGAGAAAGCATGTTTTCCTCAGAGGTGCTCATTAATCTTACATGGAGCAGGGGCGGATTGCGTCCTCAACAACTTATTTCTGATATCGCAGCAGTGTGGTTCTTTTTTACAAGCTCAGCATTTTGGAGTTTTTTCCGTTACTCTTTGCAGCCATGTTGACATCAGGTTTGCTAAAATTGAACATGCCATTATCGCGCAATCCCCATTTTTACGAGACAGATCAGTAAAATTGTATGGTTTTCACTGTCATGATCAATGCACAAGGATTGGCACACGTGTGGCTTTCAACTTCAAATGATCTTAACAGCAAAACTGCATGTATGATTGGGTTCAAACTCCAAATTTGTTATGATAAGGAGTGCTTTTATACGAATGCAAAGTCCTAAAATGATCAGGCGTGGGACAGCCGAGTTCTTAGGGGGCGGAGTCTGCCCCTCCCCCTCTGTGAAATGGTCCAAAATAGGTTGACTCTTTTTACGATTAATGCTGCATACTCTGGTTCCTCTGCTTCGTCTGTTGGTGTCATTACTTCGCTTTTCAAGCACCCGCGCTCAATTGTAATTTCGCGGTTCCTCTGGTCCTCATGCACGGGGCCCTGGAATAGCCTAATGTCCACAGTAAGCTTACGGTATCCGCTCCGAGCAGGAACAACAGAGGGCGTATGTTAAAATGAAATTGACAGTCCTTTGGTACTCGCGCACCGTTCAGGTGCGGCGATTTATGCGCGTTTGACACGAGCACGTTTAGTACGCGCAACGATTTTAGTCTAGAATGAGTGGTCTTCGCGTGCACGCTAACGCGTGTTAGAACCCAGTTGGAAAACTTAGTACCATCTGTCTTTCTTTCGCCGGTGAGGGTGCACTTCAGTTCAGGGCGGATCGGGTATAATCACAGACATAATTTCTTTTTAGGAGAGAAATCGTTTGAACAATAAAAACGCTAGTCGAGACTTTTGGGTGCGCCCGGCACGCGCACAGGCTGAATGCGATCACAAGAATGCCACCCCGGGGTGCTTTACATGTCTGTGCGTCCATTACAGAATCTTGGGAATCAAACCGCCCGAAAATAGGCTCCGTCCACGAACAAGAGAGGGAGAGAGTGTTTTGCTATGCAGATACTCGCCCTCTCTTGTTCCCGCTCGGAGCGGATGGAACACTTGGACAGCCAATACCTTGAAACGCAAGCAACTGGCCAGCAGAGTGCCGATGGTCATGAAGCCCGCGAACACCACCACGCCCAAGAAATAGTCAGTCTGCTCCCACGTGACTCCGCAACTGAGTTTAGTCTGTCGGGACTCGTTTAAGAAAACAGAAACCACAACAAACCTGAAAGGGATGGATGAAATAAACGAGAAATCAACAAGCAAAACCAGCTCAGCTGGGCAGTTCTAAGTCGAGTTAAGAGTTGTCTCGTATAGATCATTTCTTTTACCAGTACTTTTCGAAACCGTGGGTGAGTCCATCACGAGTCCTTTCACGAAGACTAGCCATAAGGAACAGAGTGAGCAATTGAAGTAAAAGGAATGATTTTGTCACAACTCATTTGAATAGCTTGTAAATTGGCTCTGTGGTGGACTGCCATGGACCTCTTAAGGCCTCAACTATCTTTAGTTTTATTGGAAAGTGTTTCACATACGGACGTCAGTAATTATTCCCTACAGTCACCTATTATCTGTCAGAAAGTAAAAACATGTCCAGAAAAGTTCAATTCAGGAGGGAAAATACCGAGTAGTTTACTTAGAAAACACTTGGAATTTTTCAGACTAGTCTGAAAGGATTTATGCACGGGGTGTCAAGTGGGCGTCTGCATATTATGGAACTCTTTCCATTTTGTTTATTAATCCGAATTTTATCTCAACTATGACCTGCTCACGTTCTCCAGACTGGCTAGGAAAGATATCCGGCATCCGGGACATCACACACATGAAATTGTGCTCACCACGCACGCCCTTTTGAGTGTTTGTTTTGGTGGCTAGTCTTTATTTGTGTGCTTTCGTTTTTGAGAGAAAATATGAAGAGAATGTATGTGTATAGGGGATGTTTTAAAATCCGATTTTACCTAGTGTTTTCAGTTTACAAAATTTACGCACAGGAGTCTAAAGATTGAAAGTTTTCATCAACTGATACCTTTCAGGGAGTGGTTTTGTTAAAACTATAGATAACAATGCACATGAGAAGTACAGAGACTTTAGGCATCGATGCCCAAAATGAGAGTCGTGCACTGCATTCGCTTTTATCGAGTACGGTATTTGCAGAAGAGGAGTTGTTGCCTCACTTACGACAGAGCAAATCCCAGTGTTCCAAAGCATCTCTGCCAGCCGTAGCGATCTCTCTGCGCCTCACCGAGAGACATTAGAGCCGCCGCATCCGCCAGAGAGAAGCTAGAGATCTGGGCCGCACATCCTGCGGCCGCAAGGATGAACACGACGAGGGAGGCTCGGTGGAGCATCGCCTGGTCGTACAGCCAGCCGAGGTGCGTCTGTCGCAGCACGCCGCCGGGCGCCTCCTGGACCTCGGGTGTGACTGGGGTCCTCTCTGACAACGAGGGTGCCTCAACCTTCGTAAAATTCGGTGGAGGCGAGGAGTCCTTCGTTCCCACTTCCCAATCTGGGACGGATGAATTGGTGAGTGAGGTAAGGCGAGGCATAACTTCACTGTCATTAAAGGAGGAACAGACCTGCCCAATGTCTACAGTGCAAGGTTCAGGCCACGTCTCCAAGACGACGGGATAGTGGCCTAGGTAGCCGAAGGAGGAATGTCTACGCTCACTGCTCTCAGGAGAATTGAAGTCATCCCCCTCGCACGAGACATCCAGGGTCTCCAGGAGCAAACCCTGGGCTACCTCGCAAGGTGCCGGCTTCGGCTGGTAAGGGAGGTACACGGCAAGGATGGTGAAGGCCATCCACAGCAGCACAACTGCCCAGAGCATGCCCCGATGCCAGCGGAGCTTGTCGGCAGCGAAGCCCCAGACGGGGACGAAGACGAACGCCACTAGTAGCCCGGCGCCGACCGCCAACCCAAAGTGCCAAGGCGGCAGTCCCCACGTTAGCCCGTGCGTGGACAGGAACGGCAAGACCCCGGCGGTGCCAGCGCTCAGCATGAAGTATATCAGCTTGTTTTCCAGGACCATCGCGTTCACGTGAAAGCAGTCCCAGACCAGCTCCCAGAAGGGTGTGCTCTCTCCCGTCCCGGAGCCCCAGTTCGAATCCTTTTTCCTCCCCTCGGTCCTCGCCGCAGGCTTCGTAGCTTTCCCATCTTGCTCTTCCTGACTGGAAGCCCCCTGCTGGCTTGCCTGGTCCAGAGCCTGAAGTATCCGCTCTCTCTTCTCAGAGCTCGGTTCCAGGTCCGCCATGATGGATCCGCAGCCCCACTGTGTGATTTCCCAAACGCCACGGTTCACTTCGCTCTCTGAAAAGGTCTACACGCCCCCCATAAATCTCCACTTTTGCGTAGGAGGTTTTTGGCACTGCACTTTCTTCGCAGTCGTAATTTGAAAGGGCAGAGGACAGGGAATTTGAATAGGGATTAAGTTACCAAAAGGGTTACCTTACGGAATTTAAATGCAAATGACTAACCCGACGGCTCAGGCATGCAATATAATGACGACCGACATCTTGCACAACAGTATCGGTATGAAATGCATTGGCAACCAGATCAGAGTGCTTGCTGATGTGTACCAAATAATGTTTATTTTTTATGTAGTGGCCTTGAAGGACCATGTACTGCAGTTGAAGTTTTCAAGACGCATTCCTGGGAAGGCAGCACATTCATTTCACCTTCAATTTCCAATCCTCGAACTGCAATTTAAGGGGGTTTTCGCCAGCCTCGTGGGTTTCAACACAAATGAGCACTGTCCTGTACTGTGCATGAGGTGGAAAACCTGATGCTTTAAGAAGGTACACGGTATTCAAAGATTTCGACGCCTCAGGAGTTACCAGACTGGGTGTGTGGATATGATATGAACTTTTTGTGTCTCGATGTTCACCCACTACATGTCAAGCAGTAAGCGAAATAAACACCCAGCCATTTTTCATAGAACTCAATTTTGCGGTTTAGATTTAGTACCAAAAAAAGTTACACTTTGGAGTACGTCCCAAGTGCTTTCAAAGTTACAAGGGACAAAACATGCATTTTAAATGTATGCTTAAACATGTACACTTCGAAAATTTAAGTAAGCGGGCGTTTTGATGTTGTTAATATTGCCGTTCTGGGAAATACTTGCACAAAATATGTCTCGATGGAAAATTCACACGAAACTGAACAATTATCGAAGGTCCTTATACAAATTTGATTCATCAGACGTTGAATAAATGGTTGTGGAATCAATCATAAAATTTTGCTTGGCTTTATTACGCAACTTTTTAACGCCATATTGCAACTTTTAAAAATCTATTTTATAAAACTATGCAAGGTGCCGACTTTAAAACAGTACTTGTAGCTTTGATCTTTTTATATTGATCTTTTAAAATATATGCATAATTTGTCAGATAAATTCTTTACCATTTTGCGTTCATCAAACAGATAAAGCGATACAACCAACCAGTTTTATTTCAGAGTTAAAAGGTTATGATAAAATACAGCGGTGGGATTTAAGCTACGTTTTGAAATAGTTGTGTACCAACAAATATGCATGTATACAAAAATGCGTAGAAGTAACAAATGCTATTTGAATAAACTCTCTTTGGAGTTGACAACACAGCAATTCTGTTTTGGAACGAAGAATAACAAAGACAACTTGGAATAATACAGGCGTTTCACAATAGTGCGCCTCCAAGAGTTTACTACGCGTTGATCAATCACAATGCGCGAAATCTATCGACCCTTTCCAAACGCGCATTGTGATTGGTTAATGCGTTGCAAACTCTTGGAGGCGCGCTCTTGTGAATCGCCCACATTGGCAAATGGCAACTGAAAAATAACACAAATCTGAAAACTAAAGTGTCGGCGCAAGATAGTTAAAATATTAAGTACTTAGCAATTTAAAGCCCAATGAACTCGTCCAAAAAAGAGACTAAATGAGTTTCAAAATAAATTTATTTCTATGTGCAAGCGCCGATGGCAGCGACATTTTCAAATAAGAATTTCATTTGAATAGGGCCTGCGAATGAGAATAGGCGGTTGGGCTTCATGGGCGCGAAGAAGGAGTAAGAGAATAATAAGGTGAAGACCGGGTCGTGTCCGAGCAGCAACCGTACGATCACCAGAGAGGGTCCTTGGACGACAGCATCTGGTAGCTGGTCACAGCTTTCCTGGGTGGTCTGAAGGCCTGTGAAACAAGGGGGGGAGATAGCCATAAACACCGAATTCAGGACTGTTTAAAAATGGTGGAAACAGACTGAGTTGAGCTCAATTTTTTCCAAGTCGTCAAGTCCACGTGAAAGTGAAAGAGTGAATGGAACGGTTCAGAAATGTGTTCACGTGGGCTGAGAGCAGTGTGAAAAGGGAAAACCTCCTGAAATAAAAACAAAAATCCTAAAGGAAAGGGGGAAAAGGAAGGAAACAAACGAAAATTGGCCCTTGATTTTGTTAATCAGACAGGACTTTGCAACACGTTTTAAAACAATAAGTACTATGTCTAAGAACACGCTGCATCAGTCAGACCTGCGATGCAGAATCACATAGTTTTGTTTTTACCTTGACAGCAAGGAAGAAACCGATGGCGTAGCAAAACACGCCGAACGAGAAGCTGTAGAATGTCCACAGGACCCCGTAGGATGTGACCATGAACCCGCCGGCGATGGCCCCGATGCCGTGACCGAGACCGAAGTAGATTCCGCTCAGGAAGCCCTGCAGCGTGGCCATGCATTCGAAGGGCACGGCGCGGCAAAGTAAAGACACCAGGATGTTCCATGTCAGTGCTATTGACATCCCTGCAAACATAGAGTTGAAAAACAGAGAGATGTCACATGATCTGCGTCGCTAAGAAACTTCTCAAAAGAAGAGACACGTCAACCAACACCGGGATGGTACCTATTTATCTGTACCTATTTTATTACTGTGAGCAGGGTTAGAGTCCCACGCATACTGGCTTGCGAATTCCATGCACTTGATCCGATAGGTGTCGTCCACACATTCATGTCTCTGAACCATTTTCTCACCGGTTGAATTAATCAATTAACATTCTTTCATCATTGCTCAAAAGCTCGAGGTTCATCCATCGTAATCTAGAGGAGAGACAGCCTACCGTGCAACACCTCCACGGGCAGCACCATCCACGGGTTGGTCACCAAGGCGTAGCAGAGGAAACGGAGACAGTAGACCAGCAGGCCGGCGAAAAGCAGCTCGACGTGGCCGGAGCAGCCGATCAGACGGGGTGTATGGAAGGCGAGAAGGAGCTCCGACCCGGCCCGGACGGCTAGCACCAGGCTCAGTGTAATCTCGGTCGCACCTGGGGAATGGATTGAGTTACCGTTTCGCCCACATTTTAATGAAAGGTTCGGGTGAGGTTTCAGCCTGACCCTCGCCCATTTCTTAGAGAGGAAATGCCTTCCGTTTACATTCATCAACCCAAGAACAAAAGTAAACTGTAAAATGTCTCGATTTTCCTCAGCTAGGTCGTTGCTAATAAAATAGGAAATGACCTGTAAATATTCAAACTTACATTCCAGCCCTTCTTGCCATTTATGTTTAAAGCCTCAAATGGACAGTAACTTGATTCTAATTTTGCCGAAACCAGATGCGCTCAATTCGCGAATTCCAGATTTCGATCGACAATTGTCATCCAATTTCGGAGTCAACACACATCTCTCGGTTTTAAGGTGCGTTTGTTGGTAGTTTTGAAAGAAATGAGACACATGTACTTTGCACGACAAGCACAGAGAATAGGTCACAACATCCTGGCGAACTTAAAATAATTCAGGTCACTTGTCAGTTTTAGAGTGCTACGTGTCAAAGCCGCCATTAAAGCCCAATCCTTTAAAGGGCTGTAGAATTTATTCGCGGGGCAGGTCACATTGAATTTGAAAGGGAGGTTAACTCTTCATTTTTGAATGTTGAAAGTACAAATGAAAGCATTAAAAAGGAAATTTCCTGACAAATTTGCACCTGTCTACTCTGAGAAATAATTTCAAATTCATGATTGAACACATAGAATTGTGCCTTGCCAGATTCTAAAGATTACTGATAGGGAGGCTTGGAACACACATAAAACAGTCTGGTGCCATCCTAATCGACAATTTGCAATATATAAAACAGATTTGGGGAATAAGATCAAAAATGGCCTCCACGTGAATATAGTCTATTCGGTGAAAACTGCTCCCAGATCTTCCTTCACCCCAACATCTGCAATACTGAAACTATGTGATGCAGCGTCTGTGTTGGACAAAGGATTCACAATCGATGACATCTGAACTCTGAAGAGTGAAAATACACTCCATTATTTTTGAGTAGTATTCACCCCCAACTGAAATCAAAGACAAGTCAGATGAATTCAAGTAAATGTTTTTCACTCCAATAAAGATCCCGATGTCATTTGACGTCCCACGCGATTTTTAAATTAAATTCGAAGTAATTTTGACTATTGGTAGTTTAGTCTTTCGTTTCAGTCTTTGGAACTAAGCGAAAACAGTGTGCTGTTTCCGACATCAGTCCGGTCTGAGCGGTCAACTTCAATTCTACCCACCGAGGCTCCGGAGATGCCATGAGAGGTACCCGGCCACACAGCCGTTGCAAACGGCTAACACCAGGGCCGTCACCATGATGGAGCCGTAGTAACCCGAGCACAGGGCCGGCAGCACATTGCTAAACTTGTACTCTGCGTTTGTGTAATACTGAAATGAAAAGAACAGACAAGAAAAGAACCGGATAAAGGAATAATGTTTGTACTGCCAGGTAGCATTCTATGAGCTTTCGGGCTTCGTAATTATTGTCAACTGTTCATACCTTCTTGTTTTGCATCTGTTCAAAGAGACAGTCATCACTTTCTGGTTGCCTCTGTAAATACACCCTTTTATGGAACAGTAAACGGTTACTAAGTGGGCCAGTCTTTGAAAATTTGATATTGCTTCTGCTCTCAAATATAAGAATTGGGAAGAAAGTCATGTCAATCAGAAAGGATAAATCAGTGTTCGAGAAGTTTACCAAACTATACGAGAGGACAGAATTTTTTCACTACCTTGAATCTAAAGCAGCAGGCAAAGAGAAGGCCGAATGCACACGCGACTGTGCCTCCAAACATCACGGTACCAATACAGTAATCGATTATCTCGATTTCGAGTCCACAGATCATTTGTGGAAATCGCATGAGACCAAGGAAAGACGCCACGGCAATGGAGCTGAATGTAAAAGAAAAGTAAGGTGACGATTCGTCATTGACCGCAAAATAAGTACAAAGGAGCAATGGAAGTTATTTAACGATAAAGGTTATTTAAACAATCAATATCAAATTAATCGATTTCGAACATGTAAGATTCATGTCAAGGGGCGTGGGTTCGAATTTATAAAGAACTTACTAGATAGCAAAGCCGGCCGAACCAAATGATCTCTGCCAGCCGTAGCGATTCCACTGCTGCTCACCCAGTTCATTCAGTGTAGCTGTGTCGGTCAGAGCCATGGTGGGGCCCTGCATCACCTCGCCCAGGCTCATCAGCACGAACACCTTGACGAACGACTGCAGGAGACTAGCCCTCTCGAACAGCCAGCCAATGCCGGCGCTTGTACCGTTCGGGGGCGCCATGACGTGCGGTATGAAGAGGGCCCCGAACTGCTCGATGTTTTCGGTGAGCGCGCTGATCGGGTCCTTGTGGTCTCTCGCAGCCGTCGATGCACAAGTACCGACCAGACCGGTGGAGAATGGATCTGGTAGCTGCAGTAAGCTGAGAACCGGTTTCCAGTGCTCTTCCTCAGTCTGGCCGCCAGGCCTACCCTCCATCCTGTACTCATCAAGGGATCTATTCACCATGCACAAGAGGTGTTGGTATTCCTTCGAGTCCTTCGGGAACGTCCGAGACACCTCCCACAGGTTATCCACAACTTCCTTGCACGCCGCTGGCTTCAGTGGACGAAGGAAGGTCACTGAGACGATGAAGGCGAACCACAACGACAGGCAAAGCAGAAGAACCGCCTTACGGCACTGGAACTTGTCCGCCACGAACCCAAAGACTGGGTTGACAAAGGCCATGACCAGGCAGGGGAGTCCAAGCAAAATACCCACCGTGGACGGTGGCAGAGACAGCAGGCTCAGAAACACCGACAGATATGGCATGATGCAGGCCACTCCTCCTCGAAGGAAGACGTACAGGAGTTTGAAGGGCAGCAAGGATTCGTTCATCGGGCAGTAGCGGAGGGTGGCCTCGTCTGGGCCCAGGCAACACTGCGGTTCATCATCCTCGTCGTCTTCGTCCAGAGCCCCGTGGTCCCACACGTCGGCTGTGAATCCAGCCTTAGGCTTGCGGGGCCGGCCGTCCGTTGCACCGGCCGATGATGGAGCAGCGTCCTCATCCGCCGCGGCTGCCTGGTAGCTCGCTATCACGCGGGCGAGTCGAATCTGCCGCTGGTTGCCTGTCTCCATAGCTGGAGTACTGTCGTATAAGGTTTTACAACACACGAAAGTCAAACACGTATCAGAAAAGATAACACCAATTCAAATATCGCAGTACTAAATTCACCCTTAAAAAAGAGTTCGTGCCTCCGTTCAATCATTTCTAAGTTGACTACTTTTGTCCATAACAATTTAACATGTTGTGACCAGAATTTACAGTCAAAGTATATCAAGTATTATAGTTTTCATTCCGTTACAACATATATATGTAGTCACAAAAATTGCTGACCTGTGACACTTTCGGTGTGTGGAGAATACACAATAGGTTATGACTTCAAAAGATTTTATCAAGGGAAAAGGAGTGTGAGAGGCCAAAAAAAAAAGAATCGAGGAGGGGAATATGAAATAACAATCCTTCAAATTGAGCGAATAAAGACATCGTCCTTTTGACAAACGGTAAGTAGCCTTGTCAAATACGTCTCCGAACCAACCAAATCAAGTGAAACTACTTACCTCATAACGAGAAATTCACAGTAGTAGCAGCGCAAGCATGGCATGTAGTTAAAGGTGGGTTTAGCCATAAAGCAAGGACGCAGCCGATTTGTGGTACGGGGGCGTGTATTGTGAAAGGCATTTGTCAATTCACGCACCCACTTTTCAAGTTGAGCGGATGTGAAGCGTGGCGCTAGCTGTTACCGTACAGTCGACCAGCGAGAATAAGATCGGTGTTTTTACAAATTCCGCTCATAGCAAGATCAATTTTTAGTCTTCATACTCATTATTTTCCGACACTGATAACTCAAGGCCTGTCACATCAAGGTAATTCGTGAAGTCCCATTGATCTTGTTAGAAAGGGGTTGCCATCCGTATTATGCAGAGTCAATGCAGCCAGGTCGTTAAGAGCGTGGACCTTACAATGAACTTCTTTTTAGCCTACAAACCAGCACGGGTTTGGGATCACCCGCCTCGTGGGGCGGTGGCAGTGCAGACTCGAGAGAGTCTACTCGCACCGCAACACGAGCCAGCACACAAAAAAATTGAAATAATTTCCTAGTTCTGATGGTATTTCTTTCACCTATTTTACCTGCCCACACTGAACATATTAACAGAACCAGGCTGTTACTGTTTTGTTGCCGTGAACATTTGGGGCCCCGAATGCTTTTAAAGCCTGTGCGGCCCACAGCCACGATTGAAAGCAAGAAATTAACCCTTCCCAGCTCCCTCTATAGAAAAAAGGCAATGGGTGCAAGTATAAAGATCCCGTCGGATCAGAAGAGTTCAAATGAAGCATAACGTCCCCGCATATTTACCAGGGGTTACGGCACAAGAGAACAAAGAGAAGTAACACAACGACACGTCAATCTGTCGCCGCAGGCTCCCGACGTGGGAAAGGCTCCGGAATATGAGATTTCAGTCGAACTGAATGACAATGAACGGGGGGTTGGTCAAGGATAGTGCAAGTGCGTCGACCTAAAGAAATGAAAGTCCTCCATTCGAAAAAAAAAAGTTTGGTGTGAGTGGGTGTTGTTTGTTGTTGGCATATAGTGGATCAGCTCGAGCATGCGACCCATGTTCAGTCGCCGCCATTACTGACAGAGTTGCTCCGTAACAGTGCTACATTGTAAACATGAAATAACATCATCAACATATAAATCAACAACAACATTATTAACAACATAAAATCATCATGAACAACAACAAAATGAGCAGTATTTTAGAACAACATAAAACATCAACAACGACAACGAAACAGACGACAACATTAAGAACAACATTGTCATCAACGACAACAGGAAAGTGAACAACAACAAAATGACATCATCAACAACAAAAAAAGCAACGGGAACAAAGGCTGTAACGACAAAGTTAATAAGCACATGGGCTGTGTCTCCCCAAGAAAATGTGCTGCCTTCTGAATTAAAGTTCTCCTTGTTCAAACTCTCAACTAATGGGTTGGTGAACCAATTAGGTTTGTAATCGGGTTACTGGCAACATGTATGCCGTCTGCGGGGCAGTTTGCGAATGATATGATTAACACGTCGTGCTTGAACAAAAAGAAAACCCGCACACATGAATTGATGACATCAAATTCAAGGCTTTCTGCGCGATGGGTGTGTGCATGCAAATAATATATGAGAGTCCAATGTTCATTGTATATAATAACAAATCCTAGACATCTAGAAGTTTAAAAATGACTTCAAGTTGGAGATGATTGCCTCCTACAACATTTCCACGGAGAACTCATATTGATAGAGGCAATATTCTCCCGCGAGGTCCTCTACCATGGAATTAAAGAGTAAGAGTCTTTTTACCCTTAAGCTGTTCAAAGTAAGCAATTTTATGGGTCAGAGAAGTTCCCACAAGGAAGATTAGGCTCTATTATCCAGGTTTAGAAGCTCTGGGAGCCTGCTTTTCACAGAAAAGGAGCCTCTGTTGCTAAGAAAATAGCGCCCTCTCTTGGTCCAGCTCAAAGCCCATTGACTTCTCATTCTGGATGAGAAATTGCATTTTATGCGTACCGCCATGATCTGTGGATACCAAACATGCTGAATTTTCACGGTGACGTAACCGAGCCTACCATAGACCATCGGATCCCATCTCAGTCTCTCGTCTTGCCATTGCTGTACTCACCGGCAAAGGGGGAAAAGGATACATCAAACGAATGTTGGTATAAATCTTGAGCAAGCTCAGTATATTATATTTTCAAATAACGGAAATGCCTCTGAGAAGTTTCATTCATTTTTTTTTTTCCTAATATCGTAAAAATTTATGTGCAACTTTTTCAAAGTTTGCAGAAAAATGTCTTTGGATTTAAAAAAAAATTGGAATGGTCCGACACTCACGACGGTGAAATGTATGACGCTCTCCAAATTCAGGTTCTTGGAATCCGGTATGCATTTAAATGGGAGACAAATTAATGTGGAACTCAGTGGTAGGGAGGCACTACAAACGAAACGACTTCATCTTCCCCGTGCAATTCTTATGTTAGTCTACAAACCTGAAATCAACACTTTTGGAAATTCCTCTAACGGGGTCCAGTTCCCACTAATGACACCAGTCTTAAATTTTTTTTTCTATAAAAAAAGCTCATTTGGATGACTCTCTCGATCCAGGGCTAGCTTTCCTCAGTCAAATATATAGGGCATTTTGGCGGGGAACGGAAAGGGGGATGTATTATCCAAAATGGGGGATGTATTATCCAAAATAAAGTCCAAGAATTCTTTCAAAAAGTTGACACCTTTTTTAGTCGTTGTTCCAAAGTAAACCAAGTTTACAACCTCAAAAACATCCAAGCCGACTACGACATCGACTTTAACGAACAGAAGACCAAAACTCTGATTTGAACTTTCTGCCACAGAAAAAAAAACAGGTTTCTACAATTGCCTTACACTTCTTTGACAATTCACAAAATGATATACAGCATCTATGGTTGGCGGCCTTCAGCTTCGCTTGCGTCTGGTGGCGGTCGACGGCAAGGGGTCGAGTTCCTTGTGGAACGACGAACAGAGATTGCCACGGAACCTTTTGGACGAACCAGGCTGGTACGACCGACGAGTACTCCCCGTGGCAAACGCTTCGCAGCCGGTTAAGGACTCTCTACACTCAGAACAACAGAGCCCAAGTTAAATTGCACTTCAGTAGGTAATGCTAATGTCAACTTATTTCAAAGCAAGTAAACACAGAATTAAAAGCCACTTCGCCAAAAGCAATTAATGTAAATATCCGTTGTCACTCAGCATGTTTACGTCTTCATTAGCGCAAACAGCCTTCGGTGCTTGTTCATTAATGCCGTATTGTTTACATAGCCCCTCACGTGACCGCTTTTAAACAATGTGGTTGCGCATTGTAATCTATGTTCCGTAATTACTTTCACTGAGCATTGATTAATTTTTTCCAACACTAACTTCGTTTTAAATTGGCACACATAATAATGGGAGGGGGTGCAATCATCCAATCACTAAACTGCTAGAGAAAAATAATTATAATTCCAAAATAGATTTTCAATGTAAAAATCAATTAGTGACGGAGACTAAAATGTTTATGCATGAGCAATGTTGGCCTACACTCTTGAATGGAAGATTTGACACCAGGAACGTAAGTTCCCTAAAGGTTTCAGATTGGTCATTGTGAATAAGAATAAAAGTATGATAGGGTGGTTTTAAACTAGTCTACGTACCTTTAAAAACCGGCTCAAGGGGCCCGATAATGAACCTCGCCCTAGATCTGCTCGGCAATTTATCGACCCGCCCAGTTTTACACAAAGTTGCTTATACAATAGCTTTATTTCCTCATCATTTAAGTGGTGTCGCCCTGGTATCGATTGAATCCTCTTGCTTAAGTGCCTCAGGTTCGAGGAGTGTCCATTAATTCAACATTTTACCCGCGGATTTAAATGAAGTGTTGTTTGTCGAAATTTTATCTTAAAGCGGTGTTTGTCGACCACCGGATGTACATCACAGTAATAAAGTGTCCAACCCATCTGTGGTTGTATTATTCACTTGAGTGTATTAATTAACCCGGAATGTTTCGCTTTGACAGGTTTTGTTTAAAGTTTAGGACGTGCACCCAGAGACGGTGAAACCTAATGCAACGTTGTATAAATTACAACATTCACAAGTGCAGTTGGTCAAAATCTACTGAATTCTTTTACCGTGCCGCTAATCCAGTTTGTATCCAGCGATATATCGTGGTTGAAATAATGTGCGAATGTTCACTAAACAATATTATTTGGAAATGAAGTTGGATTAAAACAACTATTTCTTATTAATTATTATACACCAAATGCAAGATACGTTGTCCGTAATCCCGCGAGAATAACACACAGTGTGAATATCCACTAGGTAGTATGTAAATGATTACTAAATATGTAAGAGAAATCAATCTGGGTGTCTACAACACCTTCACTTGATAGGTAACCACAAGTGAAAACAGTATTACATTTTGATGGCATTTGTTCACCGGTATTGAGACTATGCATACATGAATAAATATGAAATCTGTCACTCAGGTAGCTGAAAAGATACCACCATCTGCTGGTGTGTCCAGGCTACGACAACCACACCAAGAAAGAAGAAAGTCTTCTGTACAACATTCAATTAAACTTGTCTATTTCTTCATATGAAAGTTGACCTTTGCAAGCACGACTAACAGGTATATCATTTGGTCAGTTTATCAATGTAATAATGGATTTCAAGCGACATGTGCATATAAAACTCACAGATTCTTAACAATTCATTAATTATCAAAATCATGCAAATTAATGTTCACTGATGTAAACTCAATTCAAGAAGTAGATGTACTTCTTCTTTTTTTACTGATTGTCACGTGTGTTAGCGTTTGGGCCATCTAGGAATAGCCTCACATGTGCAAAATATTTACTACCGATATCAAGACCAAACACGCTACACCGACACAACCGGTAGGCGTTGCGTGAGGCTACCTCCGGGATATCCTCACACAGCACACGAGCTGGTACAATGCCGACAGCGCCTCGTCCGTCGCAGATCATCCAGTCTGAGCTATGAACCGTTCACTTCAACTCCAATCACCGAAACGAAGATGGTAAAAGCAACGTAGAAGGTCACAAAAGACACGCGATCCAGGTACCGGGCGACCCTCTTCCAGTTACGGGCTTCCTTTTTCTGTGAAGGCGAAAAAAACGAAAGAGGAACATGGAAGGCTCCCTAACACTTACTGCAGGTCCTACATCACGCCTACATCCAACTTCAGAAGGCGATGGGACAAAATTGTTGATTTCTGTTGATCTGAACCCACATTCAACCCATCATACGAACCTCCGAAGCATTCTATATTATGCCCCAAGTATATAGCACAAACCTGTCGAACAATTTTGTCATAAAGCTATATATAAACCACGTACAGTTCAGACCTTAGAAATTTTAACAAGATTATGTACCGCTGGTTTTATCGGCATCCAGCAGAATCACCCCCTCATCGGTTGGAAAGAGCTGCGCTGGTCGGGAGCGTGCAATTTGTTGGTAGCAATGCGACCGTGTAACGAATGCATTTCCTGGTTGTTCGTGAACCAGTGAAGTTCGGGGTACAGTCCACTAATTCAAGCCCCATTGAAAACAGTGTAAAATCAGCACTGTTTGGCGTGCAATAACATGCACGCCAACATCCCTGAGATTTCTGAAACACAAATGAAATTCTTGTCTGGTCACTAATCTTTCAATTTCTTTTCAATTTTTTGTAGGTTAAGGAATTACATTTTTAATTATTCCCACAAAACAAAATCTCCCCCAAAAAAGTGATTTTTCCGAAGTCTGATTGCAGCCATTTTTCAAGTGGAAACCCTCAACTTTCTTGGGCACTTAGGACCCTTTTTCAACCGTAGTTTGTAGCCATTCTACTCTCATATGAAAACTCAAAGACCGCGGGAGTTGATCCTGGCAAGGATTTACACAATCTCAACATTTTGGGGGCCAAACAATCTCCCTTTTCAAAAGATACTGTGGGGGGGGGCACTTTTAATGGTAATGGGCTGGCCAGAAATTCTCACTTGAATTAGTGGTCTGCACCCTTCAGTTCGATCAAAAGAGCCACCCTTTCAAAGAGAAAGCGCCCTCTCTTGGTCCAGCTCGAGGCGCATTAGGGCGTCCATAGTTAATTCTATAGTTCTCATACTATTGACATGGGGGGGTAGGCCTATGTATGTCGGGAAAACATGGGTAAAATAACTCGCTGCAGTTTCCTGGGAAAATTTTTAATATAATTAAATTTTCTTGATCGGAAATTCCACGCAGTGTCGATGGGATAAAAACAGTTTGTATTCCCTAGTAAGATTCGAGACAGCGTGGGCGGCATAAACAACTTTATCCTCGGTCGGAGCCCCCAAAAAGGGTCTGTCGAAAATAAGAACTATTAGAATTGATTGTGGATGCCCTTTCAAAACAGCGATTTTGAAACCGGTATTAATGGAGGTTTTTACTTTCGGGCTTCTGCCTAAAAGCAGCGTGAGTTTTCTTTTGATATTTCGGGCTGCGTCTTAATGGTCATTGTGAACTGCACTGGTGAGGGATGTCACCTTGCTGATCCGGCCTTTTGTGCTCGTTTCGCGACCTACCCTCGAGCGGAGTTTTTCCTCACTGTCTCTCGCATGGTCCTCCGTACCATCGTGAGGTGTTCGATGGGGAACCTCGACACCCACTTCAACTTTAGACTGGCAGCTTTTACACAAGGCCGAGCCCCCTGAGGTTTCCTGCGCGCTGCCCTTGTGGTGGAGGGCAATGGAGATGGCCGTTACCATCACCGCCACACCGACAAGCACGAAGTTAAACAGCACGTAGCGGATGAGGACCGGGGGCTTCTCAACGCCAGCCTCGCTCAGCGAATCCTGCACGAGCAGCTGGAAGATGACGAAGCCGAAGAGGATGGAAATGCCGAAGGAGAGCCTCTCGCCGCATTCCGTCGGCAGCCAGAAGATCACGGAAGCGAGGAGTGTCAAGATCGTGCAGGGGACGAACGCCGAGTACACGTAATACGTCGACTCGCGCCTCAGGGTGAGGGTCACGTCAGCCATTGAGGTTCGATGGCACTGCACTGTCGTTGCAGCGCCGTTTGCATCGATACAAGTCGGTGCTTTCGTGTTGCTAACCCTGAGGTACTCCAACCGCCAACTGGCTGCTGCCCGGACCCCTTCCCGGGGCTCATCAACTTCGGAGGCCTCGATTGTCAGACTGTCGCTGGGGGCATTCACTGTGCCCACGAGGTAATTACAGTTTTGGACATCGAACGGAAAAGCCTTCTGGTCAAGATGACACTGAGTTTGATGGATTAAGGAGTTGGTGATGTAAAGTACCCCCTCACTTGTCACAAAGACTTCTGTTTCATCCTTGATCAGCCTTGTCTCCTCAAGTCTGTAAGTAGGCGAGTAAAAAAAATGCATGCAGGATATAAATCGGCGTAATAATGACGTCACTGACGTTATTCGGTCTTTCCAACATGGAAGCGCACTCCCCAAGTTTTAACTTCAGTTTGTGAAACTCTACCATTTAATCGCTTTGCGAATTAGACATAATTATTCAGCTTCAAACTTTTTGGACAAATATCATGTTTAACGGCGCTCCGCCTATAAAACCGTGACGGCTTCTCACTACAGTGTCCCTGGGACGTGACCCGAGAACTCTGACGACTTTTTTAAAATCAATATACATACGCGTTTAATATCCGGAGTCTGGGATACCAAACCCTCTCCGCCGCAAGAGACAAATACTCCAAACCGCCATAGACGTCGGGATCCCACTGTAATCTCTCGTCTTGCCATTTCTGGAATTGAGTATTTATTCACTCGCGTCAGGTTGATTATATGCAAAGCATGTTCTTCAGTGTATTGGATGTAGAAGCTGGGTATCATTTGACCATCATAATAAACTGTAAAGAAAAACTGACCAGGTTCACTCCGTAATGTAAATTTGTTCATGGTTTTGAGAGGGATGAATATATACGACCTCCTGAACACGGTCTTTATGTTCAATCAAAATTCTCATTCCATTTATTTTCTCACCGTGAGCCAACACCACAGTTGTTTTCACGCAAAAATGCAAAAATGCATACATGAAAACGTAAGGTATACTTTGCACAGGTGAAAATCTTACGTTGAACGTGTGTGGACCTATAACAAACAGACTACATCCGCCAAACAACTCAAACAAATCTTATTCTGAAACGAATGCTGTGTTCCTGCCCGCCGAGGTTCAATTTTTGACATCAGTGATAATCTTGAAATTGTGAGCACCAGTTCTCGAAACGATGGGCAGACAGCTTTGCAGTTTGGCACAACAGTTTGGTAGCAGACACCAAACCTGTACGAATATACATCCTCTGACCCATTCAAACCAAAGTTCTTGAAAAAGGTTCGCTGAAGGACTCACCATGTTAAATGCAGAGACAACGGTAATTTTTTGCTCCTTCGAATCCTGGGGAAAAATCAAGGAGTGAAAGGACATAGTAAAAATACGAAACGATTCACGAACGTGGACGAACAACTGGCTTAAGCTGACCCCTTTTCCTGCTTGAGGTTTCTTTCTCTACCATCACCCCCCCCATAGAATATTGATGGCGGATACACCAGCAAAACTGTAATTGACCATCTGAGTCGACAATATGCAGGTGCGCGTCTGGCGAACGTGAACTCACTCAGACCACCGCAATACGGCCGTTTCACAACAGTGCACCACCAAGAGTTTGCAACGGGTTGGCCAATCACAATGCGCGGAATTTGTCGACCCATTGCGCATTTGGAAAGGGTCGACAAATTTCGCGCGTTCTGATTGGCCAATGTGTTGCAAACTCTTGGTGGCGCACTATTGTGAATCGCTCGTATTCAATCAACGGCTACCCCCCCACCCTCAGTATCCCCCTCCCCCCATCTAAATGTGTTTCCTCCCCACTCCATTTACCACGACAGTTGAACTAGTGGTCGGGTGTTTTCTGAGTTCATGCTTCCGTATAGAATGACTTCTATCGTACTTACGAGATTTTGAACTGTGAAGACATCCACTCCCAGGGCGACTCGCACGGCTCGGGAGGCGTTTCTAACCGGGCGCGTTGAAGTGTCATACTCGCTTCTCCCCAAAAGTTCCCCGACGAGACGCGCTTCGTCGTTCCACGGACTTGAACCGACGACGGGACTCAACAAAAGGAGCAAGGACACCGCAAGGTTCATTTCTGAGACGTCAGGTTGAGAACAGCGTCACTTGCGGCTGCCATACAACAGTGTATAAAGTTAACATGAAACGACCCGAAGAATTCTATTACAAGTCAGTGCATGCGCAGCGCACGGGTAGATATTATACCAAGTGAGAGCAGATCTTGATGACTCTTCTAAATGTCCGGCCCTCGAATGAACAGCTTGTTAAGTAGTGTCCTGTCACAGCAATGCTCCAAAATTGGCGATTAATTGGGAACGTCTTTCCTGCTTCTCCGGCTCCCCGGAGAAATTATGGACCCGTTCGATGCGCTTTATTCGTCACACGGGTGAACAGTGATGATCTTAGCCTGCTGAGACGATGTGCCGTCTCTAGCGGTAAGTGTGACGTCACTTCAGTTTTAACCACGCCCCCTCATTGATCTCTATTATTAAGAGTTTTTAATAATTGAGATCAAGTCGCCCGCTGCACACCGAGTTACATGGTACCATGGAACTGGAAGCTGGTGCGCATCTTGAGTATTCGTCCAATGCGAGCTTGCAAGCAATGGCGATTGCTTGTGTAAGTCACGACCAGGATTGCAAATTACGAGTAATGGCTGAACAGCAATAATGATGAAAGTCATGATTCATTAGACCTACAAACGCATTAGTCTGTTTTCAGCTTCCTTCAATCATGACGCGGGGGACGGGCTCGGTCTGTCGGCGGATGGCTGTACTATCTCCATCCGCCGATCCATCACAGTATTTCTGGCTCGATTCAAACTAAGGGGGCCTTTCTCTGGAATTAGCTTTGCTATCGGATAGATTATCACAGTATTCTGTCAGTCCATCTTCAGTAATGGCTGCTCGAATCTAATCAGGGGGACCTGACATGATCGTTCTGCTGTCATCGCCTGTTTGTGACTACCTCTATGGGTTAATGTGCAGCTCCCTGCGCATGCGTGATACCAGCTCCATAATAAATAACAATGCATTCACGCGCAGGGGCACTTACCACGTCTGTCGCTGCAATATGAGTAACGCACAGAAATGTTAATTAATCGCTACCCTTTCTGTGACAGAAATAATAACTCGATTTCTTGCCCGTTGCGGAACAGTCGCCTGGCAATGGATTACAGTTAAAGTCACATCTTACGATTATTTGAAAATTATGAAAATTGGACATACTGTTTTCACGAAGTGCCGATTTTCCCCGACACAGGTAAGCCAAACAAGGTTTACCTGTTCCCGTTGACGCACTCAGTCCAGCCGGGCCGACATGCGCAAGGCTATGAACTACGCATGCCGGTAGTATATCGAACACAAGCTAATGTCGTCAATGTCGGATTGGACTGGAACTTCAGAGATGTTCTCATAAAGAAAGTCAAATCGGGCATGGGAAAACTGAGATCTTAGAGGGTGGAATCCGTCCCCGGATGGCCCAGAAAGCGAGGGTTTTTTGGCAACCTCTTCCATAAGTTACAAGAATCTAAACTGTGATTTTTACATGGGCAGATTAAACTTTCAGCCCTAGTACGGAACTGAGATCCACCCGTTTGGCCTAATCGAAAATAACCCACCTCGATGCAGAAATCGGTAGCCTGAACGCTGTGCTTTGCCCACTTTTCCACCATCAAATCCCAGGACTCCGCTTACGTGGTCACGGTGAGCTAGCCTGCGTCGTTAACACGCGTAGACGCGACGTTAGGGCCAAAAAGCTCTCCAGTCGTACAGGCCCAACTGATGATTAAAACAAGAATAGTAAAAGAAATTTTTAAAAACGTACATGACCGACCTTCAAATGTAATGATTCGGGTACCTGCACAGTTTTGTCAAAGGTTCAGAGTTACTGTCGTTGCTAAACACTGATACCTTGCGCTGGCTGTTCAGCGTGCACTCAACAGGCTTTCTCTGTCTCCTCTCTACACGTAAGCCTATATAAAAATGCATACTTTCGTACAACAAAACGCTCGGTTTCGGGTTGCTTTTGTGATCACTGAGGCATAACTGTGTCACGAGTTTTATCTATTGATGGCAGCCTACCTGCAAATTGTTATGAGGAAAAATTCTTGTACTTGACAGTACATGTTAATTAGCGTGGCCAGTTAGCTTCCTGTATACAATGTCCAGGTGTTTCGGGGATACATTTAATGTTGCAGTTTGGGTTATGTATTTCGCCCATGGTGGAACTAAATAGTGAAGCAAAAGAAATTGAGTTTGCTGCATGGTCTATCTTCCTACTTGTGGTAAAACGTCCGTCTGTCTCAGTCCTGTGTTGCACCGGCGTGTCGCAAAACTCCGCGGTGCAGCCTTTCAGGGATGAGACGGAGCGATGACATAGAACTGTATTGTTTTTACCTTGATCGGAAGGCCACTTCATTGCCGAATTGTGAGCCAACAAGCCGCTTTCCTCAATCCGGAACAGGTAGCAAGTCAGCATTCTAGAGCTGACAAGCAAGGGGGGGGACTTCATCTAAGTTCCTCCTCCCCTAAATTTCGGTCCTGGGCCTCATCCCCTATTCCCTGTTTTCTAAAGACAAATTTTGCAATAAATAAACAATAGGCCTATCATTCTGATGCAATTAACCGCGGTTTTTAGTACTGGTAGTGTGCAGAGAAAATGTAGGAAAGACCTTGTCACTTTTTAACAACTGTGTTTGATTGTTCCCATTTGATCCGTTTTCAATTATTGCTGGCCAGTAGCTGTAGGCTATTTTCCGTTTGTTACAAGGTGTGTTTCTGAAAACAGGAGAAATCCCTAAAAGTTAAAATTAATCAAGAACACTGCACAGGCAAAACTGCTCAATGTACATGTAGTACTACGGTGCCGTGAACGTGTGTTCCTTTTCCTGCTCAGCCTTAAAGCGCGCCCTCTCGTGTTGTGAAAAGTCCCGGAATAACTATTTTCTTTTGCTAGTTTTCCGGTCCTTTTGTGTGGTTCTCACTTCCATTATATTGAAGCAATATACGTACCGGTACTTTCATGGTACTAAAATGTACAGAAGTCATTTTCAACCTTGATGGACTTGCAGTTTATTGCGCGCGTTAATGCGTCATCTGACCATTAAAATTGGAGTGCGCCCTCTATAGAACCGTCGGTTTTGCGCGGGGATAAAAACGCACGCAGGGGTGCACGTTGAGTGCATGAAACAAGTTACTGGAAACTTCGGTGAAAAAGAAAACTCGGATTAATCTTGACTACGGGACAAGCTAATAATAAAATGATTCTACCCCATTTACAATTGAATGCTATCGTGCTAAACAAAAAAAAATGTAAGTAAAAGTAACTTCATGGTACCTCGTAACATTCAATGGAGTCAACATCACAGATTAGCATCGTGATTGGTCAAAAAAGTGGTGCACAGCACTGAATGGATTCTAATTCTAGTTTGATCTGCGCCTAAAAACCTAATATTAAGCTAATATTGGAGGTTCCATTTTTCCGATTTTTGTTTGCGCTTCGAATTTTCAGCTCATAACATCTATAGTTGATAAACAGGAAGGATTAATTTTTGTGAATATTCCTTTTTCTCCACCAAATCGACCTTTATTTCTCATATCACATTTCTCCTTTTTTTCTCTCACGGCATAGGCCCTACTATTATACTCTATTGAAGAATACGTTTCTCAATACCCCCCCCCCTTGCACGTTTTATTTTACTCTGGTTATGAAGTCTGCACTACGAAGAGAAAAACATGAGTTGGTTTTCCGAAATAATAGTGAGGCCTGCAGGGAAAATGTCCCATGAATCCAATTTGCATGACCAACAAGTGCACTTTCGTTGAACCATGGTTGAACACGTCAGTTCTGAGCACTGCGTATAACGCCGCCACCCAATCGCACTGTGGAGCCGTGCATTTCTGAACGTGTTCCCGCGAAACGCAAAAATCGCGAGCAAGTGCCCTTTGTGACACAGCGCATGCGCACTTTCCCCACTGTCAACCTCGTGAAGCGGTCAAAATGTCGTCGCCACCACCAGCCAAAGTAAGGAAAGAAGAGACGAAAAACAACGGCCAAAATGTCGCCGAAGTGGACGGTAAGTCGGCCCAGGAGCTTCTGTGGAGTATGTCGAGCCGGGCAGTGCTGACGGCGGGTCGCAGGAAGGGCCGGTTGGGGAAGGATTTGTCGGCAACGCGTGGCAGTCGTGGTGGCGTCCATTGTTTTCGGCATTGTGTGCCTCATATGAAATACATGTGTGCCGAGCATGGCGTGCTAGCTCGCGTTTGTAGAGTGATCTGGCGCGCATTGTGGGTCGGTGTAAGTAGTGCGAAAGCCGTCTATTCCCGACACCAGTGACTAGTGCTCCGAACTCAACAAGTGCGTGGAACGAAATTACAGTAAAAATCCCCTTTCTTATCCCAGGCTTATTTGATGTTTTCGTGACTATGCTTGTGTAGGTCAAGTTTCACCTCTGTTCAGTTTTCTCAAGGCCATGTTTACCAGGGATTCCATCATCATGTATAAATTCACATGATCATGATGACCGGTGTGCAGGTGTGCATTTTGTCGTTTGAAACACAAAGCAGTTAACTCTGTAATGCCTTCATTTGTCATGATTATTGAAATATATCAGTAACTAATGTACAACAGTTTCTTCTAACCTTGAATATTTCGATAGTTCAGGTTTTATTTCAAACAAGAGTCTTATACATATTTGGGGGGGGCATTTTTTTGAGAACAAGCCCCTGAAATTTTTTGGTTAGAATGGGGGATGCTTTAAACATTTATTGTGGTAATAAGTAAATGTTTAAATCTTCCCTTGACCACATACCTGGTAACTTCAAAATATGAATATTTCTTCTTGTTTTTCCCCTGTCATGCTTATCGACCAACCCAACTCCAGGTATTTTTTCCATTATAGTAAGCCAATTGATATTCATCTTGGGTTTAATAAAGGCATGCTTTTATTTACGCTGTGCTTGCATTCTACAGACCCCCTGTACATGTTATATTTTCCAGTGTGTTGGACATGAGCCATCTTGTTGCCACTAATCTGTGGCCTTTAGTCAGAAAAACCGAGGTTAACCTTGAGGAAGGGGATCGTGATGGGTTGAATGTTCCATAATTTGATAGGATTTTGTATTTTGTTTCTCCTTTCTTTTTTACTTACTTCCACAAATTTAAACACTCTGTACTTTAGTCTCGCGCTTTGAGGGGTCTGCATGGAATTTTTGTCTTATTTTTAAATATCACACCCATCCAAATGAAATTCATTCTCCTCTTCCTCTGCCCTGACTTCAGAAGAGGATGTCAATCAGATGGCCGTGGAAGCCATCGACAGCGTGCAGAGCGAGATCGACGCGCTGAACGAGCAGGCCAGCGAGGAGATCCTCCATGTGGAGCAGAAGTACAACAAATTGAGGAAGCCGCACTTTGACAAGCGGGCCGAGATGATCAAGAAGATTCCTCACTTCTGGGTCACGACCGTATCCTTGGGGTTGTTGTTGAAACATGGCTGCAGTGCCTGGTGGAGATTGTGGTGTTTTTGTTTTTTTTTAAACAGGGGAGGTAGAGCTACTTAGTATCATTTGAGGGATCAAACTGATTTTGCCCCATCATTTTTGGGGAGATTTGCCTTGTGTAATGCTAGCAGAAATATTCAGGGTTTTAAAAGATTCTGAAAGACAAACATTTGCTCTTTGTACAAATGTGATATTGGTCACTCTGTGTCAAATCAAATGTCGTTTGGACCAGTATGACAGATTTTCTTGAAACTTGCTTATATTTTCTGTTCACATGAGAAAATTCCAAAATCTGCTCTTCTGTGATTTGAGTCTAGTGGTTTGTGGGTTTCAAATCCTTGAACTTTTTATCTATTGATTTTTTTCACTATAACTTTAATAGCCTGTATCTCCATGTAGACATTTTGGTTAGAGGTGATTTTTATCTGAAATGAAAGCTTTTAAATTACCCGACCAGTATTGGTAGTTGGTAGTTGATGTTTTGATTCTGTGTGATGAGAAAGCAATTAAGTTCTAGATCCTTGACTTGCCGCTGCCACGTACCAGTTCTTACACCATCCTCAAGTGTCGATGTTATTAGATGAGCAGGACGAGGAGGCACTGCAGTATCTGACCAAAGTGGAGGTGCAGGAATTTGAAGATATCAAGTCAGGCTACAGAATCTTATTTGTGAGTATGCCAATCCTGTGCCCTAAAGTGTCACGCTGTGCTAGTTGCCTTGGCTGGTTCACCGTATATCTCTCAAGTAAACTTCAAAGCTTAATTCTCTTGACTAGTTCCTTGTACATTTCACACGCCGTCGAGCTTCCACTCTCAAGTACCCCCGCGTTGTTGATAAGGAGACGGGTTTGGCTGACATGAACGTCATCCTGCCTGGTATCCACGCAAAGATGCTATCGTTTGTGCACATTCAAACGAAAAGTTATTTGTTCACACTCTGTACCGCACATGCATGCGCATGCTACATTGTCACCAGGAGATCTCATCGCAGAGTAACAAAGCATCCCCTGACGTTTGTGGACGGAGCCCATGTCAAACGTTACCACTTTGGCAAGTTTACCCAACCTTTCACTGGCCTACGTGAAGACCCACTAGCCTGTTGAAATGTAACAATTCAGGTTGAGGTGGCTATCACTTTTTTGTAAAGGTTCATTTTGGACATCTAATGCACCGATTAAAATTTTGTTTTTAAAAGTATAAATGGTATGCTGTTTGGTTATTACACAGCACTACACCTTTACAGATTTAAAACATTCCTTTGTAACAATAGCATTGATGTTCTCTGTCCTTGTTTCTTTTGCAGCATTTCAAACCTAACAATCCGTATTTTGAGAACGAAGTAATATACAAGGAATTCCACCTTAACGATTCAGGGGACCCATCATCAAATTCGTCGACCATCAAGTGGAAGCCGGGAATGGTAACGACCCCTTTGGATGTCTTTGTTGACCCTAGCTAACCCAAAGCCCTCCCCCAGCAGTTTACTTCCCGCAGGCAAACATACACGTTGACCTGCTTTGGGAGAATATTTGCCCAATAGAGGCTTTGCATGAAAGCCATCATACATGGCAGTTCTTTTCTTCAACAGGGAGACCTCCATTGTGCATACCCTGTGGAAGGGAAAAACTGCCCTGTAAGATGGCTACCATGCAAAGCCTGTATGTACGTGGAAAATAACCAATCACATTTTTGAGTTCCATATAGAAATGCAAGCATTTTTACCTTGCTGTGCAATAAGACTCAAATCTTTTGCAGTTCTTGAAAAACCTGGGAGAACTCAACTCAGCCTCATGTTTCGAGGATTAAAAACCCCCAACCACGCCACTATCGCTTTGCATGGTGTTGAATGTTCCCATTTTGTGCAAGAATGATTGGAGACTCTTAACAATATTGTGAACATTTTTGCAGGACTTGACCAAGAGAAACACAGCCGTCCAGCAGAAGGGCGTGGCCCAGAAGAGGCCGCACGGCGACAGCGAGAGCTTCTTCTGCTGGTTCAACGACCACACAGATGCCGGGGCAGACGAACTGGGCGAGGTCATCAAGGACGACATCTGGCCTAACCCGTTGCAGTACTTCCTGGTAAGTCATCTTGGTCTGGTACCCCGAAGCCGCCTGCTAGGTATTTGTCCATTTTGGAGTTGCAAAGCCTTGCCGCGGTTGTCATGACTTTTCGTTCGGATAAAGAGAAGTGAATTATCTCAGATAAACCCATTGGGAGGATTCTACTAATGCCACCATCTAACCCAAATTTATTCTGGTAAAGCCATCTTGGTCTGGTGTCCTCATACTTCAGTTAAGGCACCTCTCTGCGATTATGTAAAATGTAAAATTTCTTCAAGAGCTGCATGTGTCTCTTGCAACACGTTTCCCAATCTGGTTGATTTGCCCACACAAAGACTTCCAGCACGATGATGTTTTTTATCATTTTGGTCAGGTAAACCAATCCTGTCAGGGGTCATATCACACCCTAGCTGGAATACAGACGTGCTGTAGCAGCGGCTGGGTGTAAGGCACACATTTAAGAAAGCCGCTAACCAGCTGCTAACATCCATTTCCCATAGACATATGTTTAAGTCAGCTGTAGGCCAAGTAACCTGGACACAGCCTGCTCCATCTCAGATACGCAGACGCAAGGACAACAGCCTGCACACTGTCCGTGTGACCTCTGACCCAGGGTCAACTTCATTTGAATAGGTAGTGCCTTCTGCACGCGCATGTTTTGAGGGCAAAGTCAGTTCCACTGGCAGGAAAGGAAAGGGTATCAGCAAAAAAGATCAGGGCGCAGTTGCTTAGCTGATTTGTGATTAGCAAAAGTCAGCTGTGAACCAGTCACTGTCTCTGTAAATAGCATGACAGTTTGGTCGGGAACCCGTTTCTTTTCTTTTTTTTTGCGTGCTAAGCAGATATTTTTAGTGCTTAGCAAATGTCGGCGCTTTACACTTTTGAGGAGTTGGCCCTGCAGGTCTACCCCCAATCCTTGCATGTGTTTCAAACATGGGTCACGTCGTCATCTGTCGGTCTGTTCCTTCCAGATTCCCGACGGGAAGGAGGAGGGCGACGAGGACAGTGAGACAGGAGATCTGGACGACATCGCAGAGTATGGCGAAGACGACGACGACGAAGAAGATGAGGAAGAAGAGGACGAGGGGGAGGATGATGAGGGGGAGGAGGGGCTAGAAGACTTTGAGGGGGAGGTAGGTCATAGAACTATATAGTATATATCATATACGTGTGTGTGATATCACATTATGTCATATATTACATATATTAAGTTATACATGTAATATATGTGATATCACATTATGTAATATATTACATATATTTAAGTTATACATGTAATATATGTGATATCACATTGTCATATATTACATATATTTAAATTATACATGTAATATATGTGATATCACATTATGTCATATATTACATATATTTGTTATACATGTAATATATGTGATATCACATTTTGTAATATATTACATATATTTAAGTTATACATGTAATATATGTGATATCACATGTAATATATTACATATATTTAGGTTATACATGTAATATATGTGATATAACATGCAAGTGTAGCTGGTAAAAATCTATTTTTTGCAGAGCCAAAATTTTCGATGCTCAGCATCGAATGGACCCTGTTTACTGTCTTTTCAAGGGGAGGGATTACTGGTCACTTTTATGCTTCAGGCAAAACAACAGCAAAGTGAAGTTTCGGTCACACAATATTTGCGGCAGATTTTGTTTTGAGTCAGAGTTTGTTCTACTTGTGTGAATTTCTGTCCGTGTTCGTCACGGTGCCAAGCTTGCACTGGCCTTCAGTGTTTGGAATATTCAACGCTTCTCTGCTGCGTGAAATCAAGAGCTTGGACAAAAAAAGGTGCATTTGATAGATGATATGAATTTTTTTTCCACAGGGGGATGAAGAAGAAGTACCCGAAGATGAAGAGGACGAAGAAGGTGACGCCTAAGACACTCTTGTTTTTTTAGCAGCCCAGCAACACTTACCATAGAAACGCATCATCGTCGTCAACAACACCGCGATCACAAGGAGTTGTACATTCATCCACCATTTCTACCGACAAACTAGGGAAGAGACAAAACCTGTATAAACTTTGCCACACACTGTCTTTGTCTTTTGGATGGGATGGGGGGGGGTTTCTTTCACGTAACACGGTATTTTGCTGTTGTCTTTAAACTTGTAATATTTCTTTGTTAGTGACTCCTCTGTATCATCCACGATTGATTTGATATCCTGGACTCAAGTGAATGTAGTAGTAAGAGATGCTGTGCTCCTGTTTTTTCGTCTCTTTCTATTTTTTTTTTTTTTTAGGACCCCAAAGGATTTTTAATTCGTGACAAGCAGGTTTGAGTTCGTGATTGACTTTAGACAGTGCTGGAATTTTTCCCACGCCTTTGGGACATCATTGATTTTTTTTTTTTTTTTTTTGTGTAAAGTACAAATGCATTTTGATAATTCACGGATGGTACTTTTCCTGTTAACCTGATGGCTTTTTCCCACACCCTACTGGAATTGAGACTAATCTTGTATGTTTGGTGCTACATTACACTCCAAACTGGTCTTTTTTTTCCTGCCTTTTGGAAAGACAAAGTGTCTGTCTTAACAAGGAAAAGTATCGTCCTTTTATTTCTTTATTGTTTTTTGTTTTGTTTTTCAGCTGTTAAAATATTACATGTAATAGTATTTGTAGATAAAGTAGATTCTAGAATAAACATTCCTCGGTGTTAACTACGTGTGGGGCTCATACAAACCCTAGGAATTTGTTGGCATTTAAATGCTTTGTACTGACATTTTCCTGAGGTAAAATGCCGGACACTGCGACAACTGGTAATGAAGACAGTGGACCCCATTTAAGGAGTGGGCTCCAGTTCCAACAAATGATTTTCTTAGCATCACTGAAAGCATTTAAGAGGTAAATCGATCCTCGCTCGGGAAAATGTGGCCGATGCACTTCAAGAACGTGTAATTTGAAATCTTTGGGGTCAGCTGTCGTTGGTGATTAATGTATGGCGTACTTCCCTTCTTGTTTTTTCTTTTTAGTAGCACTTTTTTGGTATGTTTTGCGTACATTAATTTCAACCTCAGTCCAAATTCTATCCCCGTAAGTGTAACGGAAGGCAGAGGAGGGGCAAGATTAAACTGTGTCGGTGTCCTTTTTTTTTTGTTCTGTACAATTGGAGGTTTTTCTATAGATTCTCCGTCGTAGAGTGCGATGCACATTTTTTTGTAATTTGAGAGAAAAAACTTAATTCCAAAATAAAGTTGGGTTTTCGTGATCGTCAAGGAGACAAGTGTTATCAAGGTAGTGATGCATTCGGGAGTCGTGTCTCGTTGGCAAGGTTGTCCTAAGCGGTTCCTGTGAGGTTTTTAAGAGCTCAGCATTTGATCATAAATGACATACCTAAAGCCAACTGAAAGTGGATAGGTGGCCTTGAAGCATGATCCATTTTTGGAGGTATGAGAGCCTGGTAACCGTAACAAGATGACTAGTACAGTGTTTCTTTGCACAGGCATCCAGACCACAAATTGGTTGCCACAAATTGAGCAGGTTTTGGCTGTAACTTTTGAAGTCGCAGCCGGTAGTGAAAACACACCTAATAACGAGAGAGCCATACCCACCAACAAAACACTGGCTTTCCCACACGCACGCCACCATTGTAGACATTTGTCGTAGAACCATTTGTACCCAGGAGTGGCTTGTGACATAATTATCCAGTTCGTTATAGTTAGTGAATCGCAGAGGTCATTTGCCCAATTCTTAACATCTGCCTCATCAAGCCCTTGCACAAATTGGAAAGAGAATCGCATGGTACGGGCCATAGTAGCAAAATCACATTTCTGTCTTCATTATTCCTTGAGAAATCAGCTATTACGTTGAAATCAAACGTCTCAGCAAAATTCAGCTCAGTTTTCTTCTGTAGCCCAAACCATCGCTCTGTCATCAGTGACATGCCTAACACTCACTCTACCTCCTCAAGATTTTATTGGCAAATTGCTTCAATGAAAAAAAAAATTGATGATGTCTTTTTGAATAATTGAATGCCCTTTGGCCCGTCAACTGAACCCACAATTGAAAGAAATGTGAAAAAAAGAAAACGGAATTTAAAAAAAAATTGTGTGTAAATATGGTGACTTATTACTAATGCTTAAGTTGCGTTATAAACTTTAATATTGGGGTCATGTTCCTTTACATGCCTACACTTTTGTCAACATTTTGATGGGAGGATTGTCTGTTACATTCTCTGTGCGTTCGGTCGAATAAATACTTGGAAAGCGTTAAACCCACACATATTTGGACCTTTTGATTTTTTGTTGGGTGTTATTGTCAGATTTTTTAGCAAGAGTTAATACCTCAAATAAAACAAGAGCTGCACTGTGTCAAAACTTAGAAAATCAAGTTTCACCATGGTTTAATTTGGTTTCCAAACCTTTTTGTTGTCATCCAGTGAAGAGTAAGAAATAATGAAATCTAGCCAATAGACTGATTGCGCCCGCAAAGTCACGTGACCTACAGTGGGTATTAAATATCGACAAACACGACGTCCACCAAAAGCAAAGTGTTTCGTGAGTATCATTTACCAAAAATAACGCGGACGGTAGGTACCGTACTCGAACTACGGATGTACTGGTCACTAAATCGTAACCTGGCTGTAGAGTTCGTAAACAACTCTCAAAAACACGCGTTTTTCTGGGGTCCATACCCACTATAGGTCACGTGATTTAACAGGCGCAATCGGCCTATAACAACAGGTGTCTGATGTGCAACTGCATTTTGACCCTACTATGCCTACGACATTAGTTTTGGCTTGAAAATTTCAAACTGTATTTTTCAACACTCGGGGACGCCGCCCACGGAGCAGCATTTGTTACCTCTACAGGCTGTGCGCACAGGCCAAGTTCAGCATAAGGTCCACCTCCACAGACTTATTGGAGGCAAGTGGATGAATCAGCATGTTTAAACATAGCCGGAGTATACCAGGCAAGATATGGGACGGAGGGGTACCCCCCTTACCTGTCCAATTCCTATACACACTCTAGT
>NW_019091381.1:2338001-2395221 GCF_001949145.1 Acanthaster planci | reverse complement strand
TGGGTGTGTTTGCAATTTAATAAGTAATGTTACAAACGGGGCCCAAATCTACAAGCATTGCTTTCATTGGGTACCCCCTACAGCATCCTTTCTAAAGTGTGTTGTAGTATCATTCAATCATATTTATGTATTTAAGAAAAGTTTTATTATCGTGTGTGATTATTATGTTGTAAAAAATGAAATAAATCTTGAAACAAATCGTGAATGTTAATTTTATTTCGCAGTTCAGTCCAAACCCACCCTTACTTTGGAGTACCAACTAAGTCTAATCACAGTCTCCAAACATTGCTTCAAATTTCTTTGCTACACAGAGTGATTGGCAGTGGACTCCAACATGTCCAAACTCATGTCAAAATGTTTCTTATGACTTCCTCTCCAACATGTCCAACGTGTCCAAAGTCACTTCAAAAACAACACGGAAAAATTGTATGAAAATTGAGTAGCCTTTCCTATCTTAGATTTGTGTCTTCTCATTGTCCAGTTCAACGTCAAGTTCACGTCACGTTCCACATTTATGCAACGTTATTAAACAGGCCTACTTATTACTGTGGCTTAGGCTTAAGCCTAACTGACCTTGGCTCACTACGAAATGTGAAGAATAAAGTAATTTCACGATGAGTCTAACGTTCCATCCCTTAAGATCACACTCACAGTGAGAGGATTTCAACTACTTCTCTTACCATGTACATGTAGCAGGTCATTTTTTTTTACTTATGGAGGCTGCCATGTTGGCTTGTCAGGTTTCCCATCAGAATACCCTCAAAAACTGTGAGAATCGAGGAAAGGAACCCGATTACCATTTTTTTAAACTACGGTGTCCTTGACGTAACGTGTTAGTATTTAATTTTACAGCGCTCGTGACACGTGTGCATTGGATGCACATGCCTGCATTAGGACAACTAGTAAAAACCAACAATGCATTTGCACTTCTGCGGCTGTAACATGTTTCCTTCACAGAATTTTGTGAAAGGTATTTTGACATTCCCAGCTCGCTCTGAGCAGAGTTGCTGACTCGAGTCATATGATTTGGATTCGAGTCAGACTCGAGTCGCTATTTTTGTGAATTGTGACTTGTAAAATCCAGACTTGACTTGGACTTGCAAAAAATGACTTGTTACCAACCCAAGTCAGACACTACTCGACTGGTCCCATGTATTTTTAATTAAGCTATTCAGTTTACGCCTTACGTGCATAAAAAAATGGACTTCGGCTTGCGCGGCTTCTACTTCACCCAGCTGCAGAAAATAGACCTCAAGCTCAGTGACTGAATCTAGTAAAATGAAAAGCAGGAGTTTGCAAAAAGACTGTCGCAACAAACTACAGTTTTCAAATGACCAAGTCTATTGCATGATGTAATGGATGAATGAACTATGAAAGGAACCTTACCTTTCATTGATAGAAAGTAGGTCTTTGTCAATTGCATGCCCGAAGTCACGCAGTCATGTTAGGTAAACTAACTAGCCTAACCCATTGGTAGTATTTTAGTATAAATTGAACGAAGGATAAAGTATACTACATGTAATCAGACGAGTGAAGTCTTTTTTTAAGTATTTCATCTGAACGCTTATTTCCACCCTGCAAAGTACATTTATTATAATTAAACAGTGGTCCAATATACGACAGATATGTGTTAAACTGCAAGAATAGTAATTACAACCCAAGTGAAAAGGGGGAATTGCGGAGGCATTGTCAAAGTAATTGGAGAAAAGGTGTTCATCTGATCTGTCCGAAACTCATAACTCGTAACTTCGTAAGTTGACGCCTGGTTCATTTTGCTTATTACAGCTGGACAAAATAATGTGCAGCTTGACTTGTACTTGGACAAAGAGACTTGTGACTTGACTTGTGTTTAGACCAAATGGCTAGTGACTTGACTTGCCCTGTGACCAAATGACTTGTGACTTGACTTGTGACTGGACCTAATGGCTTGTGACTTGACTTGTGACTGGACCTAATGACTTGTGACTTGACTTGGACTTGCAAAAAATGCCTTGCTGCCACCTCTGGCTCAAAGTGTTGTGAGTATGAGCGAATATTCAAGCCCGAAGATGCTCGTATGAAATCCCGGAAGGAGTTGGTGCATACAGCACCAGTTTTAGAGGAATGTGATTCTTTCGGCTCCATGTAGTTTACTGACAAATAAACAGCACTAAAACAAAACTGCTATAGAGTGGATTATCTAAGGAAACGGAAAACAGAATAATATTGCAGGTAAGGGGCTGAATACCATTAAGGTTGACTCCACGAGAAACAAAATGAATCAAAAAAGTGCGCAATGTTTCGTTTAATATTGGAGGGCAGTTATGAGCACGGTGTCTTATTTTGTGGCCGTGAATTTTAAAAAGCACTATATGTGCATGAACAAATATCATTTAGCACTTTGTAAATGAAGGAAAGGGACTCAAAGAGCAGTCAGACAGTCTGCTTGACTGAGAGCGAGCTCCTTCAGTAAATATCCACATCCTTTCACAAGTCACAGTCTCAAGGTCTGTGGTTACGTTAATAATGATGCCACTGCTCGTTGAGACGTCATGTCTTAATTAAGTCTGGGAAGAAATACTGGATGTACTTCAGTTATGATTGGTTTTTAATCACGGCCATACACAATGGGAAGAAACAAGATTACCATATTTGTAGAGGGCGACTGTTCCCGAAGCCCAGTGTCTGAAATCAAAACCTAATTTCAACGAGGATATTGAGTGTTACGCGGGCATGACGCCGATGTGATGTCGTTGTGCGTTAATTTAAGAGTCATTCTCAGGTGCCAAGTTAAATTTGTCTTTGATTCAATGAAAGTTAGAAATGTGTGCTCATGGTAGAACTGCATAAAACAAGGCAAAGGTCACTCTCCCTTTGGCGGGACATTTGGACCAACCCGTCACCACCATGAAATCCACATGCTTGAGCTCACGGGACTTGTCGACTCGAACGACTTTATTCGAGAAGTCAGGCGATATTTCAAATGCAATTCATCAGTGGTGCAATCGCAGGTGGGCTTGAAGGCTTGAGCCCCTCCCCGGATTTTTTTTCTGTCTTAAAAACGAAGATACAATATGCACATACACGCCTTTATATTTAACTACACTAGCTCTGATACTGCCGCAAATCCCAGTCCCCTGTGACGCAAGGGAGGCTTGAGCTGTATGTTTCGGCGGTAAATTTCAGTCCAAGCCTCACCAACAACAAATCCTGCCTGGTGTGCCACTGCACTTTATCGATGATTTCGACTCAAGAGCAATTAAACAAAATAAGACGTCAAACTAAAGAGTGACTGGGTTCAGTTGCTGTGTTACAGTTTTTTTTTTATTATTATTATTTTTTCCCTTTTTCCTCCCTTCAATTTCCCAAAAGAGATTAGTCGACCTGCTACGTCCACCTGTTTTTGAAACATGAGCGAGTTCTTTGGGTGAAAATAAAATGAGTTTCTTGAAAAATGCACAATGTCTGTCATCACTAGATACTAAAGGTAAGTACTGTACAGCTGCAAGGTAGGTAGGTCGTTGAACAAAATGAAAAAAAATACATACAAACATCACAATTCACGAAACCCAATTTCAACGTCGGTGGAGTGAAAACACTGATTCCCCGGGCAATGCAACCACTCGATTGAAAGAATCATCAGTCATTTACATTGAAAATGTGAGATTGTCCGGACCCAGCCAAACTAACAACCGTCAGATTCTATTTAAAGCAAAAGGAAAGAAATGTTTACATTTAGGTCGTCAGATGTTGCTTTAGTGCTTTGGTGCATGCCAACGGCTGTTCCCAAATTACAAGATCAGGTTTCAATTCTGATCAATTTTTGATGCTCAGCAAAGAACAAATTGACGGTGCATTAGTGAATTCGTACGTATTATATCAACGAGGCCTATCCGTCTAATTATTCAGAGATCGCATTACTCGTTAACAAAGCTCATTATCTACGCGTGAATATAGGGATATGGATTGCGAGTACGCAATTTTACGAAGTTGTCTTGTGTGCACGACGCCCACACAATAACTGCGTATCCTCTGTTCTTGAAGAAAAACGGGTTTCCACGGTCGGTGGACGCAATCACGAAAAGCCATTAGAACTTCACAAAATGGCTTCGTTTAATATGTCAACACCATCCATTACGTGAACTCGGTAACACCACCAAACTTATTAGTAAACGGCATCAACCTGCTTCTGTTCACCTCAGAGTAGCTTTGTGTGGTCATCTGAGTCTCATGAATGGGATTCCTGGTTGGGCAAAACTAGACTAGTAAGCAAAACACGAAAAAGTCTTACTGATAAATCAGAAATACCCGACTAATTTTTTTTAATGAAATGTGAGCTCAGTGTTAGCGCTCATGTTAAATGTTATTCCAATTCATTATCATTTTTGGCTGAAATCCCGCATGCAAGGCTTATAGCCTTACATGGGCGTAAATCCCTGCGGATGGGGTTGTATATCCAATCCACCCCACTTTTTGAGGTGAAGGGATGGGCTATTTTTTTTTGTGATGAGCAAACAATTGAAATGCATTTTGGAAGAACTTTTGGGATTTCCCAACGACTAAAACGTCTAAAGTAAACCCTGATATGGGAAAAGAATTTTATAAAGCCATAAAATATGTCTTTCTAATGTAAGATTCTGTATGAATTTGATACACATTACAGATGTACATTTTTATCATGAACACCGCCCTCTATGCAGTATATATGGTATAGCCCCCCCCCAGTTCAAATTTCCATGGCCAGCAAGTCATCCTCCCATCTTTTCCCATTCCCCACCCCCTTCCCCCAATTTCCAGCACAGATTTACGCCACCGTAGCGTTATATAATGCTCATAATGCTTTGCTTTTCCTCCACAATTTTATGTGCCAGATATTAAAGCGGTCGTCAGCCACAGCGTCTTTGGGCACAATGCGGGATACAAGCGAACCCTTGAGCACTTCTTAATTTCAGTTATTGTTTTTCGTCGCCGCCCGGACGTTTTCGTTTTCCAAAATAAATATCTTCGAAATATCGCGCGCTCTTGCCTCGCTGACACTTTTCGAGAATAATTTGCCAGGTTGGCATTGCACTGCTAAGTGTTTACACAAGACGTGTTGGTCGAAATGTACACACCCGCAATGACAGTTGTAAATTAACACACGATGAACCCGATCTAAACTTTCTGTCCTCTCTTTTCATTTGAATTAATTTGTGCACGAATGAGGCACTTTTTTCCCAAGAGAAACATGGTAGTGTTATCTCCAATTCCCAATAAATCTAAGGTAGCCTCAAGTAGCCCATAAATTGCACGCACTTGTAAGTGTATCGTCGGATGCCTATTTAAATCCCTTTATATATTTTACGATTTTAAAGTAGGAAGTTGACTTTAATACGCTTATGTGCATAAGCACAGACGTGTTGGTGGACACTCAATACATTCTAAAAACCCTCCAAAATACGACTGCCTCATTAATCGGGCGTCCATTTCGCACAAGTATAAATAATCTAATCAAGTTTCGAGAAAAATATCTTCAGAAATCAGCTAATCAGCGGGACTTCATTCAATCATCACGGGTAATTTGTGACCGATTTTTAGCGAGATGTCTTATCTGATTAGACTTGTCCCAGTCTACTTTGACCCGGTCCTTAGACTCACCATTTGAAGATAGATTCATCATGGTATTTCATCATACACCGTGCCTGCTACTTGGTCTGAGAGTTTCATACGTCCACGTGTGAGGCACGAGCGTCACACCCGCGTAACTTGGAGCCAATAGCCTCGCAAAGGTTCAACGACTGCTACAGTCCGGGGACACTCGCTAATATGCCTCGGTGCTAAAAGACACGGCCGAGGGACTTGAACTTCATCCTGCAGGCAGTGTTTGTAATACTGTTATCGACTCCCACGCCTGGTCTCACACATGTATAAAGAGCCCTGAAACAAACACGGAAACAAATTGAGAATCGAGACTTGGAGGAGTCGAGATCGCGGCAAGTCATGCGACGTCTCCATCCACTTTGTCAGTAGAAGCCGAGTCCACCCATACTGACGCTCATCCTCGAACCTTCACGAAAACCCCCTGACGATTTTCTTTCCGGGTAAGTTTGCCTCACTTTGAAGACTCGTGTTATGAAGTTAATAGCCATTCGAGTACTGCACGTCGATTTTGCTAGCTGTTGCATCAGTGCCCCCTACAACTGACGGCACGTCGTGGCTGATCTTTGTGTGCAGCTGTGATGCTGGTAATTTTAACTGTCGGGCACTGTGGGAAACATCTCTCTGGAGAGTTCAATTCACTGGATGCTGGAACAAAGTGAATTCGGGTTTGTTTTAAGACATTAACATGCAGTTGGTTAACATGAGCCTTTCTGGAATACAAAAAATGATCCACAATTTTATAAGAGTGTGCCATCCCATCCTCGAATACCATCCCAACCGACGATACCTCAGTGATGGTGGAGAAAATGTTTTCAATGTAATTTGATGAGCTTGGGTATTCCGTGCTCCTTGTTTAAAATACCTTTCAGTTACAGCACTATGGGAAAAAAACACGTTAGTCTCGGACTAACCCCGGCCTCAGATGGGGCTTCAACCCGAAAAGAGCGAAGGGTGGAATCCACACCCTTTTTTCCAATATCGTCACAGTGTATTGTGTTCACGTGCCGAACCATAAGCAGTTTTTTAGTAACATGTCGCGGTCTCATATTGACACCAATTCCGTGGAAATTTAGAATGCTGCGCGTTCTCGGGCAACGCGCATTTCCCCGATACGGGTCAGCCAAAACTTTACAAACTTTTTCCAATTGAAGAGTTTTATGCACGCGGGTTAACACGGGTGAGGACATGAATTTCAGATGACCGGTTGTGAAATGGTCCAACATAACCCGGCTTCTTATGGTGAAGGTAGCGTAGTTTGGACATCTTTTCTTCAAACAGTCTGGTTTTTTTTTACATCACACCTTAACGTTTTTTCTCTTGTAAATAGCAGTTACAATGTTAGGAAAGTGGACAGGGTAATTATTATTCTGTGAGCATCTTCATCAGGGTGAATCCATGGCCATTGGGGAGGGGGAGGAGAGGGGCGTTTTTTTCTCGACCAAACTTTCTGGGCCCAAAATTTGGGGAATTTCTGCACGCAACCTTGCAACCTTTTAACGTCCTATCTAAGGGATGAGGCTATACATTTTGGGGCTTTTTACATGGTTTGGGAAGGAGGGGAAATGCCCACCAAAATGGCCTCTCTCGTTCTTTTTTTTTAATACACAAAATAAAAAACAAAAAACAAAATAAAACAAAAGAACGGCTCTGTCCAAATAATGGCTACAGCAGGCAAATAACACGTGTGCTTATGAGAGCCACTTGCCAGCGGCTGTTGCTGTTTTCATTGGGACTCGCTTTATCGGCTCCGTCACTTGAGAATTCGTATGACTGCTGTGACAGGCTTGAAATGAACACTTGAATCATGCACACAGTGCGGTATTTTCCCCCAAATATTGTTTACCCCTCAAAACGGCCTTGAATACTCTTTAATAACCAAAATCAAATAGAGCCAAATATTTTCTCCTCGATATCTAATTTGCTATAACGTCATCAAAACTCAAACCCAAGCCACCTCTACATTTTAATGACGTTTCGTGAGGGCTTATTAGTATAAGCTTTTTATTTAAACCAGTAATCCAATCAAAAACTGTCTTTTCAAATTTGATTTTCTTGTGAGTTTTTAAAAATCGCAAGAAAATCCACATAGCAAACAAAGTCTTTCGAGGCAGAGCGCCAAATCCATCCAGATGCTGTAAAGCAACTTTCTGAATAACTGCTTAGAACTTGTGAAATGCCTAAATCAATAATTAGTGTTACTAGATTTCGTGATTACTGGCAAGTTTCACTCCCACATTCCAACTGTAGGATCACCGCTTCCGGCCGTCAATTTACCTTACCCATGTGGTTGGGGCAAACAATACAGCTCCTTCTGAATTACGTTCGTTGGGCCCACTACTTCGTCCTTTTGGGAAAATAACAGATTAATTAAGGCTTAGGGAAATTAGATAAACGCTGGCGGTCTGAAACGAGTTATAGTAATAAAAAAAAACGCCTGAAGAAATATCCCATGTATGACAGCTCAGTTGTAAGAGAGTTATGGTTTGGTGACAAAGCAGCTGGGGGCGCTTTGTAATTATAATTGACTTGTCAAAGCAAATTCATGTACAAGTGCACATTCCAAGTGAAGTTCTCAGTTTCTTGAGAAGGCAGGGTACGAATTGCAGAGGTCAGAGATATCTGTACGCGGGGGAAAAAATTAGCTTTTGTAAGAAATATCTGGTTTTCCCAACTTCCTGTTTTTATGCTGTTTTGTTGTAGAGTTGTCTGAGCGCTCTGGAATAATAGTTTTCCACCACACCTCCAAGGGTTCCTTACAGAAACTTTGCAATTTTAATGCAATCTATAAATATTTGGTTTGTGACTTTGTAAGAGTGTACGCATACTCAGTTCTGCAGTAGACACAAAACAGTCGATTTACTGTTTAACATACAAAAATAGGAATAACTACCTATAGGTACCACAATTCAACATATCCAACAAAAATTTTTAAAGGTTTAATTTTCGCGAATGCTACACAGAGCAGGCTATAGTGCAAAATTGACCGACTTTACTGCGTGTCGTACGTAGAATTCTATTAGCAGAACTTCTCCAAAGGCCCCGTCACTCGTTACTTACCACAATAAGTTGATTCTCTCCAGGTTCCACACCCGTTGCGTCATTCCAATCACCATGGCGACTGTCCAGTGTTGCTGCGCAGTTTTCGCCCTACTCCTTAAGTTGACTGTGGGAGTGGCGCAGGCGGCGCCAAACTTGGCTGACGCTGGCAACAATTTGCAGGAGTTGCTTCCAAGCCGTGAATCAACGTCTGCCTCTCTAGCTCTAGCGCCCCCATCAACGGAGGAAGGAGTCGTCGATGATGCAACAGTCTTCGGTCAAGTCGCAACCGGATTCATCCAGGAAGGAAGGTCGATGGTGCACGCGCTGCAAGACCGTTTGACACTCCTGGAGCAGTTCGTTCCCACCGGTTTTAACCAGATGCAGCCGGATCTGGCCGGCGGGCTCTCGCCTAAGAACATGGAGAAGCGAGAGAACCTGTCGCCGACGCAGCGCGTCATGGTGCGGCGGGAGATCATGCGTCGGATTCGGGAACGCGCTCCCGAGCCGGTGGAGTTGCCTATCGGTATCAGGTTCTTTCAGAATCCCGTGCCCCGCGATGGTGCGACAGTGGAGAAGCGAGGTGGCGCGCCCCAGCTGAGCGCCTCTGGACGAGCGGCGATACTGGCAGCGATCATGAGACAAATCGGTCAACAGCGACAGCCTGTAGAACTCCCAGGCATGCGTGGAGGAAAATAAATGGACAGTTCTCATTCTCTCACGAAAAGGAATCGAAAAAAGGACTTCTGAAACGAACAAGTAACATAACAGCATAAACAGAAGGTCAAATCGACCAAAACAAATCGATTTCTGCAGTTCAGAAAGAAATATTCATGTGAATTATTGCTTAATTAATTTTCTTTCTTACGGCTTTTTCTTTTCAAGCTATACAGTTCCTTATCACCCTTGGAAGCAAGTTCTCTACCTTTTTTTAATTCTTGCTGGTATACTGGCAAAAATGATAGCGCCCTCATTGTACGTAAGCAGCTTTAAATATTAAAGCGTTGGCTTCATGCGTGCAAGTAGCGCAGTGCTTTTATCTCGACTCGGGACGTGTGGTGAACAGTCTATGCCGGGTATTTCTTTTTTAACATTAGGTGGGCAACAGCGTTCTCAATTTTACCATGAATTTCAGCGAGTAGGGTGCCTTATATCGTAAAAGGATTTTTCAAAAGTGAGCCGCAGTGTTTGCCCTATACCTTCCGGTTATTTCACTCGGGACTAATATACCCTTGTGGATTCGGCGTACTGAAGTACCCCTCAGTGGTGCAAAGAGTTATCAAAGACGCTTAACTATTGCTGCCGTCCGCATGGCACTTTATAAATACAGAAAGAGGCCACAGGTTTGCGTGCCTGGTGAAAATTGGCCGCCCACAAACCGCGCCATACGCGCGCGAACCTGTGCGCACCCACACAGGAGCTTTGCATGCACGTGGTGGGTGGTCCCATCTGTAATGCGTCCAGTCCACGATCGTTTTTCTTTTATCAGTATATGTTGTAACATAAGTCATTACTCAGTGATAGCCAGATACATTCCAAAATATTTGTAAATTATGTGATAAATACACAGACAGAGTGAAAACGCCTTTATCGTATATTTGAAATTTATTTTATTGAGAGAGGCTTATACAGCATTTTAATGAAGACTTTAGAAACAAATTCGAAGGGCTTAAACCACCCTGAATTTTCACTAATGTTGTAACAACTCTCTAGCCTACTTTTAAATCGTTCTCATGGTCGTGTAAAAACCTTCCGATTTGTAGCATTACATCCAGGCAAAAATGTCAATTCTGAGGTTGTTTTCGTGCTAGGTTAAGCATTTGAAATGACTCATTGTATATTTTGCCTTGATTGAATGAATAAAAAAAATCATATTTTCCGTGAATATCTTAATTTTGGGGTTCAATTCAGTCGACTCACGTTTTCCCAGAAACAGCGGCTCATGAAATGGATGTTGTCTCCATTTGGAGAGCGTCCGTTCGAGGACACCGTCAATATATATTGCCTATTTCTACAAAATTTATCTTTAAACCGCAATCGCTTTAGAGTACCAGTAATGTTTAATTGATATACAAATATGGAAGGATTCGTTGCCCCGTGATCAGAATATGGACAAGAATATATAATATAAATCAGTGCTCTGAAACATGTAAAATCTGCTTGCCCTTAAGAAGGTATAGTTACCGAAAGCTCGGCAATTACATGTTTCAGAACACCGATTTTAATTAAAACAGTGTCATAGACCCACCACATCTTTATGGTTTTGTTCAAGCATTAGAACAAGTCTCAAAAGACAACTTGACGAAGACAAAAGTGGCTGGGGTCTTCAAAAAGAAAAAAAAACAATCCAGCCTTTTGGCTCTGAAAATCCTGAAATCATGCATTCATTGTCAATCTATTTTCATTAAGCTGCGCCATGGTTGCGCTGATTAAAAAAATTTAACTGCTCAAACCTGGAAAAAGTATTATAGATAAATACTTTTTAACAGTTGACGATTTTAATTTCCACGTCTTCCGAAAAAGTTCACAACTTTTAAGTAAAGTAAACTGGGAGCAACATCACATATTCACAAAATTAGTGGCCACTGCATAATTCACAACTTGGCTCATGACGTCAGAGATATCTATTCAAAAGGTTGTTATTTTGTGACTACATCCACCGGTCAGGCGCGCACACTTATCGCACATGTACATGTACGTGGCGTGGCATGCAGGCGCGAGTACCGAGTACTCATGACGTGACTTGCATATTCTGATTTTGGCTGAGAATATAATAGGTTTTGTTTGTTAACCTTTAACTGGCTGAATTGCACGTATGCAGGTTCATTTTTTGTAGCTGAAAGCAAAACACCCCCAAGTTCCGGGTACATTGAACACTGCAGCCTAAAATCAGGTCACTCAAACTTAGCTTCAAAGTGAGTTGCTGTTTTTTACTTGAACGTCACGCGTCAACCGGCAAGGCCAGCTGTTCCAAACAATTTCGTCGACAGTTAAAAGCTTGTTGTAAGACGGAATCTGAATCAATCCATCAACGGTTTTCTGTTTCTGGTAAAACAAGGACCTAAGTGAACAATTAGAGTTGACAGCATGAGTCACACTCACAGCGGAGGACACCACGGAGCAATGGTAAGATTAGACAACGTGTAAAAAGCGGACCTTTTCTTCACAAAATGCGTTCGTGTTCGATGTTCCTTCCTAGTCCTACCATGGTCCTACATACATCATCCACATGGTGCAATGTAAATATACATGTGGGCCTAGGAAGTAGGTAGCTGTAGGCCCCTACCTACATGTACCTACTGGTCTGACGTCCACCCTGCTCCCACGTCGGGAGCAGGTCTGACGTCGGACCCCACAGTTCTGTGGGTAGGGTCTACCTGTACTGTATATCTACATGTATGTCATACAAATACACGAACTAGCAGCATCTACTTTTTGATTGTACAGTTTGAGCAAAACTTTGTTGGTTGTCTTGAAACTTGTCGAGTGTTTTCTGAAAAACTCTGAGTCTGAGGAAATGGTGACTCTTTCTCAATCACTTGCATTTTTATAACTCACTCAAACTCAAAGATATGAGATTGAGTGATGGTGGAGTGTGATCGCACAATTGGTCTGATGATTAGGCCTAATCCGTAATCGTGCCAACACGTCCAAGTCATAGATTTCAAAGAACAAATGATCATACTAATATAAATGATCATTCAGTAACTGTTCATTGAAGAATATAATGGGAAGTCCTCGCCTTTCACCTCTATGGCCACAGGTTCGATTCCCTGGCTCGGTCCACATGTGGAGTGGGTTTTCAGTCCCTGCCTGATTCCGTGGGTTTTACCCAGAATATTCCCCTGAGGATTTCTTCCCACCTCTAAAACTGCAACTGCTTCTCCTACTATTACTAGTCTCCTCTCTCTAGATGTGAGCCGTTTGGCGGCTACCTGCAGCACCCTTTGACCCACCATGCCCACATCGTAAAGCTGAGGGCCTCCATGGAAAGCAGTGCTTTGCACTGATCGGAGCTTACCCTCATTAAAGATGACATGAATTAAAAAAGTTAATGTTTTTGAGAACGTTAATCGTACTTGCATATGCATGGTACATGAATCTGAATTAATGCAAAGTTGTTGCTTTCAAAATATGTTAGAAATGACTTGTTAACATCTGCCGTTCCTTATTGCAATTTATTGCAGAACGGAACAACTATGATGCCCAGTATGCATTCTGGGATGGATCATGGCGGCCACAGCGGTGTGCCAGGTATGACCCATCCCCCTGGTCACAACATGGGCCACTCGGTAAGTGCAGTATGAGCGTACCTACATGTAGAAGCTCTGCGTGACATGTACATGTACACGTTGACATTATAGGCTACCAAAGTAACTACGTCACACGCACAATTGCGTGGAAAAGACAATGGCGTGAGAACCAGCATGTGAACCAATACGCACTCGAACTCCACTCATATGCAGGCATTTTACCTTACTGCTTTAGTTCTTGCCCCCTCCCCCCTTTTGGAAAATCTCGGATCACGCCCCCTTTTTTGGAAAATCCTGCAAATGACGCTACACTTTGGTACTGTATAGAATTAGAATGGTACAGAGCCTACAAGTGGCATAATTACTCAGCGGATGCCCGCAATTAAAATTTCTTGGAACAAAAATGGATCCTGGGGTACATTTCAACTTAAATGCGGCTGAATGCACATGACTGGCAATCCTCTTTTAAGTTTTTCTTTTTAGTTTTTAAAAACTATATTGTTTGAATTTGGTGAAACCAAATAGTTGAATGGCAGGGTGAATGTTTGAATGTTCAATTATTTACATTGACGAAGCCTCACGTGCACTGTGTCCAGGGAGGCAGTGAAATTGGCGATTTCAACTCGATGTTTATAGGCTTGTTCATTGTGCAGGAAGAACATTTCCCTGAAATCCTCAATAATTGATAATAAATGAAATCTGATCCTTTCTTTGCGTTCATTTACTTGAATATGTAGCTGGGTACCTCGACACTTAATCAAACTTGTGGGTTGATTGACTAATTAAACTAATGTTAACTAATAGACATGATCCTGTTTTCTGTTAAAATCAAGGCAAATATGGGCATTTAACGTGTATGGGTAGTTACAAATTAAATCACTGTTTCCAGACAAACAACCTTTGATATGATGGACTTATCTTTCAAGGATATCGTATGATCGTTCAGGACATAAAAACCCACAAGGGAAAACTCGGGCTGCACCCAAATCAACAGCTTCCAGCCTAGAATAAAATACACCAAGTGGCTGTGTGTACATGTAGATGCCACCCAGTGGTGTCCATCACTCTTGGGTTGCCTATTATATTAACACCCAACCCATGGATTCTCTCTCTTGAATTGTCAACCAAATTAAGTCGTATGACATACACAATCTTGTACAGCCAAAGAACTACATGTGCGTACCTGTACGTGTATGAACAGCCATGAGTATTTTCCTATTTGAAGAGGATTTCAGATGATTTTTTCCGTCCTTTCATTTTCTCTCATTTCCTCCATTTTTAATATCCTGTAATATATATGTAGTCTTACTTACTTTGCTTTTGGGGTCCACAAGGAACCTCTTCCCTGGTTTTTCTAAAGGGTCTAATATCATGCCCAAAACGTCAGTTAGTATTGTGTTCAAACGTATGTTGTTTGTAGGCGTGTACACGATGCATATTCTACCGTAGTGCGCTTCAGAGCCGAGTTCAAACAATGCACAATGAGGCACATGTAGTATCGTATTTGTAATAAAAACCCTTCAGTGGACCTTTCCCATGAAATATGCAAATTGGACGGGCGTATGTGCACTGCTGACACTGGTTGGCAAGTGCATCCGTCAACACTGTCGGTAGCGTAGGCGAGCTGCTAGTAACCATAACCTGGACCGTTGACGGTCAAGCAAAACCATATTATAGCCTTTGCCCGATACTTGAGCACGTTTTTCTCGAAACTACATGTAAGTGAAGTTTTCAGTGTCCTGAGGTTGGAAAGTAACAGTTCCTTGTCTTTAAGTTTGGCACTCATGTCAAACTATACTAGCACAGAAACGGCGATAGTGACGCGCGCATGGAGATTTGTATTGTTACCTCAAAGATTTAAGCAACTTTGCCAACCAGTGGTAGTAATGTGCATGCGCCTGCCTTGTTTGCATATTTTATGGGAAAGGTCCATTGAGCAGCATCTTTGGGAGAGGTGCTGTTCAGTGAATATTGACCACTTTCATATTTGCCTTGGGGAAAAAAATAAAATACTTCATGGATAGCCTCAAAAGGCACAATTTACGTCACCACTCTTGAGCTGGCATCTGAATTGGCCTCAACATGCACATTTGCCTCATCTTTTAGAAGTACTGATATGTACACGTGTACATGTTACGTAAATTTGTTGGCCATGTTGGCGTTTTGACTGCCGGAACTGTGCAAGATGTTGTCAGCACTTAGTGAATCATCATTTTGCTTTTGAACTGACGACCAGCCGTAGTTTTACTGGCCACTGGTAGCAAAGGAGGAAGAGGCCCTGTAGGAGCATGTCTTAGTTCCAGCAGAAGCAATCGTATTTGAGCCCAGCAAAGCACGAGCATGCTGTACTTAACAAAAATGGAAATAAATTTTATTCACTCGTAAATATTTGCACAGCTGTACACATTATAAATGTACCTACATGTAATTGGCTCAAGATAAAATTCCAGACCAGAAAGCAATTAATCTCATCAATCAACCTTAAGTCTGAATTAATCTTCCTGTACAATCAATTGCAGACATGAGTTTAAAAAAAATCGATCTTAGCCTAAGATTGATTGACTTTGAGATAAGTTTGATATTTTGGAGATAAGATCAATTGTACAGTGTTATGAAACACTCCCCAGACAGTTTATCATTTCGTGTCTGCTGTATAACATGTGCATGTCGCGTGTACTGGGTACTGTCAGCCTACTGTGTGTAGGTGTGATGTACATGTACGTGTACATGTACGTACAGATGTGCTTGTACATGTGTGGATGCACGCCAAATGTTCATAAGTTGAAGTGAACAGTCTGACTCCCTGGAACTCTGCTAAAGGGTCTCGGAAGCGTTTTGTTTTTTTCAAATACAAATCTCCTAACTGCACCTGTGCGTCTCTGTTAACTTTCTTTCCAATTGTTGATTTTGGTTTTCATGCCAATGCGCGTCTCCATAGTCATGAGCAAAACTGTGATGTCGTCCCAGGAAGAGAACCTAAGTGTGAAATTGATTTGAGCACAACAAGCTGAACATTTAAAAACGATTTTGCTGGCTTAAATTTCTGTCCTTTGGTGATTCATTCATTACAAGTACACATAGCAACAAGCAAGCATGTGACCCTTTCCCAGAAATATTCTCAATGAGTAAATTCCAAGTTCACAATATGAACAGAAAAACCTACATATGCACCAAAGCATATCTTCCCTTGATGACCTCACAGCAACAGTGCCCTCTGTTGTCCAAGAAAGCAGGGACAATTTTAAATACACGCACATGCTCTTTCCCAAGCATTTAACCTACATCATGAAGGAATGCCAACTAATTTTCACGCATTGAAGGCGAGTGAATTCAAAATTGAAGAGAAAGTCATTGCTGATTACACTGTAAACTCTTTCTCAATCTGCTTGTACATGTAGGGGGCTTATTTCATTGGGATTTGCCCTTTTAACACTGACCATCACTGAATTTGTTTATGACCATTCTCTGCTTTTGCGTTGTGCAAGTTTCCACTAAAAACCTTCATAAGCTTTGATTATTGCAGGGGTCGCCCCCATTTTGAGCGCTGACAGGTGTATAATGTACATGTACTTGAACCTCAGTGACTGTACTTATTGGTTGTGTTATTAAAAACTTAAATCTCGATCCCTATTGCAAAATTACTTCCTGACTCTGGCAAGAAGCCAAAGCTGCAGTTTCATTCCAAGTGGCACATTTTTTGCATGTCAACATAAACCACTCGTTTTTATCCCATCTGAAATACTGGCAGGGCTCCTTTGGAAAAAAGACTTTGTCGTTGTTTTTCTTGTTTTCCGCTTTTCGTGACCGTCGAGGTTATGTAGGATTTGACCCTTGCATGGCGAGCAAAGGTCCATGTTTGAATGCAAAACATTACAATGTTCACACCTTTTGAGAGTTCTCACAGCGTAAGCATTATTGTTTCGTCTAGAAAAAAATTGCGCAGCAGTACTTGGAAAGGAAAAAAAAAGGGGGGGAAAAAATGAAAGAAATGGCAAAATACATGTACACGTTGGCCAGGTCCCAATAATTTCTTTTGAAAAAATCATGGCCTGAAAGCTTGCGCTCACCAAAGGCTCTCCAGCGGCATGCAGTGTTCTCTGGTATGGCAGTAAAAAACCCCAGATATTGTGACTTTGTTTTGTGAAACCAAATATCAACAGAACACTTCACAAGTTCACATCAGTGTCCATAAATTATCTTTTGAGCCGGATAAGTAACATCTTTGTACATGTAAATGTACATAGGTATACACGTACATATGCATGTCTTTCAACAGTTGCACCGTGGTACTTAGTTTTGATATTGTTTGTTTTATGTTGTTTTATCTATTGAAATGAATCCTTATCGTGCAAATCGTGATTTCATCATCTGATCAGTTCCTATTTGAAGAAATGTGATATCCTTCAATATTAACCTCCAAGCTCCCATGCCTGGGCTCCCTTGCACCTGTGGACAACATATACATGAAAGTTAACCAGCACCTGTAAACCCGCACAGAATTGGACATAAATCAAATCAAAAAGGGAAATAATTTCCATTCCTTGCCATTGGGGTTCGGTGTGCCCTTTGACTTCGGTAGACATGCCTCCTTTGATGGAAACCAGACAGTCTGTTGTAAGCATAGGCAGCTTCTGTAGTCCTGTAACTTGTTCAAAAAAATGTAGAAGTACCCAAGAGTACACTGCACATGTACTTGCTGCAGGTTTTATGTGGAAGAGTGACATGCACCTGTGCCGTGGTCAGCTGGAAAAGGCACATGTACATGAGTACATGTAGGCCATGTATGTACATGTACATGTACATCTAACTTGGTACAAAATTTGTTGGTACATGTACGTGACCATACATGTACATGTACATGCCTACAATGTGCATGTAAATAGGTGCGATCATGGGCAGTGCACCAGTATGCTTAAGCCAAAAACTGGATTCACCAGCCCTAAAACAAGCAGTGGAAAGTTAATTTACTTGTTTGTGCTACGTGTTTGGATCTTACCAAGCTTTGTTTTGGCATGCAAGAAGTTTTTACGGTACAGGTTCCTGCAATTTCATGGATAAAGGGTGGTGTTGGCGCACGGGGTACAGCTATCCGTTGTTTTCTTGGACATTTCTCTCTGTGGCTTTCAGGGAATTAATATTTGAAGGAAATCCACTTAGTATTTATCTTAACTGATTTCCATTTTGCAGACTGAGTCTTGATTCCAAGTTACAAGTTCATTATTACTAATTACTAATGATTACTATTCAGGAAATGCATAGAAATGAAAGTGAAAGAGCGTCTCAATTTGTTTTTCTAATCTACAGATGGTGTTCTATTTTAGTGACATGGTGACGATCCTTTTCCAGGGATGGCACGTCAACACTGTCGGAGGTAGAAATTTCTTATTTTCTTATTTTTTTTTTACATTTGGTCTGGTGAGTATGAGGGGATGAATACATGTATGTCCATGTAGCTAACTGATCTAGGGATGGATGCATATGTGGATGTTGATCTCTGTTTGCTGTCAGTAGATTCAGATTAACCCTAACCTTCCCCAACCACACAGAATTAAACAGTAGCAAAGTGTTTAATTCTGTGGGGATAGGTCTGGTAGGTCCAGACAGCTGGCTTTTGCATTGGGTTTGGCACACCTCAGAAAAACAAAGTCCAACAGCCTCTGTGCACAAAGTCCCATATGGGTATTTAACTTTGTGTGAACGGGGAAGGTTAGGGCCAGCAACCCTTGGGGGGTTAGGGTTAACAATTGTTTATCACATCCATTACAGGTAGGTTTCCCTTGTCTAACCTTTACATCAGTTTAACAAGGTAGATGTGAACAGTTCAGTGCAAAATGAGGTCATGGAAGTTGCCTCTTGTGTTTTGATATGAGGGGGTTTTCCATTATCAAACTAGGCGTGACCATTTCTAGAAACTTCTCCAGGAACCAAGAGTTTTTTCTTTTTTTCACTCTCAGTGCAGTCCCGCTGAGCTTGTCACGTGCTGTCCGCCTCATTTACTTGACAGGATGTTTAAGTCATCAAATGTTAGAAATGTTGTAATTTGAATCAAATCACATGATTGCATAGAACACTTTGCCAGTTTTTTTTTTTCCAACTGATGTTTCCCAGCCGAGCAATTTTCTGACTCATTTCTTAACATAGCATCACATGATGGAGATTGAACACGAGCCAAGACATGTGCATTTCCTAGTGAAAACTAAACTCATTCGCGCGAACAAGGAAGTGCCTGCCCAGTCCTGCCGGTACTCGGACACTTACTTGTCTCAAGGAGGAAGTCTAAACTACAAGAACGAATGATCAATGGGAAGTCCCTCTAAGCTATTGTACTCTGGCTGTTGTGCTTTTGAGTTGAGAGTTTACACTACGGTGCCTCACCGGTTTCTTGAACAGAAGTGTCCAAAATACAATTGATCTGATCATTACCAGGTTGCAGGGTATCAGTGAAGTCGGTATTGTAGCATGAGTTGGGGAGCTTTGCTATGACTTTGGGTGTGAGGTTTCTAGGTACAGAAATTTGATCTGGTTTCAGATGAGAAAGCGCAACCTTTTTTTTAAAGTTGTTGATTGTGAGTACAAAAAATGTACATGCATATATGTACATTGTAGCTATAAGGTCATGACTTACATGTACATGTATGTACATTTAAGAAGAGTCACTGTTTTCACTTAAAGAGCACCTTTTTGGAAAACATGTTTTCTCTGGTTTTGTCTGTATAAATAAATATGGAAACATACAAATCGAACACAATGTCATTTGTCTTTAGAGCTCAACTATAACAAGCTAAAAAGGGCTTTTTCTGTTCATGCCAAGATGCTAATTCTGAATGCATGTAGCCATTGTTTGGCATGCCCAAGGGACTATCCACTATGAACTCAGGGTGAGGGTTCCCCTCGTTTTTTCTGTTTTCTCCGAATGACGCAATCTACATTCAGAATTCACATTTTGGCACGAACAGAAAAAAAACCTTTTTAGCTTGTTATAGTTTAGCTCTGAAGACAAATGGCACTGCATTGGATTTGGATGCTTAAATATTTATTTGAACAGATAAAATCAGGGAAAACATGGTTTCCATAGAGGTACTCTTTAAAATACAATCCTTCACTGTAAAGCCAGGTGGCAGATTTGTTGGATTTTGGGGGTACATGTAACGGTAACTATTGACAGTACCCAGGAATTTAGCGGAGCTAGTGGTGAGAGATGTTTCTAAATGCCCCACTCATTTCTAACAAATACATGTACGGTAAATGTACAGACTCACTGGCTCAGAAGATGTGGGGACTGCATTGAGCCACACATACATGTGTAGTGGTCGATGTTGTAGGGACCGAAAATGTTAGAGGGGAAAACTTGTTGTCACAATATTTCAAACAGGAAAACCGCGCAAGTATACCTGCGTCCTGTTCTTCTGTTTGTAGTGTGATTATGTTGATTGACAGCCTGTGCAGTTGTCTGTGGGCATTTTTCTTGCCATTTTTGGCAGGGGGGAACTTTGCTCTCTTCCACCTAACTCACCAGAGGACAGCATGCTGCGGTGATTATGCATTGTTGGCCTGCATTAACCCTAACACTCCTCAGTCCTCCAACAGGTGAAGGATTGAGGAGTGTTAGGGTTAATAGGGTCAAGGATGTGCCAAATCCAGTAGGCACTGATCTGTTGTTAGCAACTTTTTTATTTTTCTATTCAACAGTTTCAGAACAATACTTTTTATGTCAATGTGAAAGATATATTTAACTGTGATGTAATTGGCGAGGGCATGCCTACTACATGTACATGTAGGTTGTCCTTGGCTGAGCGTGGATGGAACAGCAGGGAGGAGAGATGGTAACCCTGGGATTTAATTGAGTGCAGGGGGATGTTCATGTGGTCATGCAGATAGCAAGTCATTGTACTATGTCAACAGTGGTATAAATGGGTCGTACCATAGCGTACCATTTTCATGGGTCTAATTTATTATGCGTAAGGGTGAAAAGTCATAACAAGGAAGGGTGACAAGGCTGTAAAGACTAGTCTCCTCCCAAGGCTAATATCAAGCGTGTGACTTTCGGAATAGAAAATATCCAGTCCCTCACATTTGCAAAGGTTTACATGTTCCTCATTCTTTTTACAAGCCTCTTGAGGCGTGGTTGGAAGATGGGCCTGAACTATATTTGAAATGTAAGACCTCCTTGAGAGAAGCGCAAAATGTTGGACAGAAAAACAAATGCCAGTTTTTTGCTGAAATACGCGTAAAAATAACATGGGGGGGCTGTTTGTCCCATACAGATCTGAATCTCGATCAGTGATCCCGAAATTGATTCACTCTACCCAAGCAGGTGGTGTCAGTGAACCAGCACCGGATCACTGATCTCAATCGGGATCCGCGTGAAACAAACAGGCCTAGGGTGTAGCTTCTTTGAAGAGGTTGGCTTTTGGTACAGTGCAATACATGTACATGTACAGTGTACATGTACGGTACCTTTTCTGAAGTAAAATAAAGCTACGTCTGCATCTCCTACATATGCCATACAACAAGCCTGGATGAATGTTGTTGATCCTGTAATGTTTTCAGCTACCGGTAGTCTTTGTCACTGGGGCTCAAACTCAGGGCTGGAACAAAAACCTAATCTCAACCACCGTAAAATAATCTGGTTCACGATTTCTTTCTCTTTTGTTTTTTGTCAATGAAATCTTCAGCCTCATTTGCTGTCGCACACAAGGCCATGAGAAATGGTAGCCTCCACTTAGGTTTGGGCCTCCATAGGGACATGATGGTGCCATTTGCAGTGCTCAGTGGCCAAATAATTTAGACATGGCTGTAGAAGTCGGCTGTGGCAATAAAGTACAATCCCATGAGGTGCAACCATCATAGTGACTAAACATTTTCTTTTTGTTTGTTTGGGTTTTCTTTTCTCTTCCTTTGCTAATATCCTACTCGATTGCCATGCCAACAACCTGTAATCAACTCTGTGTTTTTACAGCCTTCCGGTATCACTGACAAAGAACGGAGTCTGCAACATGACAGGTTTTTAGAAAACCTGATGCGGAAATATCAGATTTCTTTGAAACCTGTCCTGTTACCAACCCAATTCTGTGCCAGCCCGTCAGAGTGAGTGATATGGCAGGTTTTAAAGAAATTTGATATTTCCAGCGGATAAAAGGTTAGGGGAAGACTACATGCAGTTCACCTGTGTAGAAAATGTGCTGCGGATTGGTTTTTTTTTTGGGGGGGGTGAGTGTATTTCCCTAGAATCTCTCCTTCGGTGGTATCGTTACTGGTAGTGTCTTTGGGGTGTGCATTTGGAAATGGTGTCTATAGAGATATGATATCCTCAAAAATATGTATTTGAAAAAAAAGGCTCATTGAGGGGCTGAATTTGATTTTATTACCTCGGACATACCACGGTGTCTGGAAATTTTAACAAATGATATGCACCCACATGTACGTTGTATATGCTGTGTTTGTATAGAGAAGTGCGCATGTGACCTCCTTGGTGCTTGATAGGAAATAATTTGTCCCAAGGACAGGTAATTGGACCCTGCAAAGATCGATGTTTCCTGTGGAATAAGGGGAAAAACTTCTTGTTTTGCTTGGACGATGACCATGACCAGTTCCTCCGTCCATCATATTCCGCTGCACTCTCAGTGGTAGGCCAATCCCCGATCCTTTTCCTTCACCGACCAGAGTTCCTGTCTAAGCCCTGAAGGTCGTGGAAGTTGGCGCCAGACACACCTTACAGGACGCACAGTTACATAACAACAAACCCCCCCCCCTCCAAACCCAAAACGCTGTCATTTTGCTGATATGGCGACCATGACCTTTTTTTCTATCCAACTTTCTCACCTGTCCTTCCTTTGAGTTCCAGCAAACCTGACTTCCTTGACAGGAAAACAGATGCATGAATGTGCAACTTGTGGGACCTGAGGAAGGAAAGCGACTGATCGTGCAGAATGTGTACACGTACTTTCCACAGATATTGTTGAACACGCCCGCGGCTTTGTTTTAGTATTCACAATACATTCAGCTTTGTCATGTGCACAAACATTGTAAAGTTATGTTCATTGCTGGAAATATCACTGCGTATAATATTCTAAAATAAAATCAACATTTTCAGTGTTGTATGATAGTCACAGGGAGGCAAAAAATTCAAGGATGGCTGGTTTCTTTTGTTCGTTTGTTTGTTTGTTGGTCGGTCTGTCTTTCTGTTTGTTTGTTTGTTGGGTTGTTGGGGTGTTTGTTTGTTGGGTTGTTTGTTTGTTTGTTGGTTTGCTTTTTTGCCTGTCATCATGTATGTGCATACCTCTGTGCAAAACATCAAAGGCAACATTGGCCTACATAAAGAGGAATTTCTACATCATGATGTGTTTGGGAGATAGAACTTTTTATTTTCATCATTGACACTGGCTTGGGAATAATTTAAGTATACAGTCTTTCATTTGCAGTTTTTTCAACAATAATTTGTAACCGAAGAAAACTGTCATTGAAAAGTACACTTGGTTTAAATATGGTTATGGAACTAAACTTTTTTTCTGGCAAGCATTCATTTTGAAGAAACCAATAGATGAAAGCAATTTCCAGCAATTGGTCCAAAGATGCATTTTTGGGAAGCACACGCAAACGTCAACGTGACACACATGCGTGCGTGGTTACTAAAATGATTCGTCAGTTCAGTGCATGACATTTCATAGCTGCATTCTTCTTAACAGGAGAAATCATCCCAGACACTGCATTCAGGTGCAATTTAAAGCATGATTTGGTAACTTTTGATGTGAATTGGAAATCCTAGAACATTATTTTCTTGCAATATGGTATTATTCACCAAGCTGAAACTTCATCGGGTTTATTCTCGGGCTCCCCTCTTTAGATTTTGAGTAATTGTGTTGCCTCAAAGGAATCTGACGCACCAATGACAAATGGACTGTACCTTTAATATTGAAACATTAAAGTTCATTAAATCATGTACACATATGGTTTTACTGTACCAGCACATACACCAATACGTACTCTGACTTTGATTGGAGACTCTGTCCAAATCAGTTTTTTTCTTGCTGTGGCCGCATCCCAATCGGCTGTCTTGTGCTAGGTCTAGGTCTCTGCTCCATGGAAAATATATGGGGACACACTGTAGACATAGCCATATCTTTGGAGGCCAGTTTCAGATACGGCTTATGGTTTCAGTTTGTTATTGCTATCTTGTTGAGGAAAGGCCTAGCCACAGCCAAAGTGCAATCTTGGACATGGCCATACGTGTACCTATAAGAATTCCACTATCTGCTCTATGCTGTGGCCATGTTGCTCAACCTTGTCTTGTCACACTCCCCCAGCTCTCGTGGGCTCCTGCTTTGCTGTCTTCTTCATGGCCATGTTCTACGAAGGCCTGAAGGTCTTTCGGGAGACGCTGCTGCGTCGGTCAGCCGTCAACGTCCGCTTCCACAGCATGCAGTTGTCCAAGAGCTCCGAAGCGATGCTGACTGAGACCCACAGCGCCGGAGAGTAAGTACTTGGGATGAGTCTTGTAGCCGAGTCCTTTCACAAGTCCTTGAATGATGACAAAAGAATGCTTTTGTCACAGTTCACTTTGAATAGCTTGTGGCTTGACTGAAGACTCGTGGTGAACTCACAGGGACTGGTGAAGGACTTGACCATAACACTGCTTGGAACTTGGACAATGACCACGGCTAATCTGAAGTCCCCATGTCATAGAGTTGTTCAGTACCACAAAGCAAGTCTGAGCTTACCAGAATGCAGCTGGAAACCAGTGAAATGCGTTATATATCACCTGAAATTCTGGCCGATGCCTGTTCCTGCTAAGCAGATATTTGTTCTTGCTTTGGGAATTTCTCCACCGACTTGCAGGAGAGAACTTAAAGGTCTGCTCTGCATGTCACACGGGAGAAACAATTTCTTTTTGAACCCATTCTGTGGCTTCAACAGAGCCATGGTGCCCTGTGATTTAAACCCTCTCTCTGAGGCAAAGGCACACAAACATTAATTTTCAACCCAGGATTTCACAAAACGTCAGTGCCATCTACTGACTGCTTCACATTTTCCTCGTCGGCGTTGATTTGGATGGAATTGACCAGCCTCTCTCTCCCTCTCCCTCTGCCAATTTCCCCCCCCCCCTGTTCAGGTCTCGCATCCTCAGCGTCAGCCATTTCATCCAGACCCTCCTGCACATGGTCCAGGTGACGATCAGCTACTTCCTGATGCTGATCTTCATGACCTTCAACGGCTGGCTGTGCATCTCCGTAGTGCTGGGAGCGGGCATGGGCTATTTTGTCTTCGGCTGGAAGCGGGCCATCATCGTGGACGTGAACGAACACTGTCACTAGCGCCTTCCCCCCTCCTCTTACTGAATAGGGACGGGCGGGATGGTTGCCCTTTTGGAAACTCAAAGCACCTCAGAACGAAAACAGAAAAATCTGAATTTTTCCAAGTCCTGACACACGTCAGACACAGAGCAGGAAGTCACATGTCCAGTGACTAGCTGTTCACGTGTCAAAAAAGCATTCTTGTTTCATTCGTTCATTCTTGTGACTTCATTTGCATTTGGACAGCCAACTGAGTGATTGACTTGTTAATGTTATTGACTTGATCACAACAGTAGTTTTGAATCGCAAGCTTTTTCTCCATATCATTTTCTGGCATGCAGTTCATGTACACTACATGAAAAGTGGGGCAGAGTTGCTGGCTTCAATTGATTTTAATTTCCCTAGAGCAAGTGGAAATTCAAGTACCAAAACACAAGAAATTACTACAGTCAACCTCAAGAACGATTGTTTGTAACTTAGTTTCTTGAGGTAAACAAATTGGTACTTAAAATGTAGCTCGGCAAATACTGAAAATTCTGTGATGAGACACTTTGGTCTTGCTCCATCATTTCCTGGAAAGCACTGCCAAAGGCTCAGAATTTTGGTCGCTGTCCATTTTATGTTAGTCGCTACAACATTCACAATGTGCATGGAGGGAAAGTTATCTTTTGTCATCAGTGGGACCTTCAAGATGCTTATAGTTCTTTGAACTAACGGCAAAAGTCATACTTTGTCAAAGCTACGTTATTTTACTCAGTATAAGCAGTTGCCTTGCCTGGTACGCTTTGTTCTCTGGATTCCATATGTTGCACCAGACCACATTTTCATGCATTCGCAATAAGGAGGGGTTTTTTTTAGTCGAATGCTTTGACAACTAGACGTACTGTCATAAATTTATACTATCTTGCCCTCGACAGATATGCATGTGATTCCATGATCATTGTGTGATCACTGTTTGTTTTTTTTTCCTGTGAAGTTGTCATAAGTGACCTCGCCCGTTTACTTGCGTGGATCTGGAACCCACGTTTTTACAAACCGAAAAATTCTCTCTCCGGGCTGTTCTTCACTCCCCCTACCCCACCTGTTGAAAATTTTTGTAACCCAACTCTAAATCTGCCTCATATTCATCCCAACAGCACTAACTGCAGACATGGCTAACAGTTAATTGAAATATATTTAAAAGAAGAAGAGTGGTGATGTATTTGCCACCGGTGGGGAAACCAAAAATCTATGGTCTCTGCAGGCCTGTGGTTTACGTAAAGTGTCTGTGTAGTGCTTAGCTGATTGTGGATTCAACTTCTGCCCTATCAATGAACCATGTACATGTAATTATATTATCTTATCGTCGGTATTCGGAGAAATCACTTTCGCATAGTTGTTTTTAGTCAGTTTTAAGTATGTTTTGTTTTTTTTGGTTTTTTAATTAATATTTGTTGCACGTCCTGGAAATTATTGAAAAGCAGGGACCAAGACCACAAGAAAAACGATTTTTCTGATAATTGATCAAGACAACTCCCAGAGAACTTGGGAGTCAGTTTGCCCCTACCGTGGCGAGGCGTGAGGACATCCGCAGTTCTGTAATCTGGTCCTCACATCCTGTGTAGCAGTAATGTCCATTGTAAGTTCAGTCTCAAAGTCCTTTCCTACGACCAGTCTCGATTACCGGGGTGAATGATGACGAGGGAATGCCTCTGTCACAGGTCATTTAAACGGCTCGTAAGTGACTCGTGACTTGGCTTGCGACTGGCTGGCTTGTGATGGACCTGAAGGGACCTTTGATGGACTCTGCTGCAGTTGCTCTGGTCACAATTAAGTCACAGTCATCCAATCTCAAGCCGCAAGCTTTTGAAATAAAAAGTGACACCGGACGTCCTTCACCGCTCATTCTATCGGACTATTACCTGACCTGGTGTGGTGTGATGTCATGAACTACATTTACACAATGTGCATGTGTGCAACTCCTGTGCGCTATATTTGAGACAGGCTTTGAAATGATGAGAATTACGTATGGATATACATGTATTATGAATTCGGAAATGCACCGAGACGCTTGCTATGTAATCAGAAAGATTTAAAGCATTAGTTTTATTTGTGTTATCAGGTTTGCTTTGCGGTCGAAACAATGAGGGAAATTGATATACGGATTTTTACACCAGCCGGACTAGTTCCATTTTTGAATAGTTGTAGCTGTGATTTTTTATTTTGTAAATGGATTTATAAGCTTGCTTCGTTATGGTTTCAACAATTGGGGAAAGTCAAGAGTGAGTTTAGTTTCAAGTGGAAGTTCTTTGTGAGGTGGGTTCAAATTTACACCGTGAAGTCTATGATGGACAAAAGAGGCCTACGTGTACTTTCAAGTACATATTGCGGCGCACAGAGGTACTTTTCTTTTACTGTGTCCTCTTTGATTCATAGTACAGTAATTGTGAGCATGTATTGTGTTGATGGATTATTCTTAATTGGATTTAGGCGTGCAGTTCGAAGAGTTGTGTTTGTCAAGATATTCACCAAAACTGCGCAAAAAAATCGAATTACGTCAATTTAAAGAAGCGTAAAATTAATTAAATTTTTTAAACCGCAGAATATATATATATATATTAAACAGACCGATAAATGGGTTAGCATTCGTAAAAGCGACCCAGAAGAAACTTTAACAAATTACATTCATTACATATATTACATTCAATTGTGCCTGAACAGTTGTCATTCATGAAAAACAATGCAAACGACTCCGGTGTTGGATGTGTTGAATGTATTCAACACAGTGCCCGGAGTGACTTTTGAATAATTAGATATATGCCTACTCCATGAGACCAATTCTATTTTTCCCTGTTTCTGATCGGAAGTTAGACATTGCTTTAAGCTTGGTTAGTTTAGGGTTTTTGTGAAGATGTCTCGGAAATTATCGTAGTAGAAATTGACAAAGCAATGAATAAAAAGGCCCTTTGTATCAAAAACTGTGAAAAGATACCTGTTTTTGTTTATTCTCTTGTTTGCGTCATGGGGCTCGCCATACCAATATATTCTCTGAGAGTACTCGAGACCACGAAAGAACATTTCTCGAGTTAATGACCCGATATGTTAAGAGCTAGCAATGACGGCGAATTCCACTTTACTCGTCTTGGGCTAAGAGTTCATTCTTCGCTCTATACCCGTTTCTGTCTTTGATTTCCCCATCCCCCCGAAACGGACATAAAAATGGATCTGTTAATGTAAAGTACCAAAGCATACTTCAAGTAATGCATCTTCGAAAGTATCCGTGAACTGACAAGTTTTAAAAGTGTGTGCATTTTTATAATGTACTCGTTTTAATTTTCATGAAAAAGGGTATATCGACATTTATGCACACATGTTGAAAAGTTTAAAACTGAAATGATTTTTAGGCCACTCTTGACTGCCAATTTCCATTAGAATCAAACACCCGACACCTCCAACCCCCCCCCAAAAAAAACAGTTATGGGCATAATGCGAACATGCGAAGTTCACCTCGTGATTCGGCCAGATGGCCCGAACAAAGATTTGTACCGGCTGGCTGTACCGTGGTTGCGGTGCGCTGGTGTAGAACGATTTGCGACCGCCTCTGTGATAATTGTCTTATCTTTGTCATTGATTGATAAACAATGGTGTCGTCTGTTTCATTGTCCTTACGTAAGTTCAGTGTCTGAGAGCGCAAGCGCATTATTACAAAGCAAACCCATACGACGAGAGTGCGCCTTTAATTAAGGTGGGGCTGAATTATGATCGCTAGGTCCCACCAATATAAAATCTACTCTTCGGGAAAAATGATTTATTTTTTACTTCTGTATGTCCTGTCCATACGGTTTCGCACTGTGAATATAAATGGATCAAACTCTTGGCAACAGAGCTAAAGAAAAAAAAACTTCGCAACTTTCGAAAACATCAACAGATCAGAGGGCGTCCTAATGTTCTCATAGTGTACACATTTTACACAAACTAATCGGACTGAATCAGAAAGGCCGGGTCGCGTCTCTGTCTTTCTGCTCAAAGAAAACAAATACAAAGGTAAGGGCCAACGGAAATTCTTGGGCCAAACCTGTGATAAAGAGACAAAATCCTATTCGTTTTTTTATTAAATCCTTAAATAAAAGTTCTTCATTTGGTGGTCGCTGTGGGCAGGATTCGACCTTGCGCGGAGAGACCCTGTTGAATTTCGAGTCCAACGCCTTGACCACTCGGCCACCATGATTGCGTCAGTTATTTTAAAGTGCAAATGATTTCAAAACTTTTCTAGCTCTTGAAATTGCTGTCCTTCGGGTATTATCATACGTGCAGAATTTTCATACTAAAACACATTTGCGAATAAAAGTGGCTCAAAAATCTTGTTGTTAAGAATAGTTTCACTTTTAGTTATCCACAGTTAATGGCATTTGTCTCAAAACTATACTTAGAGAGTGATCTTAGACTTTGGGTCGGGCCGCGGGGCTGGTTCCAAACGTACGTAGATATATAGGTCTCGCTTTCTTCCATTCAGTTTTGAAATTGCAGTGACGAGAGGAGACTATAATATGAGCTGAACGGAAGTCGTGATGGCCGAGTGGTTAAGGCGTTGGACTTGAAATCCAATGGGGTCTCCCCGCGCAGGTTCGAATCCTGTTCACGACGTTGGCGTGTCTTTTTCAACTTTTTATACATGTGCGAATTTAATTTGTCAAAAGATTCAAGGTTTATCGCAGTTTGGCGACCCAGGAGGTTGAAAGCCTGATTTTCAAAATTCCACTATTACAGTGTTTTAAAGTTTACAAACTGCTACAAGTAATTGTCGATTCGTTTACGGAGGACCGTCACTTCGGTCGTTTTGACCGGTAATGTAGGCTCAAGCACTGTCCAGTGCATTGGCTTACAATCAGGCCAAATATGCAGCGGATATTAGGGGGAGGACGCTCGTTTTCCGGAGGGAGACTTGGGCTATTTGGCCATCGTGTCAAACAAAATGAAGCTGTATTTTTTCGTTCATCAAACTATGAGCTGGTGCAAGTTTTGCTTGTCTAATAACGAGCATAAGCGACGGAGTATACCTTGTATAATGTTAACAATAATGTTATCATAAGGGAGCAGATAGGGAAAATGTACGCAACAAATGCCCGAGCCGCAGGTGAAGGCATTGTCAGCGTTTATTCTCCTGAGCCGATCTTAATCGTTAGTTTAACACCGACCATATTAAGTCCCATTCATGAATACCATTTTAGTCAGAGAGTGAAAGGAAATCAATGTACGATAAATTTTCAAGGATTTTGTTCACGAAGTTTACTTTCATTTCGCCCAACACGCCCATCCATTTGATGGTATATTCCTTTAGCAAGTAGTCTAGAATAATCTCCTTATATGGACTCTTGAGCAATAGGAATCGGTTAAACTGTCTCGTATCCAGGTGCCAGCGCGTGCTCAATACGCACTGGGCATTTTTACATCGCGGCTGCGGGCATTATCAAATTTAATGTTAATACATGTACACGGCCACTTGACGCGTTTCGACAAGTAGGACCGTGAGAAAAACTGTCCCAGGATTTTATGAATATTGGATAACATTAGAGAATGAGAACTCTCGACAGTAATTATTGTTTCAGCCTGTCACAGTGATATGTGTTAAAGCAAAATGATTCTGACAGAGAACTCTGTTACACCGATCAGGCGTCGTGCCTTGTAGAATCGTTAAAGGGCTGTTTCATCACAGCGGTCGATTTTATACCTTACTATGGGCCTCGAACTGGACCAAGAGAGGGCGCTGTTGTCAAAGGAGGCTGCTTTGGGCAGAACCGTTGATCTCCATTATATAAGGGCGCCCTTATTAAATTCTATGGTTCTCATTTCTTATACCACTTGAGATAAGGTAGGTCGGTCGAAAAAATATCCTTTAAAAAAAAAATCCATGTTGCTGGTGTAGGGCTATGCACGAACCTCAGTGGGCCACGGAAAGGTGCAGTATACCGAATGTTCACGCGAACGCCGACCGTCGCTGTTGGTCGTTTGCGAAATCGTAAGTTTTCGGGGCTTTTGTTTTCAAAGGTCATACTGGCCAATTTTTTTCCCTTCAGTTTTTTTGTTTTGTTTTTGTTTTGTTTTGTTTTTTTTTTCTTTTTAGCAGGTTCGGCGGGAAAAAAGCTTTTTTTTTCCGTCATTGTAAAAAAGTTTTAGTCAACGTAGAAATTAAAATGGTTTTAAAATTGAACTGGATTAAATTGAATTAGACAATCCAATCCAAGTAATGTTGTAAAGGATGGGTAAAATTAAAATACAAGCCCATAAAAGTCCTAAAGAATGCCAAAAATGCAGAAATTACATGTATTATGAAAAGTATATTGACTTCATTTGGGCGATATACAAGAGTGCTCCTCTAAGAGTTTGCAAGGCGTTGACCAATCACAATGCGCTTAATCTGTCGACCCAATGCGCGTTTGGAAAGTGTCCACAGGTTTCGCACATTGTGATTGGTCAACGCGTTGGAAACTCTTGGAGGCGCACGACTGTGAATTGCCTGTTTTAAAAGCAAGTGCCTAAAAATTCTTCTTAACCTCATGTTTAAAATTTTTAGTGAAATTAGTTTTGAATTACAGCACGCAGCTTGTTCTAGAAATATAATACTGTACTGTTACCACCAGTGAAAAAGATCTATCACTTCTTGATTTTGAAATTCTTCATTCAAGATTTACAACTTCAACATCTAAGCACATATTTGTCTGAGAGGGTGAACAGGATGCAGATGTTTCGGGTCCTTCAATAATAACAAATTCCTCGACCCTATTGTGACTGGGATGTATTTTTTCCTTCTTTGAATGACAAAGCGACACGAAAATCTGAGTCAACACAGGTAAAAAGTTTTGTGTTCAGCCCCACCAACGGATGAGTGGATCCATTGTTCCTGCGTTTATTCAGCGCCAACCCCATCCAACCCCGTGTGCGTACTACTCTTCGTAAAGGGCCCGTTTGGCAGGGATTCGCCATTTGTTCGTTTTACGCCCAAATTCCGTCCTTCTGACTCCATCTGTTCGTCGGGTGGCATTTAGTAAGCGAGGTCTCAGCCATGAACAGCATATATTGATATACATCTTTGTGAATACATGCTTATTTAATTTATGATAAGCGATCTGGAAGCAGGGCATGGTAATTCCATATGGTCGAGTTCTCAACACGCTCCCAGGTGAACTTTTCGCTATTCCCACAAGGACAAATTGCTGGTAGTGGGTAAATGTTCAACCATTGCTGGAGTTGTGCCAGTGAGGACTCGTCGAACGCAAAGTCATATTCTGGTGAGCCCAACAGCAGAGACAACATCGAAATGCGGCGGACTCTTGGTCGACCTAACTTATCGGCGTCAGTCTGTTTTCCGAGGGACGGCATGAGAACCGTGCAGTATTTGGGAAACTAACGAACTAGTGGTCATGCTCGGTAACTAAAGACACACGAGAGGGCTCGGCTTACTAACTGATCAGGTGAGACCGTAATTATGTTAATTTTTGACGAAACAGAAAGATACAAACAATTCCAGTTACCGAGTTTATTTAATTGAAATCAGCGAGGTGAAACTGCAGCATACTGATCGCGTTTTTTCCAATTATGGTTTGTCAATGCAGATGGTCTGGAAACGAATTTTAGGATGGGGAAAATTTTTAAAAACGTGTGAGAAACTACTTCATGGAATGCCATTCGAATACATTTTGTCTAAATCATAATAAAACCATGATATGCCGTGTCGGTATATTGAACTTGGACGGAAGAGTTCTATACAAGAACGCCACTCAAACACTCTGTGCACAAACCCTATGAGACTGGTCTGACAAATTCTACATCTCCACATTTTCAATTTCATAGTTAAATTTAACTTTAGGACATTGAATGCTTTCAGATGGCTAATATGTTACTACAGGGGAAAGTCAGTGGCGTCCGTGTATGGAATTTTTTTCCACTTGGAGTAGTCATCACTCGAGGGAGCTTAGTTCTGACTTAAGGAAGCGTTTGTTCTTGTTTAGGTGGGCTACAGGGCATTTCGAAATAATAGGCCTACCCAAAACTGATTTTGACACAACCAGCCGAATTTAACCGGGCGCTGTTCAAGCTGGCAGATGCAGTTAGACATGGATGTAAGTACGGTGATGTTATTTCATCTGGATGAGGTTGGATCACTGTAAACAAACGACTAACTTTCCACTGTTTACAAGAGGAAGCACACACATGAATGTGATCTTCCGCATAAAACTAATGAAATTTTGAATTTTCACAATCTTCTTCACCAGGACATGTTGGAATATTTCCACTTCAGTACAAACGTGACAATTCTCTTCGACGGTTGGCACGTCACCACGGTGCCGGGTAAGTTCACGTTGGCCTGGCTGTCAAAGTCCAGTAAATTGGAACTCTCAGTACCATCATGGAGGAATCTAACACGTAAAGAAACACTGTTTTTTATAGACTGGTGCATGAAACAAGCTCTCCGTCACCCTCCAGTGCGATCTTTATTTCTATAAAATCTCTCTAGAGTCGTGCCCCTAGACTACTGAATGGGTTAATCGTTTCAGAAAACATCGCCTAGTCTTTCATGTAGAATATAAAGTGAAATCACTTCGCATCACTCTCATGTTCAAAATGTTGAAGTTGAATTGAGACTCGGAACTCGGGTGGCGAAATACTGAAGACTTTGACTTTGCCTCGCGGAAATATTTGAGGAATTTTAACTACTAAAAGTAGTAGGATTAAAATTAGTCCGGTATTGTTTTTCTGAAATTTCTGCACTCGGTGTCCCAGTGTTGTATAGAGCAACAGACTAGTTCTTGCAAAACCAGTGTTAGGAGAATTTGCTCAATTGGACTTAAAATTTCAAATACCACAAAGCGTATGTATTCATACACACCATCTTTGTACTCGATTAGAATGGTAAGTTCTCCTTTTTGATGAAGGCCCTGTATCCTGTTACCATAACCGAGACTTTTTTGAGGCGGACCGCTGAGGTTATTCCACTGACGTCTTTCGCCTTACTCCTCGCCAGGCCTCCTCGGCAGCTGCGCTGTCGTCCTCTTGCTCGCGTTCTTCTTCGAAGTCCTCAAGACTTTCCGGGATTTGCACCTCCGGCAGGCCGCCAACAACGTCCGGCACCGGCTCATCGAGACGGCCACAGAGAAGACTCGAATTCTTGAGAAGCAAGCCGAAGGAGAGTGAGTTACTTTTTTTCTGAGAATCGTCAAAATTACTTTTTCGTATACACTCACAGAACAAGCTGCTAGTGTTTATTGAGAATCGTCAAGAAATCTTTCTGTCGTCTACATTCCCAGCAAAGGCCCTTAATGACAAGAAACCATACACCTAATGTTTTTTCATTGTGAACCTGCGAAAGTCGTGTCAATATATCTCGTCAGTATGACCTAAGGGAATTGTTTTCCACTGACGAGCGATTCTTGTCATGTATCACGCTACAAAGTGTCGGCGTTTCACATTGATTTTCATACCTCTGTTATCCTTGTGGAATTCACTGGTTTATAAACAACCCAATCAAGTATGAATGTATATAGGCCGATGCATAACATTTGACCCCAGTCCGGATTTGATATGAAACATCGCTATGTTTCTATTTTGTGCTTATCACAGACGCAACATCAAACTTAAGACAAGCGATTAGTCCTTTCAGTTACTCAAAAATGGGAGTTATATTTAAGGCAACAGGCAAAATTTTATACCAATTGCTACAGACGGATTTTTGTGCATGATTAACTGTTCACTGAACAAAAATAGTTTTGGAATGGTAACAATTATAGTCGACCTAAAAACCTTTGTATTTTTGTGTACGCAGAATTCAAATTCTAAGTTGGCCCCACGCTATCCAGTCGCTCCTTCACATTCTCCAGGCGTTGATTGGCTACATGCTAATGTTAATCGTCATGACGTATAACGGCTGGCTGATTTTCAGTGTTCTGATTGGCGTAGGGCTGGGCTACTTTGCATCTGCCTGGAAGAGAAAAATCAAGGTTGATGTCACGGAGACAGCTAAAGAGTAACGTAGTAATTATTCCAATCATTTAACCAAAGACAGAAAAATCAATTTTTGTAACCAGTCTAGGGAATGTTATGCAACAATAAGAAACCTGCACGCAAGCTACTGGAGAGAGGAGCAAACTTTTAAGGAATTTTCGTGGTAACGTTCAGTATGAATTCGGGATTTCTTTCAAGAATCACATTTAAATTCAGGGTGCACGCGTATTTACATGCACAAATGCAAAGGTGGCATCTCTCACAAAGTAGGGGGGGAGTGCCCTTTCGCTGCTTGCTAAAACTCGATGTTAACTTATTTGAAGTCATCAATGCGAAGTTAGATGGGCAGTAAGCGACAATAACCAGCAGGGTCTAAAGTCAGTGGTCAAATTTGTTCTCATGCGTGCTGCTTGCCTGCAAGGCTCGACGTGAAGCAGTGGGAAGCATGTAATGCATGAGTATATTTCGGCAGGGTGTAGGCCTAATCGGAACGTCCTTAGTTGGTAGCACAAGTGATTTAATTACAGACCTCTACACTGCAATGAAGCGGCACAATAACTGGTTGCTTACGCAAGCGGATTTCGCCAAAAAAAAACCCGGAGATGATTGTATCTCAAAAAACGCACAACAGGTTTTAAAGTTTCCAAAGATGATTTAATCAGAATAGAGCGTTCAAAATATCGCGTGCATTTTGATGCGAGAGGGCATTCCTTTTTAACTAGCTCTTCAAATTTTTAAAGAGAAAAACGTGACTATTTATTTTGTATAAAGTGTACGTCGTGCATTTCTACGTAAGTTTTGGGTTTCATTCCATCTGAATGCTCACCGCGTAAAGATGACCACCGTGACTTTGAATGCAGAAATTCTGAATATACAAATATAGAATTACATGTAAATATTCACAGTCAGTTCAGTGGAAGTTGCTGATATTTTCCCTTTCGGTCCATCTTGCATAGGCCTACAGCCGTGTTTCACACTGGGTGTACTCGGTACCGGCCGTGTTAACTTTCAGTTTTGACGTTGTGACGATTAAGATCTTTTGTTACTGGTGCCATGAAAATTCTCTACTTGCCTACTTTATAAAGTGTTACTGATATTTTGAAATGCCATCCATATGAGGGATTTTCCACCTGCAGTAACATTTATATTTAGGTACGCTATTATGAGTTACATGTACATGTATCTATACTTGTTTTGATCATTCTATGGTCACAGTAGTCAACAGCACCTGCAGCTCGCTTGTTAAAAGTGTGTGAAATCTACCACTTATTTAAAAAGAAAAAAACACACAAACACTTTTAGACGAAATTGTGCGTGTATGTTCTTGTCAAAATTTGTGTAGTTGTAAAACAGAAACAGAGGTTTTATCTCTTTGGAAGGACACCGTCTGGTGTCACCAATATTCACGTCGCCACTAATATGGATACATGTATCTTTACTTATAAAATACACTGACTTTCTTTTTCAATCTGAGGCCATTCTGTACCCTTGGTGGTATCATTGAAGAGATATTAAACAGAAACGATCTCTCGAGTGTTCGACAAACTCATTTTGTTTGAAATACATCCGTATACAGTCGCTCTGCCTCGCTCCGATTCTCATCGGCCATTTTTCTGTGACCATGATGCGAGAGACCGCAGAGTGTATGTCGAAATTGCACTCAAAACGACAACGTATACTTACCAACCTGCAAATTCACTTGATTGGAAAAGCTGGCAATATCGCTCAAGTGGTCATATTGAAAATGAAAGTTGAAGGCAGTTAGAAAATTAAAAACCAAAATACATCCAGCTTTGGTCTCCAAAAGTCAATTAAGAATACATTTACGTGGATGTTTAGAGACGGAGATACAATGCGAACAGAACTTGAAGATATCAGAGCGATGTATTGCTTTATGGAGACTTCTTTTTAAAATGAACAGGCATTTTATTCGCAAGTGTAATGAGAAGGTTGAATAGATCATTCTATTTGCAGAATTTCGAGACACTTTTCCGAGGGTATTTATTTCTGATTCAGCACTGCAAAGGTTAACTATTTCCGCGATTCTGTTAAGAGGGTGGCATTTAATAACATTGCATGGTCATTATAGTTTTGTGCCGTACGTGTAAATAAGTAATTCAGAGGAACTCGTTATACTTTTTGTATCAAAATCGTATCTTAATTAGGTTCAACTTTATGTAAATGATTTACAATACAGATAGAGAGAATCATGTACACTTTGAAAATGCACAAGTAATGCTACGCAGTTTTAAACCGATTTAACGAGACTTTTAACGGCGACCATTCTACCAGAGTGACTACCCAGACAGACATGTCAAACAAAACTGAATTCTGGGTCCCAACAATCAAGGATGGTCTTCCTAAGTCATATCCAACATCTGCAGTTCTGCGCGGTTTGCCATGGTCTTCCTAAGTCATATCCAACATCTGCAGTTCTGCGCGGTTTGCCATGGTCTTCCTAAGTCATATCCAACATCTGCAGTTCTGCGCGGTTTGCCATGGTCTTCCTAAGTCATATCCAACATCTGCAGTTCTGCGCGGTTTGCCATCTTTAATGCAGTACCGTGTCGGAATCAGACTTTATTTTTGTGGCATTCAGTAGCTGAAGCATTATTGACAACAGTGACTCTTTCGACCACGATGTCAACATCAAATGAAGGGTGGAAGATATTCACGGTAAACTTATAATGCCAGTGAAAACAAAAAGAGCATTTTATTATGGATGATGTTTATTACATAAGTGCCATTAACTAATGTGAATATTGGTGTGTTTTTATTGCTTTTCGGCCTGTTTAGTTTCAAGCAATAAGTATTCGAAAAACTTGTGACAATAGAAGAACAAGTTGAAGCCTTTTAAAACCTATTTCGTGCGGTTTCACTTGGTGGTGTTCAGTAATTCCTGTCGTTCTTTTCATCGTCTCTGAATATTCCGACCCCATCGGGCGAGAAACTTGAACCGCCTCTCACGAGGAATCCCTAACCCCCCCCCCCCGGAATAAATCTATGTTGGCGAATGAGGGCGGAATGATCGATGGGGGTTGGGGGCTCAAAGGTACCTCAGACTCCCACCTTGTCTCCCACCACGAAAAAGTGGGGATTACTCAATAGCCCTTTCTCTTGGTATAAAGTGGACGGAGGATATAGACTTCACACCCCCTACCAACCCAGGCCCTCTGCCTGCCCAAGGGTTCCCCCTTTCTCGGCGTAGGGGAACAGAACTTTCCACTAGCCCTTTATGCACAAGGCATGCATGACACAAAAATTGGTGCATTTTCTATAAAATAACCTGTGAAAGTCCCAAATTGTCAAGATATTGAAAGGGGGTATTACATCATTATTTGCTCGTTGCATATCATGGCTGGAGCCGGGCTGAAACCATGCTTTGGATTGGCATAGTGCGACAAAGACCTGTAACATAGTGACGTCAAGAATTTGGTCAACATAATTATGCTCGTTCCTATAGCATCGAGCCCCTATAGGAAAGCACACAAAATAAAGTATGACGTCATTATGTAATAGGGGTCTACCAACCCGGCCCGATTGAAAAAATTGTAAAATAAACAAAGACCAGGGCCAGATAACGTAAGTACATTGTACATGTAAGCCGACACCACAGGGGTTTCTCCAACAAAAGTTCAATTATTGTCTGGTCCTTCATCTTCCCATTTCTTTTCAATTTTTGATGGGTTAGCAAATTACATTCTTAGATAATCATTAATAACCAAAGAAACCTCCCAACAAATGATAGTTCCCGAGCTAACATGAAGCCATTTTACATATGACATCCTTCCACTGTCTCAGGCCATGCTCAAGCTTTTAGCACCCATTTCTCAACCGTATTTCTTTTTTTCAAGTGAGCCCTTATACGGAAGCCCTCAACCAAGGAGTTAATCCTGGGCTCTATTTACACAACCCCCCCCCTTTTTTTTTCTGTCAAGCAATTTCCTGTTTTCAAAAGGAGTTGCATGTCTACTTTCATGCTGATTACCCGCGTGAATTCTCGTTTTGAAATTGGTGGGGCGCACCCATAGGTTCCTTGTTAGTCCAGTGAATAAAAAGCACTTGATTTTTTCAAACAATGTGCACTGGTATGATACGCGTTAGTGACCTTCAGGTCGTGAAGTAAATCTTTTACATTCAGAGAATAGTTCATGTAGAAGTTGCTTGTGAAGTCCTGTCGTGGCATTTTTGTTGTTCTCTTGAAGGTGCGGCAGGATTTATGTTGCCGCATGATGGCGCGCTTTATCCTTCGTCGTCAACATCGTCATCGGTCGTCACGTTTCGGCCTCGTTTCCACGCCAGCTCCGCTACGTGGCCTAACACGAGACCAGTCAAAATGCTCAAAATCAGCCAACCATTATACGTCACGACGACGAGAATGAGAGCATATCCGAGTACTCTCTTGGCCAGGCTCAGAAGTATCTGGATGACGTTATGCTTACTCAAAAATCTGCCGGCCAGAATTAAAAACAAACAGACAAATAAAGAATAAAATTAAACGAGAAAAATCCTGGTACCGTCTGCCCGCAGTGACATACAGGGTGTACAGTATTAATTATTTAGCCGATGGAATCATGAATTTGTGTGTGGGAGGGGGCGGGAATGACCTTTTCGTTCCTTTCTGTTGCCAGTCTTGATAATTAATTTTATTGAAACAACACAAAATAATTTTGAAAGCTTCATCTTTTATCTCTTAATTTCTTCGGAGCCGTTTGTATCTTTTTCCTATTTCATACTCTGTATGGCATTTGCAAACGCGCTCGATTTGCAGGAATATCAAGAGAACAGAGAACTTTTACCGTGCCACTTGGACCTTACGCTTGCCAATTTCTCCTAAAATTCTCTTCTTCTCGTCGGCCGTCTCCTGGGGAGGATTCTCGTCGCTGGCGGCGCCCTCCTCGGCATAAATCCCTATTAAAACTTTGAGCAACCTGTAGAAAAACGCCACGATGACGAGACAAGCACAGCTGAGGACCAAACCTGCTTCAGACAGACGAAAAAGGTTGAAAAATATAGCTCTAATCTCCATTTCAGAGCGGGGCAGTGCATGGAAAGAAACTTAGAGAACGGCATCTTGGATTATCTTCAACCCTTTTTCCAAGTGCTTGCAACATATTCCAGTTGAAACGAAACGTAATCAAACAATCACTTTATATTGAACGAGGCATGTCTTCCTTTTTTAAAAAAAAGTATCCATATTTTCTTTATACAGTTTTGTTTTTCTTGTAGCTCGAACTAATTTTACTCGTGTCAGCCTTTTGATTTTTTTTAACTAACCGGGGATCGTTGTGACGTGCCAACGTTGGAACAGGATGGTTACCTCTGTAGAGAAGTCAAGATGCGTCAACACGTCCTGTGTTTGCCACAAATAGAGAAAAAAATCCCACTAGTTTGGTGGATTTGAGGATATTTATTGGATGGTGCAATCGGACTATCGGAACAATCGGTTAGAATGAATGGATACTTGCACAGGAAACGTTCTGAAATGATCGCTTCTTTAACTTGCGGTTCGAGGGCAAGGCTATCTTTAAGGAATCAGATTTCCTTCCCAATCATGCATGATTTTGTTCAGAAACTTCAAAGTTTTGTTTTTTTTTAAAAGGGGCACCAACACACAAGCAAACAGGAAGACACAAAAGCAGATAAAGTACATACATGCAACAGTCTGCCTTTACAAATTAAGCATCTCAGAAAACATTTACACACAGCGATTTAAGTACAGTTTGAGTTTTTTAATTAATGTTTTTATGACCCTAATCAGTAACCCGGGATAATAAAACCCAGTAAAAAAAATTTATTGTTGAACAGGAGGTGGTCCTCGTAGCCAAAGACGGAATTCGTGACTTACTTTTACTTCAGAATCCATTTTGAGTCTCCTTCCTGAAGCGGCTTGGTCGAAGGTTGCGAAGTCACTAGCCCAGTGTTTGAAAACTCGCTATGATTTTCGGTTCACCTGTATAAGCAACAAGGGAACGCGAGTACATGATAGAACATGAAGGTGGGCGTGGCTGAACAAAGCAACCCCACAAAAAGCGGGTTCTTTGAGGTTATTGCGCATAGTCAGCAATCAAATACCGCTGGAACGAACTGAAGCATGGTACAGGCTTGAAGGAATGGTATGAAACAAACGTTATGACAATAGATTTATGACCTCCAGCCAATCACGCACATCTTACCTGAAACTGTATGCAATCTGTTCACAATAGCACTCCGTCAGAAACGTCACTCTTTGACTGAAGCACACTCCTTTTGTCTGACCCATCATGTTCGTGCACATTTCTTGCGGCTATAGGCCTACTGAACGAATTTTGCGGAGAGAACCCGCTTCTTTCTCTCGTGTCCAGTCATCCACAAGAACTGTAAATACGGGAGACCTATATTATCGGTGTCAATTTCTGTAATCTCTAAATCCATAGCAGTTTTCTTAATGGTTTTTAATGTGCCAGCAAGTCTTGCCTTTTGTAGCCTGGGTCAAGGCGGTCGTCGTTAGCCACACGTACTGCATTACTATCCGTTTCCACCATTGTTTTTCGTGCGCAATAGAGCCTGAAAGTTGACCCCTCGTGGCGCTCGTCCAGAACCCTTGACAAACAAAAATTGAAGAATTTGTAATATAATTATTTTTGCTCAGTCATTTCTTTAACACTCAACTCCGAAAAGGCCTTTGGAAAATATTTGCAAGTATAGAAACTGAAAAATTACCGGACCTAAAAAAGAAATATCCTGAAAATTGACCCATGCTCTTTCAAAAATCTAAAATACATAAAAGAACACTTACAGTAAAAAGATAATCGATGACTCGCGGTGTCGTGTTGCTGGTAGCGACGTTTCGGCTGCTAGTGCTGCTAGCCTTCATCAGGCAATTTACTGTATTTGTCATCCACCGCGGTGATTATGTTTATCTCTTCTATTAAAAGAACACTGCAATTTGGTGGTCTCGTGTACGCAAATGAACATTTACAGAATTAAACTATTATGGTAGTCTGTCGAAAAAGCCAAAATAAAAACAGATCAAAATCTTTGATGGATTCTTTAATTTATTATAGGAAATAAACTGAGCAGTAATGTACTTTTACGAAAGATTCTAATATTTTATCTAACCTTTGCTGACAATAATTACGTCATGTCAACGGCAATGGAATCTGGAACCCATCGACTGCAGGTAGGTAAATCTTTGAAACGTTGTATAATCTCGTTTTCATGTAAGAACGGGCAATGAAAACAAACACGCATGAACAAGGAGACCTAGAAACGATATTGTTGGGTGATTTTGAAAGGTCGTTAATGAAGTTTGTTTTCACTTTTAGGCGCCATTTCAAAATTCTTATCGGATAGGTGTCCGAGAACGGTCTGACCGATACGTTTGTCATCGGTTGGCTATCAGGTGAAGTGTTCTCAAGTGGCCAATTCTAACCTGAAAACTCCCTCGGCTCGACTGATCCGTTGCATTACCCCCAAGGCTGTGTGGTTTTAGTGGAGCAACAACCCCACCATTATTCACTCAATACGAGTCACTGTTGATGGATATCCCATGCGTGGCTCGCATTACGAGTTAATGACCTTCTTTGGTATTCTTTACAATTGATTCAGGTCAGTGTCAAGTGCAGGAAGGAATTAAATATAATGTGATATTGAGAACAATAAACTAATTGCAAAAATAAACATAACCTATTTTCAACTCCCTATACCCCAAACAAGGCTAATGGTTACCACCTGCTGTCACCTGTCAACGCTCGCCTGACGAGCCACTTGTCCCCCAGGCCCCAAAGCAATCTAACCCCCCCTTCCATCCTATAAGCCAACCGATGGCCACATAGCCTTTGATCAAGGCGCCCACGGCGGAATGGATAGTGCTCAAGAGCGAGGAGCTGGAGGAGACTAGTTTAAACGCCAAACCAAGGTACGAAGAACGGCTACACGACGCACGAACGACCGAAATGAATCACGCATGCGCATGCAGTAGCCGAGCATAGGCCGTGTCCGAAACGGGCTTCCAGAGCTACGGCGAGGTCTATTGTCTGCGCGTCTCGATCCATGCATTTCAAATGGAGGGAAGACCTAGACCTAGCTCTAAACAACAGATTCGGATGCAGCCTGAGTGTGTCTTGGACTCGACTATCGTGGGTGTTCTATAGCCGCCAAATGTGCGTCGCGTCGTCCCGACTCCATGACGCGATGCCACGACGCGACACTACGACGGCTCCGTTGCGTCGAGGCGTCGCGTCCTTTCTCAATACTTTTATGCTGTGTTTAGTGCGTTGCCTCGTGCCGTCCTGCATCGCATCGTGCCGTCGTGCCGAGTCGCGTCGTGCCGTGGCGTCGTGTTGTATCTCGATGCCGTCGCGTCGTGCCGGCTCGTCTTGCCGTCGTATCGTATCGTGCCGTCGTGACGTCGCGTCCTGCAGTCGTGCTGTCGCGTCCTGATGTCTTGCCGTCGCGTCGTGTCGTCGCACTGCCGTATAGTAGTGCCGTCGTGCCTTACTGTTTCTAAAAAAAAGCTGGTGATCACTAAGGCCAATAGAGGGCGTATTTCACAAGTCCTGGGGAAAAAAATAATGAACGTGCACAGGAATGCTCTACACGAAATACACGCCCATAGAAAACAGTGCCAAATCAGACCAAAATTGTTGACTTTCAGGAAGAGGTTGACCTCCGTTTTTTCACTGGAAGTTCAAGATTATGGCCAGAAGATCGCTTTTCGTTTCAGTTTTTTGGAGGTCAACCACGTGTTTTTTTTATTCGCCTTTCCCCGAAGATACCCCCCCCAATAGAAGTAAAGCTATGTGCTCAGCTCTGAATGTAGCCGCCCGCCTCTATCCAAAATAGGCTCGCAATTTGGGGCTTTATGTGAAAGAAATATCCCGAACTGGAAACTGCCAGTCCCAACTTCATGATTTATAGAAACATTTCTATGACCCCCCTGATTATGGCGCACCCCGTGGGATCACAAAATATTAATGAGCTTGCGCGCAGAAATCCAACAATTTGGTGGAATGCGCAGATAGGGCCTACAAGATTTAATCAGGAAAAATGGTATCTATTTGTATTGAACTTAACTCCGTCTCTGAGGGCGCTTCCTAATTCCACCAGTAATGACGCAACGGCGAGAGCATAATGCGACGGCACGACGAGACAGTACGACGCGACAGCACGACATAATGTAATAAAACACAGCATAAAAGGAAGCGGCACCTCGACGCGACGGCACGACGGGACGGAACCGAGTATCGTCGCGTCGTGGCGTCGGGGCGATGGGACGACGCGGCGCGACTCCAGCGAAATTGAGCACAACTCAAGTGCTAAGTGCTTCGTCCTTGTCACAAATCAAATCCTCATCAGTAAAGACAAATCATTTGATGGATTTTTTAGCCAAGGCGAACAATATCCAATTCACCCCGTCCGCCAATAGTCGATATTATCTGGGGACCCTATGCGGTGGCGCCATGCAAAGACTGGAAATGACCCGCACGCCGTAAACCGTGCGTGACAGCCTTGCATTTTTCTGATCACCACACAAATTTAGACGAAAAAAGTCTGATTACACTTAATAACCTTTATTTTCATTCTTAGAATGTGAATCGTGGATTATAGAGTGTTTGAACATTGTTGTATTGTTATTTTGAGTAAACTTTGAACAAATTTTGTTTACAATAGGGTTGCATAGATGGTGTTTTAAATCAACACTCTCTCGTTCGAAATTCGTTACATTTTGATATAACATTAATTCTTAAAAGAAACATTACAGACACAACAGAAACAAAGAACAGAAACACAAAACCTAAAGAGACTAAAAGGAGGCACTATTAAATAGTAAACAATTAAAACAATCAAATTTGTCGAATAAAAAGGAACGTTATTTTAAAAGTGAAAGATAGCTTACATAGCACGTAACCAAAGGGATTATGAGGTTTGGGCATCAAAAATGTATTTTATTAACAAACGTGCATCAAGAGGTTTGTATGTAAGTGGGAGCGGGGAAAAAGATTTTTGGAAACTGAAGGGAAAATGATGAAATAAAGTAGCGAAAGAAACTTCGGTATCTCCATCGTTCACTTTATCATGCCCTTTCCTCACTGTAACAGCCCCATCTTGTCTGTCCCGCTTAAGCTCAAGTATTCTGCACGGTGTTTTTGTTTTCCAAGTTCGTTTCCTCGACTACGGTGTCCTCCAAAATCATACCAGATACATGTCGTGCTCTGAGGGCGTATGGTTGCCCTTCATGACCGACTCTACCCACCACATGAGCTTGGGCACGTGGGTGTAGAAGGCGAACTGTCCCTTCACCGCGCAACCCTTCCCCGAGCTGACGATGCCGATCTGCACCCATCGCCAGTCGCTCTCGCTGGCTGCCGGGGGGAAGACGCGGCGCATCAGCGGCCCGCCGGAGTCGCCGAAGCAGGCGTCCCGCAGCTTGCGGTTGTAGCCTGCGCAGAACATGTGAGGGGTGAACTGGTCGGGCTCCTCGCCGATGCGGATCAGGCTGTTGATGCAGGTGGTGTCGGTGCGCAGGGGCATCTCTAGCTGTTGGAGGCCCTCCTCGAAGTCGCTGCCCCGGCTGCTGTTGGCGGGCACGGGAGAGCTGTGGCCCCAGCCTAGGACCATGGCAAACTCGTCCACTTCGATCAAAGCGTCTGGTTTAGGGGAAAGCGGTCCGTCAGCAAAAAAATTTTAACAATTTGATTTAGATTACACTGCAGATATTCCTTACAAAACAGCCCTCAAAAATTAGCCATTATAGTAACAAATTCTGGTATTATGTGCAGTATCACAGGCTGCCCTCCATTGGATGGACAGAATTTCATCGCTTTGTCCACACTGACCACTAAGCGTTTTCGATAATTAATTTTGTTTGGTAATGACCCCTGAATTTGCCAAACATTCCGTTCGGGCTACGTTTGAACCTTTACATAATCTATCCTGTCTCATTCGTTGTCTGTTCTTATCGACATTGATGATTTCTAACAACATATATGATTGGCCAAACCGTTTCCTTTAGAGAACATCATATCTCTCTATGATTGGCCAAACCGTTTCCTTTAGAGAACATCATATCTATTATCCAGTGGTGTAATGTACATGTATATTTAAACTCGCATGCACTGAACTGTTTACCAGCGATCTTTCCGCAACTAACAACTTACCTACGTCATCCTCTGGTCCAGGTACCTCAGGAAGGCATACCGGCCTGACGAAGGTGTTGAGGACAGCCGGTGCAGCTAGATGCAAGAGGGCAATGTCGTAGTCGAAGTTGATGAAATCATGCTGCTTGGGTAAGTACAAGCCGTCAATGTTGAAGACCTGCTCTTTGTACGTTCCGCCGTCCCGCTCGCGATTTGTCAGTCCTGAACAAGAAAGCGTGGAAATGCATCGAGAGAAACACATTAACGAAAGTTGTGAGTAAAAGGTGAAAAAATTCAGAAAAGTCACAGTAAAAAAGCGAGGTGTCGCAAATGTGACGTCGCATCATACTGTGCATAAAAAGAACTTTAGGCCTATCCGTCCTCACGGCTTCGGACAGCATGGAATGAGCCTGAAGTAGAGAGAGAAGAAATCCCATCGAGCGGGGATCGAGGTTACAGCTTACCTAGTCTAACCTGTAGTCGGGCTATGTCCTCATCGTACCCAAAGCAATGACCTGCCGATAGGACCCAGTTCTGTTCCACCAAAGTCCCGCCACAGAAGAAAAACCACTGGAAATAAATGAAAGCGATTGTCTTGCACCATATCATCGGTATTTCACTTGCTTGCGTCCCTAGGTGTTTTATTTTGATTCCCGTTATTTATATGTTGGTTTCTTCGTGACTAACAACAGAAAACCACGTGGCAATGCCAAAGAAACACTGTCAAGTGTAAGCACTGTCAAACATTTCCCGACGATTTCCCAGACCACCATAGGTAATTTCAAGCACGTGATGCGTTCCACCGATTGCGCATGCTCTGTGCTTTGAAATATTTCTGGTGAATTAGAAAACTCATGAATTGATCATGAATTCTTGCTGATACATTGTGCACAATTTTAAGTCATCTTTATGATGCTGTGAATGATTCTATGAGGTGGAACTTAAATGATCGCCATGCCCTGAATCCTGAAAATAAATACCTATTTCCCCTATGGCGTCTTGTACGAATCTTGTATGAATATCTAAGACTTCCCCACTTACCGAGCCGTCATCCCTCTGCCAGTACAGCGCGGCCTGCCACGGCCAAGCGGCATCGTTGGCGTCGAACCCTCCGATGACACGGCCTCGGATAGGCTGCGTGATGTCTCCAGAAACGCCGCAAGTGGAAAAATCTTCAGAAGAGTCTAAATTCATGTGTACAAGAACCAGAGGCCTTAAGTCAACTGGGGCAATATTCTGTATTTTGGCATTTATTCTCGGAGGAGTTTTGTATTATATGTTAGTGTTCTTTTTATGTGGGATTATTTTCAACTGAGAAAAGTACAAAAGTAACTCGTATCATTCTTAATTATATTCTTCAAAAATCATCAGATTGATCCAAACCACTGAGGCAGTGGTTTGAAGAAACATCAACGAGGGGGTTGGAAACCGTTGGTGAGATTTACAGAATTATTCTCGAGTCTTGAGAAAATCTTGAATGAAATGACCCTTGGGTGTATCGCTTCTGTCCAAGCTTCAGTCGTCGGGACTGCAAGCTTTCAAGTGAGAACATTTCCACGTATCGGCAGAGGGCTCCCTCAAGTGAAGAATACGACAGATGATGTCCATCGTGTACCTAGTTCACACCTCGGTACGTTGCCCGTCCACTCTCCGAACCAACATCCGATCTCATCGTCACCTCGAACCTTGCGGTAGCCCTTCTCGCACGAAAACTGCAGGTGCAGACCGTGGTTTAGCCTCTTGGGATCGCTCAGGTCGTTGGTTATGAGAACGTAGGGCGGAAGGTCAGGAATCACACAGCTTTCTGTTTTCCATAAAAAAAGTCAGAGCTGAATTCATTTTGAAATTCTACCGAAGTCACAGAGTGTTGGGAGAGAGTCCTATTTTGAGGAAGGCACAATCAAGTTTAGCATTGGACTTGATTGCCCTTGGAAAGGTCGATTGCTAAGAATTCTGCATAGCGGAGTATTCAGAATGGTTCCTTTCACAAATGCCAAAACAAGGCGAGAATGATGTCCAAGCAGAGCTTATTCCTGCTGTCATAATAGCTGACGCTGTTTAGTAATAACAAAAATTGTCGGTGATGATGTTGATGATAACGACATAAATGGTGGTCATGAAGATTTTTAAAATTCGAACATAATTTCATTACTATTATTCGCTTTATATTATATTATAGTATTCGCTTATTTCGGGTATTCGAATATTATTCGGTTGTGCTAACCCTTGTGGAATTTCAGGGAGAAAAGTGGAAGCCATGGACAGACATGAAGCAGAGGAGCCTGACAGAAATGAATAACCTTCATTAAAAACGGATGAAAGATGAAACTCAAGGATTTTTAAGACACACAAAAACTGCAAAATAGTACCCTTACTTTCAACGCACATCGGGGAGTCTGGGTACCACTCTCCCCGGTAACACTGCACAGGAGTGTCGGTGGCTCGCTCGGCGAACGGGAAGCACTCGTACTCCACCTCCGTGCCGTCACGCACGGAGTCCGAGGCGTCGTTGAGGTAGGTGCCCGACCACAGTTGAGGCAGCTCACACACATCTATTGCACAGTGGGGGAAAGATGACATTAAAATAAATCGGCACTAAAATGCTGCAATTTGTGTGTTAGTAAACTAGTGATTTGTGGTAAATGAGTAGTTTGCCAGAGGATATTGGAGCCCGACGTGTCAGGGTTCTAGATGCAATTGGTATATTTAATTCTTTTCACTTAGAACGAAATTTCGGGCAAATCGAACCACGACAAAAGTGACTTCACTGATGACGGTGAGGATAGAGTTTGGGTCGGAGAGTTTAAGCATCTCGAACCTGACACCCCCTCAGAACTTGTTGAGGCCTGTATTCCTGAACTTTTCCCCACAGCCCGACCAATAAAACTCAGCCACTTACGATCAGCATTCATGGGGTCCGCGTCGGCCGTCAGCGTCTCGCGGGTCAGGCAGAACGGGATGTCCGGTAGCCACTCGCCGGCCGTGCAGGTGGACGAGCCGTCCCCGTCCACCAGTGACGTGCCCCGCTGGCAGTACACCTGCACCACGGTGCCGTGCCGGTAGGAACCGTCTGACCGCTGCTCGTTGGTGTACTGGACCGTGTCGTAGTTGTTGACGGTAGGCTGTAGCCTCTCACAACCGGCTAGTAGGAGTATAGTTCGGGGAAACAGTAAAATTCATACCTCGGAGAGTTTGGTGAAATTTAATGGGTATTACCGATTCGGATGGAAGGTATCAGATAAGCTTTTGCTCAACTCCAAAAAGTACAACTCGCAAAACCGTTGTCGCAATTAAAGCAGACAGAGAAACTTGATTTCTGAAATGGCACCAATCCTCTTAGCAAAGGGCGTAACTTCGTGGCGGGGGCTACCTAAGGAGCCCCCAGCAAAAGCCCATCCTCCCGATCCCCCCCCCTCGAAATTTTGAAACATGCACAAACACTGTTAAGCAGCGATTCATTTGCTTTAAGTGCCCTTGAAAAAAGTGTGTTCCAGGTACCCCGGTCACCCTCGTTACGCTCATGAACATCCCCATTCCCTGAAAAGAAACATCTTTCCAGCTTACCACTGCAAACCTAAGTTGGTTTCGGAACTTAGAACAAATATCCTAGCTAAATTGCAAGTAAAACCTCTCTCTTTTTTACCTTTTCCACAGGACAGCTTTAGTTTCTCGTGTGTCTACAATCAACATCGTTGTTTTCAGAACTTTAAGAAAATTCCACAGAATACTCAAAGTGCGTTCTTTGTGAAGACACGTCACTGATAACGCGACGCGATAACTCAGATGCTTCGTACCTGGGACACATCTCGGCGTCTTGTTGGTCCACTCCCCGTTGATACACTCGGAGGACGGGGAACCCTTGAGGATAAATCCCCGGTGACATTTGTATATCTTAAGCGCGCCGGTGGTCAGCTGCGCCCGTGAGTAGAAAGTCTTGACCCCCTGGGGAAGGTTCTTATACTTGATGAACCCGTTCGCGAACCGGCGGTTGTCGGGACAGAATGCTATCAATGGCGGAAAACGCAAAGAGAAACAACAAAGTATCATTAAAAGGCAAGATTTCTTTCACAAGAGACACAAATTATGCAACCTTGACTTACAAAATTGGCACGGTTATGAATCATAGCACAGGCCGTGTCCGAATCACTTGGCTACGGCTTGAACTTCGCACGAGTCAATGGCAGTGGCCGTGGCCAGTTCCCATTTAGTCGTGTGTAAATTCCTGCCGTGGCTAAGTGATTTGGACCTGGACATGGGACAAATTTAGGAAGTTAGAATCCGAACTTTATTAGAAGCACCCCCTCAACGGTTGAAAAGAGCCATGTTGGTCGGGGAATGCTCATTTTGTTGGTAGCGATTCAGTCGTAACGCGTGCATTTCATAGTCGTTTGTGGACCAGCCAAGTGCAGTTCCTACCAAAGGAGCCTAGGAAAAGCTGCGCCCTCTCTTGGTCCATCTCGGGGATCATTCATTCAACAAGGCAATAGTGTCCATGGAAGAACTTAGAAGACAAAAAGTCAAGAATTTTAAACGTTATACCTGAAAGATTAGTCTTGTAATTAAAGTTCGGCGCCACCCAATAGGCCTATCACCTATTTTTCGTTAAATGAACATATTACCAAGAAAATCTTCAGCTTTGTGGTAAACTTAAAACTGGCCATGGGGCAAAAGCTTAATTGAATTCCCCTTAAACTGTACCATTCTGGACTGCAAGAAAATATGTATTAATTTATCAATAGAGGGGCAGTGTGCTGTCCTGTCAATTATACACCTCAAGTATCACAGACCATCAAAACATCTCCCATTTATTTCAGCTGCCTTTTCGTGACTTTGTATTGATCAGTGGTTAAATTGAAAAATATTATGTTTCTCGGTGGGATCAACCTCTCACTGCCAGGGAGCGGAAACTTGCTCTGTGTTTGTGCAGTCCGTCAGGACACGCGATTTCACGAAAACCAGGTCGAGAGCTTTTTGGCTCTAGTGTTCCTGGGGAACCTATCACCAGGAGCGTTACTGGGGTCTTCGGAAATTTACTACTGAGATCCTGTTTCAAAAATACGGTACATCACTGTACCTTTGATCTGGCTAAAGTACAACGTATGGGCAACACAAAAGCTGAGCGTAAATCGCAACCAAACATAGTTGTTGTGATGACGCTAGGGACAAGAGGACTTGCCCCGAACGGTACAGTTTTAAATATAAATCAAATCTCAAGTCCATAACTGTCTACAAGCTGAGCTCTTTGAAATGCCGGGTATGGTCATATTTATTGTGGAAAAATAAACGTTCGTGCAAGCCTGGGTTGGCCTGATGCTGTTTCGTCTTTTGCTGTTAATCCAAAGGCGCAAACTATGGCCACGTGCTGGAATCAAGGCTACCACCTGAGCTGCCTCGCTTATCAAGGGTGCCGCGAAGGGTATTGGGAATGTTCGGTGTGTCATTTCATGGAGCTATAAATGGTTATTTTAAGGGCAGGAAACCGCTAACCAAAGTTCAGTCGATATCTGCATAGAACAGCCGCCGGTCCAATCCAACCCATTTAAGTCCTCCAATCTTCTCGCCTGTACAGCAGCGGATGTTTGAGGGGTCATCGGAAGAGCCAGAAAAAGTGAACCGACATTTGAAATTCCGCTTCGGATTTGACAGTTCAAAACAAACGGCAGACAAAAAATAGCATGTGGAAAAAACACTTGGAACTAAAAAAGTGACCACAATCTCAAAAAACATTCAAGGGAGCGAAGGACTTGCATAGACAGCTGATCTATCTTTGTTCTTCTCATTTTCAATCGTTTAAAAATAGAATAAATCATGCATTGAAACAAGAAAGAACACATTGTATACTTTCACAAAATATTAAATGAAACACGATAAAATACTCGTTAAACCACGGAGGAATAAGAACACATGGTTAAACCTATATAGGTTTTTCTCCACGTGTGGCTAATTTGGGATTTTAGCTTGCACTGTCATCAAGTCCTTTATTATTTTGTAAACAAGGCAGTGTTGTCCGAGTTCTAAATTTTAGACTTGGTATGGGACTGATGAAAGTACTGAAATGCAGGAGTAGCCCATGCAATGGCCAACTTGGAGTAAAACTTTCTCGGAGGCACACAAGGGTGCAGAAGGGAGCACGAGTCTCGGGGGGGGGTATACATCCACTTCGAAAAAAGACGAGTTCAGGTCTTATGAATTTATGTGGCATCTTAGAGGTACATATGTCGGGGCAGATCTAGCTTTCAGGGAAAGGGGGAAGGGTCGATGGGCGACACGGTTGTATACATTATTGTTCACAGACCGCTCGCGGCGACGAGTTGGGCCCCATCTTTGATCCAGTGGAAATCGATGTAATTGTTTACATGTAGATGGATAGATGGACGGCGCAATCCTTGTCCAGAATTTTTTCTGGTACTCATTTCCCGTCGTTTCACTGGCAGTTCCATTTAGTCCGCGGCTGAATGGGGGGGGGGCGGTTGCAACCCTTCCCCCTAGATCCGCCTCTGCGTGTACATTAAATCCAGTGGAAGAAAAGTATTTTAGACACTTGTTGACTTTTGGTTTTTGTGTTACTCCAGAATCTTTATGTAGCATCCAAAATGTAAACTTGGCAGCCAGAATTTAAATCTTGGCGGATACTTCTTGAACATGGTGGGCTGCCAGGCTACGGTGCTTTTCAGGCGGGAGACTTTAGGGGGAAGTGTGCTTAAAACCAGCCCTCATGGACGAAAGCTGTCAGCTACTTTGGGATATTTTTCTGACAAAAGGGGGAGAAAATTAAGCCCGACCTCCGACTTCAATTAAGGAGAGCCTCCAGTCTAGATGACTCGCCCAAAACTATAGACCCAAAATAGGCAGCCTTCTGAAGTCCTGCCCATTTTCCATTGGTGTATAAGTGACGTTGTCAGGGGACATAACAAAGATGGCCGACGACGGCGTTCGTTTTGAAAGCAAGTACGAAGTATTAAGCTATGTGCACTGTTTTCTTGTATGGGATTCATTCGATTAATTTTATTTTCGGTTTTAGATTCCTACGGTATCGTAACACTGTTATTCGGCAAAAAACGAAACCAGAGGTAACAGACGACTCCTTAAACGTCCGCGATGTGATAAATAAATATTTCCCTTCACTGTAAATTCAATTTTAAAGGACCTATTAAAAAAACAACAGTGTCAGCCAGCAGCCAGACATGCCATACTGTGATATCATGAAGGCCATAACTTCCAGCTACTATAAACGCCAGACGAAACATCGACACGCCCGGTGGGTGGGCGTACTGAATCATGACGCGTGCAGGCTGTATTTCGCAGATACTTCTCCGAAAAAGGGGGAGTGGGGTGGTTGCCTAGGACCCCCCCAAAAAACAGCGTAACAAACGCCTTCACGGCGGAGGGAGTTAAACAACTGGGGTTAAGGGAACAAAGTCCAGTTTGAAAGACGTAATATATATCGGAGAAAGTAGCCATATTATTGTTACAACAAAGCCGAAACTAACACCAAACAATAATGAAAAGTATTTCAGGTTTGCTACAACAAATCAACAACCTTAATTTTGTTTCTGAAGCGATAAGTCTTTGGCACTACGTCAAGAAACCGCAAAGCGAGGGCCTTTTTCTTACAGTGTAGGCCTAATCTCTCTGAATACCCCCCCCCCGAAAATCTTTTCAATCTCCAATGATGAGTATCTGTATGATTTTGATTAGCAATGACCAGCCGTTTAAATTCAGATACGCAATTAACAACGGTACTTTTTTGTTGATTATCCTGTATAGTGGTTTAGAAATTTGGTATTTTTATTCCTCGCCTGCGTCTGTAGTGTAAAGAAAACGAATCGATTGGATTTGGTGGGAAATGAAGCGAAAGGGACGGAAAATTTTTAATTACTATCGCAACTGTGAAAAACCGAAATTGTCGTCGTCTATATATCGCTTTTCGCCTAACTCTAACTTTCTTAAATGATAGCCGCTCCAACTGACCTGGTGAAAAACAGAATAAAATATTTAAGAAAAGGATTCATTTGTTCGAAGTTTAAATATGAAGACAGCTTTATTGAATTTACTAATATAGGCCGTGCACTAACAAACCTCGGAGTTTTATACACAACAATGCATGCATTTTGTGATTATACCAACTTCTCGGGGAAAGTACGACATCTGTTCCCAGTCTGCCAAGATCGTGAACTTTGGATTCCCGCTTCATTTTTACGAGATCCAGACTGTACATGCAGAAAACGGTCGTGACTGTTTGGAAATTGAGAACATTAACACAGTGCTCATTATACCAGCAATCATCACCATCGAGCGCCTTCACGTTCCCTGAAAGGAAAACAAAAAAAGGAGAATAAAACTCCACTTACGGACAAAGAATCCCCGTACTTGTCCAAACCTGAGAGTGAGAGACAAAAAGACTTGGAGAACTGAGAGAAAGACGGTAGAAATCCACATAATTGTAAGAGGTTGGAAAAGCCTTCCCGTCGCTAGCTGTACACAAGTAAACTTCGGGGTCACCAGTTGTTTCTCGTTGGCAGTCACTCAGCACAGGGTCCGCAGGGTAACGAGGTAAGCGGGCCCGACTTCCCCCCGAGCGACTGGTGAGACGGGACGTACCGACGGTCTGTGAGCTACTTTGGCAGACGTCAGCACCTTTGCTTGCCCCACGGACTTATTGTTTTTCTAAGGCAGCAGCGCAATTTATAGCCTCGTTACTCCGTCGAGTGGTGACGGTTTGCTGGCAATCGTTGTGGTACGGTTGCACTATAATAATGGGCGATTGATTCGCCAGCGAGACTTTAAAGTCAGCTGTAATTTCGTCTCTGCTCGTGGCGAAACCGTCGCACTGATATTTTCAAAATTAATTCCAGCCCTCGAGGTTCGCTACTGCCCATTCCTGGTCCCGTCCGTTTGCATTTATATACTGTACACAGCTTGTGCGTGGTTTACGCATACATCGCTAGTGGTTCTCGGGACTGTGATCTCCTGATGACGGAAACGTGGGGGACGGTGGGGTCTAGTCAGAAAAGTCGGGGGTTGATGATCGTCGTTATCGCGGCATCAGGCTCAGCAAGACGACGTACGGTGACTCACTTGTCCACCATGCAAGGATGTTGAACCCAATTCCGCGATTTTTCCACGAAAGAGTGACCACGGTAAACCAACGCTTACATCCAGTGTCAAAGTTGCAAGCCGGAATCAACCTCCTCATTAATTCCCCCGTTTTGGAGAATTTTTACCCATGGGCCTGCAATAACCAAACACCATAAATTCTGCACTACCGTTGAGCCTTATCTCTCCGTTCTGGTGCTGTGGCGCACGGCGCACGCACAACAGCCAATAGTAATCTACCCCAACCGGGGCTTTTATATCCTTGATCCTTTGACCAAGGAAGTATGACTAAAAACTACAGCTGTTGAACGATCTGGCTGATCACTTCACGCAGGCTGACATCATGCAAGAACCGTTCACGATGAACCTGTCTGATGTGTTGTTTTTAAGTATCCGCTGGAGTAGCGTGGACATGTGCAGGCGAATGTGAGAGAAGTCGGTTGCGCCTCACTTTCCATAGCACGTGATATCACATAATAATCAGGCGCGAGAGAGCGGGACCGGCACAAGCCACTTAATGCGGTGTACCTATCTGCCTCGCCGGCATTGCATTTTGCCAGCTTGGGCGCTCTGTCCAGGCATGGAGCTATAAAAAGCCTCCATGGTCCAGGCCACCGAGAACAATGACAAGTCCCGGGCACCATGGTGTGACAGTCCTGGTTCGAGACGCGACCTAAATGCCCATGAACTCGCGGTTGGTCTTTTCTTCGCTACATCTGCAATTTTCATCAGTAGCCATCCGCCACATTGTGACAGGGTGCCACAAAATGAGAAATAAATTGGCCAAGCATTCAAATGCCGCTAAATCGTTTTAATATTGTCCTAAGAGTCAAAGAAGGCCAACTTCCCTGCATAAAAATCATAGTAAAGGGCACTTTAACTGCCCTGTTTATCACCTATGAGCCCCATCTTCATTTTTCTTTCGCATTTTAATCTAAAATGCCTCGATTTTGTTTTGTTTTGTTTTGTTTTGTTTTTACTTCGAGGGCTGAGCGACTTATCCCTCGAATTGCGGGATCAGCAAGACCGGATTCCACTGCAGAGTGAAGGGAAGTTCGATGACCACGTGATCATTGAGTCTTCGCTTGAAACATCAGTGCAGGTTTACAGTTTCCTGGCATTTTTCCGATATTAGGAAACGATGATCTCATAGTCACAACTTTTTGACAGCATTGCTTGGACTCTGAAAAGGGGGACGGGTCGCGCTCCCCAAGTTCTGTCAACGGAGGGCGACAAACGTCTCACCTATGTTTGCGATTCAAATACTGAACAGAATGGAGGGCGCCCTATACGCCCACTCTCGATCGCGATCTCTGGAGCCCTGTGCTTTGCAAGTTAAAATTAAATACCACTAGATAATCGATAGAATTTGGTTCTGAAATCGTAGAGAAACTAACACTCAAAGTCGTTTAGAAGTCACACTTAGCGCATAGAGACTCCAATTTGAACCCTACGCTTATAGTACGTCGTGTTAGTAGGCACCCTTAAATAAGTTCGTTCCCAAACATGACTAGTCTGTGCTGAGTTCGGGCGGCTTGTTCTCATATATGTTCAAGAACAGCTCGATTTTTGGCCGAGTTCGGGCGGCTTGTTCCCGTATGTTCTGAACATCGTGACGAACAGCTCGATTTGTTGTTCGTGGGTCGGCCGCTCGAACGTTGTGAACAAACAACCGGTTATCGCTGGTAGTTAGTGACAAGCAACATGCAACATGGCGGCGTCCATGTAGGCTACGTTATTCGAGAGTTAATGTTTGGATGGGCTGAATTCTTTGCTAAATAAACGGGAAGATTCATTTCTGTGTTACGGAAAATAACTAATCTTAATTTTG
>NW_019091381.1:2292247-2331422 GCF_001949145.1 Acanthaster planci | reverse complement strand
AGGCCCCTACCATTGTTTGTACTTTATTGCTGGATTCTAAAACTTTTGTCAAAAAGAATATAAGTTAGCATCATTCCAAATTTATTCTTCTTATTGATATTGCAATGTTAGATGTTTATGCCGAAAATAATAACAAGTTTGGTCTTAAAATAATGAACATACACTATCCAAAAAAATAATAAATAGAATGATTAACGATACTGAAAATATAAAGAAAAATGCTGTGTTCCACACTACAATGTGAAGATACCCAGTACAGATACAAAAACACGTCAAGACCGTGCGTGGATGTGCTGCCATGTGGTACAATACCTTGCATGTACCCGAACCACCATGGTCTTACCAAAAATGGCAAAGCATATCAAAATAACCATCGATGTAAATGCATTTGAGAAGAAACTACAGAGAGAGGAAGACCAAGTTTTGTTACAAGTTAGTTGTAGCTTACTTCGATAGTTTTTGAGGCGACACTATTTGAAAGGTTCAGGCAACAGCCGTGCTGCCAGATATGCCATCGCGGCTGTGCACAATCCAGAGGTGTGGTCTGGCTCCTAACCCGTCTACTCTTGCTGTTAATTTGTCTCTGGCGCAGCGGGAACCAGTATTGTGCATGCCACACGTACGTGATGTCTCCACAGAGCTAGCTGTACTGTGGAAACTTGTGCATGTGTACGACATGTGTACTATGTCGCGTTGTGGAAATTCCTTTCAATTTCGGTGTATTTTGCCAGTATTCTGGTAACGTTTTGTCTGTGTTTTTGACGATTTTTTTTTTTCAAATCTCTGATTGCAGTGTTTCGTAAACTTAATATTAGCATTCCCCAGGAAAATAGAATCGTATCGATTGCGTATCGGGGGATTTTCAGCATGTCAGGGTTTTTGCTCTGTGTATCGGCCCGATATACTTTTGAATGCCTGGCTAGAACACTGTCCACAGTCCGCTGTCCTCAGTCCACTGTCCTCAATCTGTAGTCCTCAGTCAACATCCTAAGTTCACTCTCCCCAGTCCTCAGTCGACTCTCCTCAATTCACAGTCCACCGTCCTCCGCCCTGACAAATCTTCTAAATCTCTGGATGGATATTGAAAGATCTATCTCAGAAAGATTGAAGTTGCATGCATTATTAAATTATGTGAAAGAAATGCAAGTTTACTTGCATCTTTGTACGTGTAGATTACACGTACATGTACCTTCACCCTGTTCACTGGAACTTAAGTTCAAAACATCAGTTTTGGCTAGCAAAAATCTATTGTGGCCCATAATCCGGGAAGACTTAGTCACTGTGTAGGCCTGATGCATCTGTTACTAGTGCATGTAGTTCAAAGTGTCCAGCTCTGCCCAACTGTGCATCTTTGTACTGTCCCGTTTATATACTGCAATGTACATGTGTGCATTGTCAAGGGATATGCCAATGTTGAGGGGGAAAATGAGTGAGTCACTGACATGTATACACAGAGCCTTGGGTAAGACGATCGCTTGGTGTGCATTTCGTGTGACGTTTCCTGAAATTTGTCGGGCATTTCCCTCCGGACGAAGGACACAAGTTTGACAATTAGACAGGATGCCCAAAAGGTAGGAACATCACTGATCCTAGTGTCTTCCTCGCGCCCGTAGGAAGTCTCGGTAATGATGTTGCTGCCTTGGGCAATTTCTGCTGATGACAGTTCCAGTGTGATTGTACGTTCAGGTCAGTACGTCGTGGCATTAGGCCCGGCAGAGGGGCCTCTTACAGGTGGCTAACTTGAGCACACCTCGTTCAGCTGTGCCCTGGGCTGTTAGTAAGTTAGAAAAACTCGACCACAGCACCTGCTCTCCATATCTGGATGTCTTAACCTGATATTGGCACACATTTAATTCTTGTCTCAGATTTGCTGAAATTATCTGCATGGAGAACAGCATAAAAGGATTCTTCCATTCAGGGCTTTCATTTTTTATTTTGTTCATTTATTGGGGAAATTTATTTTGTTTAATTCTTTTTTTAACCTTGCTGACTTACATACATGTACCTTACACACAGGTACATTTGTAGAAGTATCATGTTTGTTTGGAGAGCCAGCCTGTATAGTTTTGGAAGTGGCTGAAAAGGCTTTTCATCCCCAAATGTAGAAATATACAGTCGCTCACATTTAGGTGGAAATGTACAGAAAATGTTTAGTTATTGAGTTGTGTACAATGTACTGTACATGTACATTGTACACTGTGTGTAGTGAACAAGAGGTGCACACCAGAAAATGTAAAGTGAGCCCTCTGTTGGTCAAACTTGGTTAATGTACATGTACATCCTTGCGTGATGGTCAAACCTGTGATGCGCTGGTGCTTAAGTTTCAGTGGTGTGTCTATAACTTTTTGTTCCGCCTTAAATAGTTTGTAGCTGGACATGTTTTCGCCCTATTAGAGTTTAGGTTTCAGGTCGGTTATGTGTGTTTTCTAGCCTATCATGCACTCATCTGGAGACCAGATTTGTCTGAGAATGATTTGTGTACATCTATGGCACTTGGAGCAGGTTTCATCAACCAAAGCCTATGGCGTCGGTTTTAAAGTCGCCGTACTACAGTTTGAGCTGAGTTGCACGTTGTTGTGTCGTGTTTTTAAGTGCCAGCGTAAATGCTCATGAATATTCCGTAAGCTTGTCTTAATCAAGTTAATGCCGACATGTACATGTACATATGTACATTTTTGTAAGTACATGTACATGTACAGCAAACCTTGGGATGTGATGATCAGTAGCACCTTTTACAGTAATTTAAAGATTGAAACAAATGAATTGAGGTGACATGAGAGGTCACTAGTGTTGGTGACCTTTGTCACCTGTTCGTACATGTACATGTATGTATCATGCCAACATGTGACATTCAAACAGGATGCAAGTCTTGCTTCTTATGTGTACGTGTACAGCATACAATGTCTACTGAGGCATCGCCTCTCGGCAATTCATTTATTAAAGCGTGGAGTAACATTCTTCAAATGTATTCCCCTACTTTCTCTCCCGTTCCGTTGGTAAAAGCCTTCGTACATGTCCGTCTTATACCGTAGTAAGCACTGCGTGCATGTACTGTACATGTGTGTGGTTGATGGGCATCCATGTGAGCGTGCGAGAAGGATTCTTGACAGTAGAGTGTTTGTAATGGCAGGATTTCCCAGCTTAGAGATGCACCCGAAGAGGATTACTTGTATCTGACGTGTTCATGCATCATCGTGCCTCCTGCATACCGTACGTCAAATTGTCTAGCCACCTGGTCGAAGACAGACTGGCATCTCCCACCCATCGTGTCCCCCCAGCTGTGTTTGGCGCACTCTAACCTTTTATCTCTGTCCAGCCAATAGGAAAGGAGACTTCCTGTTGTGGAGCATTCTTTATGTTTTTTTCTATCCAAGAGCAGTTGGGTATTTGCTGGGCCCCTCAGGGAGATAGTGCAAGAGGCTCATTTATATGCATGAGATGCTAATGAGGTCTTTCAAGGCGAACTTCCGCTCTAGACTTAGTTTGGTTTGGTGAACCTGCAAAAAGGTTGCTTCTTTCGTAGGGCTGTGGACATGTTTGTAGGTTTTCTGTGCTGTGTGTGATTTGTGGTAAGTCTTTTTTTTTCTGTGCACCGTTACACGTACAGTGGAGCAAATATTTCACTGATTTAAATGGAAAAAATCTGCACATTGTAGTGTACTTATTTACTTCTAGAAGCAAGACTTGTGAAAAAATTTTGAAAAATATCAGTTGTTTATTTAAATGTGTATTATTCTGATTGTTGTGAGAGAACTCTGGAAAAATTGAATGTGCAAGATAAAGTTCTTGTCATCAAAGACTTTGACCCAGAAAGAAATAACTCTGAAAGTTGTACAACAGTGCGAAATGGGAAGTTTGGCTAAATGAAAACTATTTTCTGTTTTCAAGGAGTTGGCAGTTCCCTCTTGTCTCAGGAACTTAGAAATCAAAGATAGGCCAATATTTAATTGACCAGACAAAGGGCCTCATAATGCACACGTACGTAAAGATTACTCATGTGTTTAAAAAAAGAGCACCCCGACTCATCCTCCTTGTAAAACGTACCGTAGATCTGTCACTTGTGTTGTAGCACTGCTCATACATGTGCACTGGTAGCTAGAGCGGCCCTCAGCATAGCCTGAACCATGATTGGTGGACGCAAGAGAAGCATGAAGGGGCTCCGAAACCGGTCTGGCCACGCCCTCAGGGCCCCTGTTGTGGCCACGCCCTTCAACAGACATGAGAGAAGGTACGCTTGTTGCATGATTTGTTTGAGATGGAGGAGCCAGTGTGGAGACTCGGTAAACATGCAGGGTCGGAGATGTACTGTACCGCTATGTTAGACACACCTGTTTCCATGTACATGTACAAAATGTGTCGGGGACATACACTGCACAGTGCATGCACCAGAATGTGCATTTGGCCAACTTCATCAAAGTTTTTGTGTCAGTGCTGAATACAAATGCACCTGTCAGTTCACTGGGTCATCAGTTGTTAGTTGAAACTGGACATTTCTGTGACCATGGCAATATTGGGTTCATAGACTGTTGTGAGAGCATTTCAAAGACTTAAAATGTCCATTTCTGTTTCATGAATGGTTCTGTTGGGAAGAGACTTGGTCCGTAACCCTAACCCTCGTCAATCCTTCACCTGTTGGAGGACTGAGGAGTGTTACGGGTTAAAAAGGAATCTGCGGTGTCACTACTGTTGATCATCGGGCAGACCAAGAACGAGTTGATGTGTGTGGACTATTAGTGCACGTGTTAGTCTTCCCATTCAGGAATAAAGTCCATTTTGAGGAAATACACTTCTCAAACTTTTCCCAGCAGGTAGTGCGTGTGGTCCTAAACTAAGCAGTCGAAGGAGGGAACATACTCCCCTAGAGCTTGTTTGCTTTGCAGGCATCGGGATTGCGATCAGTGATCCCAAAGCTGGTTTGCACCGTCCATTACGTGGGATCTGGTGTTAGTGAACCAACTTCGGATCAGGGATCGCGATCACGATCCATGCGAAACAAACAGGCCCTTTGTCATTAAAGCCCAACTCCTACGATGCTAACTTTTCTCATATTGAATCCAATTCAGAAGAAGTGACACATATCAATTTCTCCCTTGCAGTACATGTTTTTGTGTAATAACAAAACACCGTTTTTGTACCCAATTTTTCCTGCGAGTCCAGTCCAGTATTGTAAAAATGGACGTGACATCACGACTCATTAGCATCTAATGAATATTGATTTCTGAGGTGTATTACCATGGAGAGGAAATACCATGGTGCGTGTGATTTAGGTATGCATAGCTGCGGATGACAGCACGAACTTGAAGAATGCTCTCATTCTTTGGAAAGTCAAAGAATTTCAAACCTGGTTCTTTTGCAGAATTTTCCAGGATTTCTGCATTATTGTTAATCATGAAGAAAGGAGCTTAAATTCTCAACGGAAAAGAGATAACGTGGCACAGTAGACCCGGCGCACTGATCAATCCCCGGTACACGGTGCATGCACATGTAGCTCCATGTTCATGTACATGTGTAGTGGAACCAGTCGTGCCATGGATACCAGTTTCAATGTTTTCTCCGGTATTACATCATACAAATTCCGTTTCTCAAACAGCGCTGTCAGCGGTCAGATTGTTGAAATTTTAGTTCAAAAGTTTCCGCGAAATTACAAAAAATCCAGATGCAATAGAGACATGATTTGGTAATGAATATATGATTTATTACACACTAAACACAATAATACATGTAGTTTATTTTCAAAACTTTAAAACTGTTGGAGTTGGTCTTTAGTAAGTTCAAATTGGGTTTAGCCATTGGAATGGTTTTTGGTAATCTTTCCAAGCATTGTTCCTATGAAGGTGTCACAGTACCCTTGTGTCCCTAAGCAAGGTTAATAACAACCAGTCAAGCTAAAATATGATGTCAGTCTAAACTAAAGTAACTTAACATTCAAACATCTGGATGGTTGTCAATTGTAGACCTGTGGACGAGATAGATTCCCTGTCAGTGGAATGTCAAACTTGCTGTCAGAGTTGTAACGAGTCACTGATTTTTGTGACCCGAGTCGAGTCATTTTACAGCAGAAACTCGAGTCAAATCATCACACCGAGAAGTCGAGTCGAGTCATTTATTTTGCCCGAGTCAATTTGGACACATAATAAATAAACAGCAAGAGACAGAAATTTGTTTGCTGTTTTGAATTTATTAATGAGGAGCATAGCACAACATTTGCTAACTGTGAAAAAATTGCACTCAGTAAAATCACTCTGCAGGTTTCAGTAGTTGCTTATCCCAAGAGAAAGCCCTGGAGATTTGCCTCACCAGGTGTCAATTTCATAGAGATGCCAAAGCAAAACATTTGCTTAAATGCAAAAAAACGTTGCTCAGTAAATAAGGTCACTGGCCCAAGCTCTCTGTATTTGTTTTGCTAACCAAAATGTATAGCTAAATACCATTTAAAACCAACATACATCAGATGGAGTTTAGGCCAGCAACCTTATTTTATTGAGTAACGGTTTTTAACACTTGGGCAAAATTTATGCTTAAGCAGCTCCATGAAATTGGCCCCTGGTTGCAGTAGCCACAATGTTCAAACCATGTATTTACACAAGCATGTGCTGATGTATGTACATACACATGTGTACCAGAGTTGTAACGAGTCACTGATTTTTGTGACTCGAGTCAAGTCGAGTCATTTTACAGCAGAGACTCGAGGCGAGTCACCCAAAAATGCGACTCGAGTCGAGTCATTGACTCACGTCTTTACAACTCTGCTTGCTGTTAGACCATTTTGATGGACAAATGAGCCATCAGACGACTACACAAAGCCCGTAATAAATTTGAGCACGTTGCGTCCAATTTAATGATGCAACCTTGACTCAACTAGCGGAGCCAGATATTCCAATTTGAGGATTAACTTAAAAACCGAACTTCATGTCTAAAGGCAAAGAAGGCGTGTTGGTATGAGTGCATGCATCATATACATTGTGAAAGCCCACACTTGGCTGCCAAACACTCTCAGATTTTTTATCTCTCTTCAAATTGGAAATTAATAATAATAATAATGATCAGGAAACATTTTATATTGTGCAGATACTATATAAATACACTCAACTGCGCATAACAATGCCCATCACTAGCTGAGGTGTAAAATTAGGTGTTGGAAAAAGCCTCTTTAAGAGAGATGAGTTTTTGGAACAAATCTTGAATGCGTCAACAGATGTGGCATTTCTTACATGAAAGGCCAGGTTGTTCCAAAGCCTAGGAGCTGTACCAACAAATGCACGGTCTCCAAGAGTAGCCGTAGTTGTACAACAGGGATGGCTAAGGATCAACCTGTCCTGTGAACTGCCAAGACAGTACATATGTGGCCAGTAATTCAGAGATGTAACCTGATGCTAAGCCATGCAAAGTCTTAAATGTAATCAAAAGTATTTTAAATACAAATCTTTGTCAAAACCAGTGTAATTTAACCACATAACCAGCAAGGGGGAAATGTGGCAGTATTTGGCAGAGTTTCACTCAAGTCTTGCACAAGCACTCTGCACTCTTTGTAGCTTTGATACCTGGGATCAAAGGGTATTGGATAATTTTACGGTACTTGTGCGGTACGCGTAGCAACAAACGTCTTCAATCACGTGCAGAGCCCAGAACCCCCAGTGGGATTGATTTTCAGCACTACAGCTGTGATTGGGGAAAACATACATTCACAAACTGTTTCCCTATGTGGATTGTTGTGTTGAGTGTTCTTGGGCAGGATACCTAACAGTAATTGCCAGAGAACTTGTTGCGTTTATTTCAAACTGCTGCATAAAAACTGATTTATGGAGAAGGGTGGTAACGGCAAAATGCTAAGAGATATCCGTCATGTAAATGCATCAGCATTGTTTATTGCATTCAATTGCAAAATTATATTAAAACCCCTCATAGAAAACAGGGAAGACTCAAATTGAATAAATTAAAAATCTGACAAGAACACTTTCCGTTGAAGCTTTCTCACTGTTCTGTTTGCATTCTGTGAGGAATATTTCCATCACCAGAATACGATCATGCATACTGAGGTATAAATGTACACAGTACATGTTATGTCACATGTATACATGTACATAAACATGTACATGCACATGTTAGTCTTCCAGCATGTTTTACTGTACACGTAAAGACTGCAATCACAGTATTTTTCCCTCTCGTTCTTGCATGTATTTGTACTATTATGTGTAGCACATGCCTAACTTACATGGTTTAGTTGAAGTCAACATTACTTTCTGGAAGTAATCCTCTTTAAGTTTGATGTTGTTTTTTTCCTCTGAGGAGTTTTTTTCTTTATCCAGGGCTACCAAACCTCAGCACAGGATGCCCGAATTAGTTAATCAATTTTTGACACACTTTTTTAGCAACAACTGCAATCATTGTCAGGAAGCGAGATTTGCTTGTGCGCAGTGTGTGACATTTGAAGCAAAGCGATGTGTGGGAGGGAATGTTTTTTTTGTGAGCTGTTTTCTCAAGCCCACATGCAGGCAAACACGGACGTGGACATCCAGTTCTGTATTGAATTTCCTACCCGACTGACACTTTCTGTTAATTCCAGCTCGACTCTTGTTGGTTGTGGGTGGGAAAAGATACTTCAGACGTTACTCAAAGGAAAGTGGATGGCACTTGTTGGATGCTCAATTTACGCATGGGCTGTTTGTCTGTCTGCCCATTTGCCTGTCGTTTCTTTCCTCTAACACCTTCCCATCCCACCTCCTTTCTGCCCAAAAAGTAGGAGTGGAGATGTGGCATGGCTTTCACCGGACGATGGTGGTCTTGGTCTAAGCTAGCCTGGCTGTTGCATCTTGCCATACAACCGATGGTTTTTCCCTATAAGGAGGACAAATAGCTGTCATGAACCAGGCTCTGCGTTAGCACTTATGGTTTTCCTGTGAGTCATGCTATATCCGAGGAGCGCCTCGTGTCGAATGCATTCATTCCAGACAAGACCCCCAAACTTTGCAGCAGGGGTCATCAACAGCACGAGAAAGGGCATCATGTCAAACTGTACATCTGGTAATTCCTTGCCAAAATAAAGAGGACATGACCCTTTGCATATACCCGGTAACAAGTGCAGATTGGATCCCATGCTCTATGCGTACATATGCCAAAACAATTGACTTGTGACCCCAATTCAATAAATCAAAGTTTGCTGTACAAAATGTTATTTTATACACCTACCAGGTACTGTTAAGTGTCAACCACCTGGGAAAAATTTCAACCACCTGTGAAACATCCTTTAATGGAACAAAACATCAGGTTTACTCCTTGAAATTCAGAAACCTTTCCCTTCAGCAGTTCTAGAGCCTTTGTGATGAAATTGTCGATCACCACTCGCAAAACTTTTTTGGTGCATTTGTTGCTTTCAAATATTCATGTACATGTGTGTACAGTTTTTGGACAAGCTGTGTACATTTACCATGTACCTCTAGCTACCAGACTAGCTTTAACAATGAAACCAAACCTCCAAATTTATGTGACGAACAAAACCCAAGTGATGTTTCTCGTTATGTTCATGTTTTTTGTCCGTCAGACTATTCACTACAATAAACAGCATGCCAGCCTACACGTCAGATTTTTTGAAATTACCTTGCTTATTATGTATTCTTGTGGTTCTCTTTTTTGTTTTACTCAAAGAGTTGCCATTTTATTTGCATGCCCGATGAAAGAGTTTTAGTGACAATTGATAAAGTTTTTGGTTTTTTTTTTTAAATTTTTTTGTGGGTTAAATGGTAATTGTATTTGGCCGCAAGAAGGATGATCTTTCTTACTTTGCTTCTTTCTATTTGATCACATCCAGTTCAAATTTGCAAGCTTTGGATGTAAATACCTCTCTGTAAAATTACACGTTATCAGTGGAACATTTCTTCCAACTTAAGCTTTAGGGACAGGCTTTTTCTCTGTGTTTCCACAAAGCCGATCCGACATTTTGGCGGAACTTGCTACCGTGGATATGAGTCAGTTTATTATAACCAAACCAGAGAGGAGCACGGCAAGAAGGAAAAAAAACGCTTGAAGGTCAATTCATTTCACGCCAGCCCTAGCAAATGTTCCCCAGGAGTTTGAAAAGTATTTTTTGCCGAGTTTTGTTTTCTCTGTGGAAGAAATCTTGCAGCTTTTACTGAGATATGTATGCTCACATGGCACTTTGCAGCTTGGGAAATTAATTATTTAAGAGAAATTTATGAGACGGATGTGGAGTTTTGGCCAGTCGAAAGCATTTTTACTGGTTTGCGGCCCCCTTTCCGAAAGCGAGAATGTTGGAAGAAAAAATAGGGCTAAGTTAATCCGTCATGTACAGTAAGAGGCTGACTAAGCGACGGCAGGCACGTCTCTCTTCAGGGAAGGGACGAACTTGGCTCGTCAGTTTCCCTGAAAAGACTTGCCCCTGTGGCTCACGCTCGGGAAATTGTTGGGCTGTCTGGGCTGTCGGCCGCTGGAAGATGTTTGCTTTCTGCTCGAGTGAGTTGCAGCTGACCTTGGACTAAGCTGTTTGGCAAAGTGCTTGCTCAAAAACTTCACAGAATGGAACGTTACCAGAGCAGGTCATCTTGGAAACCTAACTCCAGGTAATGTTACTTTATTGTTTCTCACATGTCAAAAAAAAAATCTTTTATTTAAATGATGCTGTGTGTAATTCACATAAGGTTTTATTTACCTATGGTTTTGATTAAGCTTACACTTGACCTATCCAGTCAGCCATGTTAGATGATTGCAGTGACCTTTGACCTGATGTATGCAATCATTCATCCTTTTTTATGGTCACAGTGACTCTTCACCCATCCGATTGGCTCTTCCGGACCCTATTTCTATGCTCCATGATCTGTGGTAACTCCCGACGATCCAATCAGCTGGTTATGGTGACTTTGATTCATTTGACCAGATGGTAGACCTATAGATTACTTGTATGCCCACATATATTCTTGGGCTGAAAGCTTGACAGACCAGGGCGTCAAAGTGGTTTGGCATGGCCAAAGTCAATTGAAATATATTTGAATTGAAATATTTCAAATGTCTTGATCATGGCCAATCAGGCTGTAGAATCTGTTCATGGATGAGAGAGGGCACTTTGTTACTTAGCAAAGTGGGCTGACACATCAAGGGCGCATGCTTTTTGGTGTCTACGTACCACTTAGAACTGAATATGTAACTAATTTTCGTTTCAGTGCGTACAATCTGTAACGTAGCGGAATTTTCATTTGAATGTGTACAATCTGTAACTTATTTGCTTAGCGTGGGGCACATGCTGGCAGTGATGCTCACACATTCAGGCATCGGCCCAGCTTCTCTCTTTTTCACCAAGCGGGGGTGAAAGTGGAAATCAGTTGATCCAACGGGCTTCATGTACCACTAGTCAGCTCTTTTTTTAACTCATGTGTACATGCACCTTGACCCGAATACTGTAGGATCAGCTGCTGTGAAGGTCACGTCCAAATGACGTGGCTATGGCTAGGTGGAACACAGTGGCTTCTATAGCGTGGTGTTATTTCCAGCCACAGTCAGGTAATTTGGACACGGCTTAGCCCCATAATTAGTGCATAGTGTGCATATAAATGTAGCACTTGCGTGGCTTTAAATCAGCGCATCCGGAGTTAAACCCTTTTGTGTGTCATCGGCTCCTGGTATGGTCACCAAGTCTGTCTCTTGAATGGAATTAGCACAATTAGCGGCGCTAAATCTAAAATTTCCTCCAAGGCAGGGGCAGGGGGCAGCGGGCCGCCGTTGACAGGGTTTTGTTTCACATGAATGGTAGATGTAGCTTTCCTGCTTGTGGGACGGGTTTGTGACGAGTCGGCATCCGCGCTGCACCTGTGCAGTTCAGCATGCAATTTCTGTGAAAGTTGATGCGTACGTGTAAATTGTGGAGAGTTTTGAGAAGTGTAGACATGCAACAGTTCAGTTTGGAGGGAGAAATTGTGTCAAGAATGGATACTTTTGCTGATCAACTGCAAGTGCTCCCAGCCGCTGATGCGGACTTGATGTCATCAGCCAATTTTTGATGCTAAGTCTGCAGTGGTCCGTGCAATGATCATTGTGCAGTTGTTGGTGATCTTCTAGAACAAGTAGTGTCATGGACAGTATCGTTGTTCGCTGGCCTACGACCACACACGGAATGCATGTTTGATGTCCCAACTTTCTACTGAACCATATCGTGATCGTCGCAGAAATCCTCAATAGTGTATAAGCTGGTTGAGCTTCATACATGGTGATGACAGATGCTCTGGTCATTGGATGAATGGTTAACTCTACTGGTAGCCAGTTTCAGGAAATTGGTTCTTAACCTTTAGAAAGTAGCCTTGCACCAAGCATATTGCCTTACATGTGTGCTCAGCATTGACCATCAGTCTTGACCCGTTTCGGAGGTGGATTGAATATTTCATTTCAGATTTGTGCGATCATGATCTCCGGGATTCACTGTTTCATGGCTGCAGTGAGTCGCACAGAGGAGGATGGATATAAAACTTAGACAGTCATCATCTGTGACCTTACTCCGAACTGTACACCTTGACCGGATGCATTGAATGAGATGAGATGGGTGCACGATTGTATCCACATAACAGTAATATCATGGATGATGATCCTAATCCCTTTACCTTTATGAAGTATAAGTACCGGAAGAAACAACCGTTGAGGTAAATGCAGATTTATTCCATGTCTTATCATTTCTGGCCAGCACTTCCATATGGTATATATTACACTTCCCTCTAGTACTGCAAGACAGCAGACGAGGAACAAAGGTTGCCCTTTCAAACATTGTTCTAGAACATTGTACCGCCATGTGCAACGTCAACTGCATTTTGTACTGTTTCTTTCTCGAACTTTTCATATTGTGCGCAGCTGCAACTCTACAGTCGTACTTTGCCTAGATGCGTTCTCATCAAATGGACACGCTTATTTATAGTTTAAATTTTCAACAGACTAGCTAGTCTCCTGGTATGGAGGCGGGAGATAGACCAAACGTTGTACTTGTATACACCTGTACTTCAGCACTGAATGAAATATGGCTGGTTATATTCAACTTTTGTACTCGACCAACACTGATGTGCTCGTTGTAAATCAATGAGCTTCTAGATTCAATCACACACTCTAGTTAAACATCTTTGTCACAAAAATAGTGTAGAATTCTGTATTGTACATCTAAATATCATTCTTTATGTGATAATTTTACCGTAGTACCTGCTTTCCATAAGGAGAGTGGGACGGAGCAGTCTGTATGCATGCAGCGTGTAGCAAAGGCTTAAAGCTACAAGTTTACATTCTGAGGCCTAATTTGGTATCTAAGCTAAGAGCAGAATTGTCTGCTTGCATGTAAAGTGTATGTAGCTCACCAATTCTTTTGCTTACAGCTCCAGGAATTCTGTGCTAATCCTGTGTAAGGTAAGCGTGAACCAAGCCACCTTCCCAACCCATGAAAATGGCTTGACATCGGTACAGATTCGAGTGGCTTCAAAGATTCTGTGCCTCCAGCAGGCGGACCCATGAAACTGGTCATACGTCTTTTGGTTCCAGGTGGTCATATAAGACCATGACGGACGGTTTTGTTAACATCTTCCATTTTCTCCCGCCTTGTCAGGTCCAAATTAAGTTCCCTGTTTGGGATGGACCGTGCTAGCAACCAAGGCGGCAACGAATCCCTGACCTACACGGCACCCAAGCAGCCCAAGAAAGGGACCAAAGGATCCAAAGGTAGATAATCTTACACCTCCATCCCCACTTCACCCCTCCACCCTTCCACCCCTCTCCCTTCTGGCCACGCCCCTCTATCCTTGAAATCAAAACCCTAGAAATGTAATCCCGAAAGAAAATAGGAACGTTTCAAGAGTGTTGTTTGAGACGGTAGACACGATGTACACTGGAGCACCGTACCGATTGCTTAATTGCATTTTTTTAATAGACGGTGACATTTCCTGTTGCTAAGTCATCGCCTCTCGCCATGTGCACCGGTAGCACGTGAGGGTAGGGTAAGCACGTTTGTGGTGTATGACACTTGGCCTCCCACACGCGTCTTGAATTTGAGTTGTCGGTCGAGAAAAGGAATTTGGAATGAGGTTTATTGAAATTTGATCTTTTACAGTTTTTTTTTTTTGAAGGGGGAGGGGTTCCTGTTCTGTAGCTGTCCCAGGGAAGTGCCTGGAAAAAAACCTGAAGGACGGGTAACATTTAGAATGTACCGTGTATATTCCTGGAATCATTTTAAGTACACTCTCAATCACTCACATCATTTTTGCAGAGGGGGCGGCCCCATCCTCATCAGGGGGTGGACAGTCGGCATTGTTACTGGCCGTGGCAGTCCATGCATACAGATTGTAAGTATGTTTATGTAATGCACAAAGCGTGTTTATCAGTGACGACTCGGCGGTTTACCTGTAGTTGATGGTTGCAGTGACCAGCGGGGCACAGTTTAGCTCAGCTTGAATTTGACATGGTGTGGAACACAGAGTGATCATTTGGGACATCCATATGTCGACCTGGCCTAACCGATTCTTACCAGTGATGGGGCTCTTTTGCACAGAGAGCTTAGAAAGCTGGTAGCATCAGTTACATGTATGCTGCTTGCATAGGGAAGATACGCAACCTGTTTTTAACTTGTGTGTGAGATCGCGCCGTGCTCGATTCAGTGTACTGACCATTATATAAAACAGTTTGTTGTGTGGGTCCCTTGATCTACATAATCGGGGCATGCTGAATACTGGGCGGTTGACGTCACATCAGTACGCACGTTGCTGACGACCTTCCTGCAGATCCAAAGTGACGGCTGTTTATCCATTCGTTACATGGCATTGACCGATAGCCCATTTTTAAGCCCCCCACAAGGTTGCCATGGAGAGTAGCCAGAGCATTGCCCTCCTCGATGCCCACACTCAAGCACACACAGGAACATGACCAGCTGGTAATGAGCTGTACATATACCTGGTTCCCTGCCAACTAGCTAGGCTATTCATAGACAATGCCTGGCACAGGGTGCCGTGACTCATAGCCTTCATCTGCACCCGTTCAGGGGCTAACTTCAAAATTTGACCTGAATTCAAGTTCACACTCGCAAATTAACGACATTCAAATCAACACGATAGAACTGCCAAAAGTATTCATCACGTGTTTGTCACGTTTTTCCTCATGTAACTCTAATGTTTTTCTCTGCACACTCGTATTTCCATCTGAAATGAATAACAAATGTATATAAAACATGTAATGCAACAGGTGCAGGTCTAGGTGGAATAACTGGCATCATATGGAAGGATACTGTTAATCTTCATGTATTGTCTGCAATGCTTTATACTTTTTAAAGTGTATTTGTACATGTATGAGCAAGCATTGTAGTCAGTTGAGTCCAAGTCTACTTGAATCAGAAACTAAAAATGACATGCTCAAGGGTAGACTTCAAAATTGGCTAGGTTCTTCTTCAAAGCTCATTTTATCTTAGACTTACATGTACTTGGAGACCTGTTGGTAGTAATGTCTAAATTTACCGGGTCTGGATTGAAGTCTGAAACCATGCAAACCTTTGAAAAGCATGGTGTAATTCAGGATGAAGCCTTGACTGGAGTCAGGGTTCAAGACAAGTCTGGAACAGTTTTGAGAGACACTGGACCGCATACGCTATTAATTTGCCTTGGACTTTTGTCCGGACTCCAGATACGACAGAAAGGTCACAGTGTTCCATCATTTAGTGGTGTCTGGTTGTTTGCAGTTCCAATGGCACGTACATCAAGCACGGAAAGTTGGGGGCTGCCATCTTGGGCAACCACACAGCAAACGACGTGAGTTTCGTCTTCACATTCGTTGTTCTCAGTTATAGGTTTAAGGGCAAAGGATGGAATTGGTAGTACCTTTAATGCATGTCTCATTCTTATTGGTTCTATGCATTTAGTCACGAGGGCAGGTATAGCTTAACAACAGCAGCAACGATAGGCTGGTCCCAGGCCTCTCTGTGATATTGTTGACTTCAAAGAGAAGTAGGGAGGCAGAAATCAGTCTACTAAGAACGCTTACTGCACTGGTTTGCATGCCCCACCTGTTAACTAACATTTCAAGAATCGCTAATACAAACCAAGGAACATCCAACATTTAGCATACATGTGGGATCTTCTCTGTTCTCCTCTCCCTCCAGAATGGTTGTGACTTAGGTGTCATTTGATCGTTACGTCAAGGTGATAGGTAATTTATGTGAGACTTCCACTGTTTCCTTTCATTCCTCAGTATAAGCTGCTTCTGTACATCAGCAAGCAACAGCAGGTGACGCACGCCAGAATCACGCCACACTTCATTTTCACTGTAAGCGTAGAGACGTGCATCTCAACTCAATCTCTCTTTCCTCTCTTGAGGCCCATTCACACCGGCCCAAAAATGAACACACATGTGCAAACTTGTAATAGCAAATCGAATATGTGTACGTGTTTGCAAAGTTGTAAAAGTTGAGTACATTTCAACTTGAGCGAAATTTCAATGCAGACTTTCGTAACATCAAATTCGCCTCACTTTCGCATTGGCCTGCAGTATGAACCAGACTTAATGTCATATTTGTTCAATTTTTACAAATTATAAATTCAGTACTTTATGACAGCCTTCCCATTTTTGCCACAAGTAAGAGCTGAATTGTGCACTTACCTGGATTTTGCTGCATTGAGTATTGTCCTTGCAGTGTTTCAAAACTGCATGCGACACTTTTCAGGAGAGAAAGGGTGGGCGTGGTTTTATCTAGGTCTGGAAGTTTGTGGGGGGGGGGTTGACCCGTGGCAACCTCACGTTGTTGGAGTAGCAGCTTGTTATACGTGAATACTTTGGCTATCGATTGAGAATTGAAGTTGCAAAAGTTACCTTGCTCAGAAATTTCTTTTGAAGGATTGGTAAAGCTAAAAGTTATGATTTGTGTGTAATGATAAATTCGTTCTTGACTGATCTGTCTGACCAACTGCAGACTTAATATAAAGTGTTCTTTTTTTTTCCTTTGTAGACGCAAGCCAACAATTATGCTACATTTTACGATGAGCAGAGGCAGAACTGGTCCATTATGTTTGAGACGGAACAGAACGCAGTCGACTTTGCCAAACAGGTAAAGATATGCAGACTGCTGAAACCATGAAAACAAAAATTAATCTGCTTGGTGAAAGAAATTCAGTCAATAGAAAAATGAGAAAAGTGGAAAGAATAATGTTGAAAACACGCTTTTGAAGAAAAAACTGTTTTTGTTGTTTAATCACAGAGTTCCAAGTGGACTCTCTTCATAACAAATTCGATGACGATTTCTCAGAAAAACTTGCCTGAAGTCTGCTGAAGATCAAGTGACTTCTTTAAAGAACATCACAGCTCTGAAGTGACCATTCTTGCATTTTACTCAATCAATTCCTAGGTGGGTTTGGCCAAGCTTAACGCCTCTGGCGGCATAACCAAGGGAGTGATCCAGCAGGATCTGACGGTGGGCATGGGAGAGCCGGTCAATGAAGGGGATTCCGTGGAGGTCAAGTACACCGGCTGGCTCTACCAGAGCAGGACGTTTGGAACCGTATGTCATGCCTAATTTTTCACATGCCCATCTAGTCACTGCACTTTTCCCAATATGTAGTAGTGCTTGAACTTCGTGCGGAAGTACGCCCTCATTGGTGAAGAAGAGAGAGGCTTGGAAGACTGTTGTTTGTTTTTTGTACTGTGCGTGGCACCCATGCAAAGACTGTATGAGCCAGTAAAAGTTGGTTGCAGTGTATTTTCAAATTTTTAACAATGTGTAGAACCAGTGCCCGGTGTGTTTTCTAAATCGAGCAAATTAACTTGCAACTTTCGTCCCCCCCAAGTGGAAATGCTATTCACTCTGTATGCACACACATGCATGTTGCTGACTGCACTTGATCCGCATTCTTCGATAGACTTCTAGAACAGTCAACTTTTCATCAGGGGTCAAGAAAAGGCCAAGGACACGGCTTGTCTGGTTCTGCTCTAGGCTTTTCAGTTCCACTAGCTTCCGGATGCTATATATTTGCTCTAGGTTTAGTTATAGCGAAACCCCTCCAAAGATTTAGAAAGATTCACCATTAGTAATCAAACAGTTGTCAGATTTTTTAAATTAAGAGCGCCCCTCTGCTGATGGTCCACACTATTAATTTATATTTACATGTAATTTGTGAATATACGTCTACGTGTCCAAGTAGTTTTAGCACTTGCTTCCTTTTTCCATCTCTGCAGTTTTCTTGTACTGTCCATTGTCAGGGAGAAATGCATTCAGTTAACTCGGCCTGTATTTACATGTATCGATTGTGTTTTCATAGGTTTTTGACAGCAATGCGACTGTTGACAAGGCTTTCCGCTTCAAGATCGGGCGAGGGAAAGTTATAAAGGTTAGGCCGGTTCATTTTCTTGATTAAAACAAATGCTTCATTGAAAAGTGTCTTCCTTTGGCCGCTAAAGGTTTAGCTTGTTGTAAATTGGAAATTTTTTCACTGTTTGTTCGTTCTTGACGTGCAGGGTTGGGAGGAAGGTGTGATCTCAATGAAGAAAGGTGGGCGCCGGTTATTGCTTATTCCTCCTGCGCTGGCCTATGGGAAGAAGGGACTTGGGTCTCGGATACCACCCAACTCCACTCTCATATTTGACGTCGAGATTAAAAAGGTGAATTTGATTGGTCCTTTCACCTGGGAATCTTTGTACGGTTTGGCAGAAATTTCTGAAATGACCTGTGGAGCATCCAATTTCCAATTAAGGGGAAAGTCTCTCGTTAGAAAAGTTGGCGCTGAGTTGTAAGCCCAACAATATGTCCCCATCATGATTTTGGCCCACACATCATCATATGACAACACTTGTGTCATCCCTACAACCACAGAACATATGTGATGAGATGGAGACTGTTTGTCTGGAGAGAATGTGTCTTTGGGCAAGCACATGGCGTGATAGCCTATTGTGTGCGGTTGACATTGAATCGGACTTCCCAAATGGTGTACCGCTTCACTCAGTGGCGGCTGGACAAATTACTAGAGTTGCATCTTCAAATCACCAGAGTTGGATACCCTCACGAAAGTTTCCCTTTTTTTTCTGTGGCCTCTCAAGATCAAAGTGTCCAAGGACGAGACTGGTTCAGTGTCCTCGGATGCCATGGAGGCAGCATCTGCCCTGGCCAACGAGCACCACCGAGCAGCCTCACCGAGGGTGGACTCACCCAGGGTAGACGGAGCAAGGTGAGGCTCGACCAGGATTCAAAGTGAAGCAGCCTGGCCAACATCGCCCATTGATGTTGAGAAAGGTTTCTGAAGTGTTTTGCAAGTTGCGTCCTAAAAATGTCCGAAGCTGAAGAAGAGAAAGTGAAGTCTAAAATTTGACTGGTCACTAAATTTTTTTTCTCCTTTTTGTTGGGGGAGGGGCAGCTTGGTGTCAAATATGCTTATCTTAGTTTATTACTTAGCTGCAGTGTAAAAAGTGGGTGGGGATGGGTGCTTAGAGTTTGTTGCTGTATCATGCAGGTCTGCGGTCCGACAGTCATTTCTGCCGACCAGAAAAAATATATTTTCTCTGACAGAGGCCATGGTTAAGTTGCAGGTAATCCAAATTGGGCAATATATTGGGTATTTTATAAGATGTAATGACACATGCCTCTCTGTATGCTGTTTTGTTGTTAAGTTAACTTCCAGTTGTACTGATCTTTATCTTGCAGATTGGGCAAAGTTTACCCAGATTTGTGAACTTTGCCCGTAGACATGTTTTATATCTGTTTTTAACCACCTCTTCATAAGTACATGGAAAGGTAGTACACAGGGTTGTAATTGTGTTTCAATTTGGCGTTGATGCCTATTTTGGAACGGAAGCCATTTTGATAACAGTCGTGCCGGGTAGGTGGTAATCTTTTCTTCCCTTTGTTTTGCACAGTCCTCCAGGTACAGATGTGTGTATTTAGCAAAGGAGTGCCGATATTGACTTCATTGTGTCAGTGTTTTTTCCCTGTCGCAGTAGCAGCGAGGAAGAGGAGAAGATGAGGACGTTGTCCAGCACAAGCCAGACTAAACCGCCGGTGCCGAGGAAAATGTAATGTGGACCACGCTGGCATAGGGGATTCTTAGTCGTTGATTCAATGCTGAAAGGAACCAGGAAATAGAAATATTTTGATAAATTTTACTTAAAACCCTTGAAATTGCATCTTTGGGTTTCAATAAACCTTATTTTAAATTTTGTTTTGCAATTTTAACCCATATTTTGATGCTTTTTTGGTTTTATGCTAATGCATATTTGCATATTCATGAGCAGAACTATGATAGCATCCAAGGCACTGAATGTTGCACTGATTTGCGCACAGAAAGTTTCTAGATTCTTTTAACCACTGCTATGGCAGATTTCATTTTCTTTGGCAATTTATTGCTGTGTAAGTATATAGCAATAATCCAGCAAAACTCTTTTTCACAGAAATGTTCCCAGATACCAAATTTGGGGTTCACAATTTGAACATGAAAACACGCAACCCGAACAATGTCTTCCTGGATTAACATCAAAGCAAAAGCGCCCTCACTTGTCCAGAAATGTTTAGTCAATTTTTAATGTTTGCAAAAGTGCACCGTTAAGTTCACGTAACTCAAAAACGATGTCAAACAGTCTTCATACATGGAAGAGTACAGAGATACACAAAAAGTGATTCTAAGAAAAATTTATTTCCTGGATCCTTTTAAAGTATAAAGTGCAGCATATGCATGTACATGTACATTAGCGGCCCGTGCGAGTGATGGGTATTTAACATTACTGTGCTTAGTGTTGGTTTTTATTTTGGGAACGTGGTTGGCATGCTGGGAAATGTGCTCCGCTGTTCTGACAAGAACTTAGAAGGCTGGCTTCGGAGACCAGATGTTGTAAACTTATTGAAAGGGGGATGATTACCAGTCAGACGGTACTGGTTTACGAGGATCACATACGTTATCACATATCGTTATGCGTGCATACCAGGGAAAGTTTCTACACTGAGAGTTGTGATTTGATGATGTCTCAGAGATCCTTTGTGTACAGAATCCAAAGCACTGTTGTGTCACAAAGTCAAGATAATAGAGTTGTTGCATCTGTCTCATTGTCACGGGATGGTTCTCATTTGTCATCAGTTTGTGTCCTCACGGTGTTCGTCAGCGTCATCTTACTTCATCCTCAAGATAGTCGTCATGAATTCAGTTTTGTTCACATCATAAGTTTTTTCCACCCTTTGCAGTAGTATCAACGAACGAGTACGCGAGAAGCTGTCGCCCTCTGCTCCCAACCAGAAAAGAGCCGGCAAACCAAACCGAAAAGTGTAACTGATTTTTCTGATTTTGCCTAGATCACGATGCTTTCGTGTCATTGTTATAGCTGTCACTTTCTCCATCACAGATTTACAGCCTCATCATCATCGTCATCCGCAGGTTCAACATCACCGCTTGCGTCCAAATCACCCTCATGCCGTTAATTATCGATGGAGTCAAATGATGATTATCTCCACAGCCTTTTGTTAGTAGCACTTCATTTGCTCAACCCTTCACGGCTGATTTTCCCTTTCATCTGGCCAGTTGGTCGCTCTAAATGAAAATCCGCAGATCAATCGCAGTGAGAAAGAAGTCTTGAAGTTTCGGGATATGCGCATTTCCACAGTTATGAAGTCGGGTGTACTTGTACATGTAAATTGAAACTTTTGATTTACTTGTGAAGTTCTAGGTTGCCATGTTCTGTTGGTTGTGGGTCATTCCATGAGGTTGGGGCACAATTTATGACGGTGTCCTTGTTACATCAGTAACTTTTACCACCTGTCATGACCTGTACAGTAGGTCATTTACTCTGTAACAATAACACACACCTCTGTATTCAGCTTTGCACGATGTATAACAATGTCAATTGGGAATCCACACGCAGGGAAATAACTGTTCATTTTTACGGAACCCATGTAACAATTGACACCATCACAACTTGTGCCCCAGCCTCATGGAATGACCCTTGTACATTGTACTGATGTCTATTTCAGTTACTTGGAGATATCAGAGAAGTTTTATCCCCTCAAACTAGAAGCCGCTGAAGCAAACATACCTGTAACATTATGTCTTTGCCAGATTTCACAGTCATTTTGGTATCTAACCTAAGAACTTTCAGATTACCAGAACTCCAACACTTCACAGTACACCATTGAGAATGCTACTATTACATTTCATGTAGTCACATTGGCAAGTGTGCTTAAGTACGCTGCTTAGTATACATAATTTCAGTAAGCAGGGTTATGCCAACAACCAGCCAGGAGTGTGGCACGCTGTTCAGTTGTTTGGCCGGTCACCAGCTCAACATTACTAAGCAAAATTATCTGCTTAGATGTGCTTGTTTCCGAATGAACTGATGTTATGTCAGTGTCTCCTGTTGGTATGTTTGGAAGTTTGTGAAGAGGGAAACTGTAACACCTTTGGTGTAAATTTAGGCCGTTTTTCCAACACTCGACTTAGGCTCCTTCTCAGGCTTCGTTCCCAAAACCAATCCCCGACGGTGGGCCTGAAGGGTGTAAATTACATTGGATTACTGTAATTTTTGGCTTTCTTGCGTCTTACTTGATGTTCTGTGGCACTATTAGACTAATTACTGCACTTACAGCTTCAAAGTCAGCTAGTAAAAGAAACAGTTGAAGCCTGAGACGGAGCCGAAGTTGAGTATTGGAATAACGGCCTTAGACTTTTGTTCATGCAGCATTCATTTGTGATTGTCTTCAATATCTGAGATTTGCAGAATCTGTAAATTCTGTGTAGTTGGACAAAAAAGGTTTGAGCAAAGTTTGATGTTTTTGTCGTCAAAAGCAAGTGGACCTCATTTGCTTTGTCTTGAATTGGTCATCTTGATGTTGTTGTGATTTCAGTAGCAGCGATGAAACAGTGAAGACGCGGTCAGCTTCCCTCACTGACCACCTCTCATCCGTGAGTTGCATATCTTTTTTTTTTCCCTCAGTCTGATACGTGAAATAGCAAAAATTTTCCCAGAGAAGAGTCCGTTCTGTAAGCACTGCCACTGCTGGTCAGTCCAAGTTGATCAAAGTTGGAGGTTTATCAAATCAGAAAGAAATTCGCATCAAAGTTTTGAGTGTGCCAAATTGGGCAACTTTGAAGAGTAGAAATGAACGTGTGTCTTTTTTTCTCTATAAGCTGTATTTTGGCAGACAAATTTTGCAGCATTCCCAATAACGCAAGGCACAATGCGTGTTAGATCTAACTGCTCTTTCCTGCTTGGTTTTTCTTGCGGCATTCCCAATAATTCAAGGCACAATACGTGTTAAATCTTTCGTACTGGCTTTTTCTTATACACTACCTGTATGTCCTTGCTGACTTCAGTGTTGCAATCAAGACTAGCACAGGACCAGCCATAAGGCCAGTCACAAGACCTGCCATGAGTTGTAGTAAGATGAATATTGACAAAGGAATGGGTTTGCTGCAGTTCATTTGAACAGCTTGTGACTTGAATTCAGACTGGAGGTCTTGTGTCAGTCTCGTGGGGTCTCGTGTTGGTCTACTGGGGTCTTGCGATGGTCTCGTAATGGTTGGTTAGAGGTCTCAACTCCAACACTGTTACTGAATGAAAATGTGCCCACAAAGATTGGATGTATCACTGTTCCTTCTACCGACCTCTCCACAGAGCCCCGTCAGTAGCAGTAAAGCCAAGCTCATCTCCAGGATGGCCAAGATGGGACAGCCCATGTTGCCTCTACAGGGGGCTGCGGTAGCCACAGAGAGCACCGACGATTCGGAGGCCGATGTAAGTACTTGTCAAGAGGTTTCTTAGTGTGGTGCTGAGTGAGTGTGAACTGGTATTCGTCAGCCATTGCTCTGGACGTAGGAGCAATCACAGTGGTTTGGGTGGGCTGCTATAGCCAACATCACATTGACTCAGTTATAGGCCAGTGGAATTACCACTGTAAACTGATTTTTGTGAGCTCTGCAACCCTTTCAGTTGGCATAGCTGTAGGCCATTTCAACTCCTGAGGGATCCATAATATTTGTGGCACTTCCCATCAATCGTCATAGTGTCCATTTGTGGTTAGAACAATAACCACAGCTATCAGTGTAACCATGGAAGCCACTACCACAGCCACAGTATCCATCGTAGAAACCATGCTAGCCACCCATGGTAGCTATAGCGACCACAGTGGCCTTGGATGCCATCGCAGTGGCCAGAGCATTCGTGGTAAATATGGCAGCCACATTGGCCGTTGCAGTATCATCCTGGTAACCATGTTAGCTTTCAAGTAACCTTCCTGGTAGTCACAATATTCAATAAATCGGCCATAATAAGACCAACAAAACACTTCTGCCATAACACAGGAGAACAGTGCGTCAGACACCGGCTACACCTCCCCGCCACCAGTAACCGCACACCCTCATCCGCGTAGCAAGCCTGCCAAGATGGGACGCAAGCCGCCAACCACTGCCAAGCCAGAGCACCAGCACGCCATGGGGGCCGACGGCATGGCCCAACAGATGCACATGCCAAACTCTACGGTGGGCATGATGCCTCAAACCGCACAAGGTAAGAGGAGGATTCGGCGAACCCAACCGAGGGCGCTGTGTACACATCGCATCTCACATTACAAGAGAGATGCAAGCAAAACCTAGATTGAATGTTTTCACATTCACCGTGCACAAGCAAAGTGAAGCCCGTTCTGCATTCATTCTTTCTCAAGGAATCTGCAACATGTTTATATCGACCCACCAAACTTGTCACAGCGAAGATGTCCCATGCAGGAGTGTTCGTGCGTGCAGGTCATATCACTCTGCACCCATTTCTTTCGTGAAGACACACCCAGTCAAGGTGTCTTGTAGATGTCTGTGTCCATATTGCACAGCATGTCAAAACTTAAACAAAACCCAAATCAAGGTTTCTCTGTGTGACGCTGTGAATTCTGTACTTTTCAAAAATTGGGGTTTGTTAGTAACTTAAGACTATCAGTAAAGTTCAGATCAACTTTGTGAATGTGATTAATAGCATTTGAGTAGCTGTCTGACACATCAAAAGCTGAAGTATGGACCGTGCGGACAGTGGGGAAGTGTGGACATCCGGGAGTGTCACAAAATTGCAGGTAGCAGCCAGGTGAAAACAACTGCAACGAGCGCACGTGTACGTACTGATCGAAAAAAAGATTGCGAAACCCGATCATCGGACTGGCTGGTGCGTGCGTACTTCACCATGGCGGCTGTTTTCACCGGCACAGTACCTGACATTTTTGCAAGAATCCCAGATGTCCGCGCCGCCCCGTACCTTATTTTATATTTGACAAGGAGCGTGAGATTACTCGCATTCTTTTGTCTGCTGTCTTTCCCGTCTGTTCCCAGCCATGCCGCTTTCCCAGGCCGTGGCCGTCTATCAGCCCCAGCAGCAACCACCCCAACCGCAGCAGTTTCCGGCCCAGCCCCAGGTGCAGCAGCAACCCATGGGCATGGCGGGTATGGCCGGCATGCCAGGCATGGCGCAGCAGCCAGGATTCCAGGTAAGTGACCACAACTCCCCGGGGGGGGAGGGGCCAGGTGACCACTGTTTGTCCGAGTATTATTCATGGTATTCACAGCAAAATCAGCTTCCAAATGTCTCATCGGGGAGACGTGTCCGTTTCGCTCCTGCCCTGGCTAGAGCTGTCACGCCTCTCCCCCACGAAGAAACCCCGTCATACCTAAGTAAACTCATCCAATGAGCCTTGCCCACTACGCACAGGGGTCTTTAGCATATGCCCTTCTCGAATGCCACGCTGATCCATGGTCCTGTCTCTCACTTTCAAACAAAGCAAAAACAAAAGACTCTGGTGCATGCCGCACGTCAAACATACCAGTAAAATCACAGCTCTGATTGGTCAGAATTCTCTAGGGCAGGGCTTAGTGGATCCGGTTGTCTGTGTTGCAGCTTTAAAACTTCTTCAAGTGTCGCTGTTTAGAGAGTGTGTTAACCCTAACCTTCCCCGACCACACAGTAGTAAAGTGTTTAATTCTGTGGGGATAGGTCTGGTAGGCCCATAACAGCTGGCTTTTGCATTGGGTTTGGCATACCTCAGAAAACAAAGTCCCATATGGGTATACAACTTTGTGTGAATGGGGAAGGTTAGGGCCAGCAACCCTTGGGGGGGTTAGGGTTAAAGAATAAATTTAGGAACAAAATTGTGATTTTGACAAAGGTTCGGATCGCAGCTGGTTTGATAGCAAAAGCAAAAAGATTTTGCGGTTTCAACATTCATAGATTAAGTTTCATTGTGATAACTTGTTGGTACAGCAAGAAATTTTCACGCCTTAGAAATGTTTGTTTGAATTTGGAACACCTTCATGGCAATAGAAGAGTTAATGGTGAACTATTCTGCAAGATTTGGTCAGTAAATGGGGGTACGCGATAGTCTTTGACAAGTTTTTAGCATCTCTGCTGTCGGTGAATAAGGAGATTGTGGATTTTGTTCTATTTCATGTTTGTCTCCCCTGTATTATCCTCACGTGTGTCCACCCTTTTGCCCACCTGTGTTACTCACTGTCTGGAGTATTCTTATACACTCATCTCTTTCTGCTACTCCTTGCATTTTGATTTCATCCACAGTCAACTGCCATGCATGGGACAGGATCGCAATATCCGTACCAGGTACCGTGACGATCGCACCTTCTTCTGTTTTGTTGCTTTTTAGCTTTCCTTTGAGTTGCTCGTCTTGGGGAGCGTCTAAAAAAAAAAACAAGGGAAAAGAATGGAAAGTCCTTGTTCCTGTGTGGAGCGCTGCCATTTGAGTGCAGTGTTTTTCTGGTTGATACAAGCTCTGTCCTGCTGCTCGGAATTGTTGAAGCAAGCGTGCTCCCAGCAAGGGTGCAGCAGTATTTCTCTTCGTACGCGTTGAAGGAAATACGTCTGTGTTGCTGTGTACTTAGACCCTGTTCTCTCCATCCCTAGTTGTGGAGATGTTCCTTCGCTCTTGCCTTTGATGCAAACATCAGTTTAAACTCCCAAATTGTCTGCTTCATATTTGGCTTTCTGTTGAATACACTTATTAACCCTAACACTCCTCAGTCCTCCACCACGGGAGAGGATTGAGGAGGGTTAGGGTTAACAGAGTGTCTTTATGTAGCATTCCCCGTTCCGCATCCCTCACTTGCTGTCGCTGTTTGTCTAGCTTTCCACTTGTTACATACAACTCCAGGCTTTGTGTGTCACAGAGAGGAAAAGGTCCTGTGACCTGCGCTTATGAAGGACAGAAGTTACACTCTCATTTGCCGTGCTTTTTTCTCCACTTTGCACCTATTTTTTTTTGGTCATTGCACGTCTTTCACTTCATTGCCTGTTTTTCTCCTTTGCCGACCTGATCAATTTTTCTCGTCCCTTGTCTTTGTTGGCTACCGCTATTCTCCATTTTACTTTTGTGATGCTTTCTCCCTTGCCTGTTTGTTTATGCACCATCTGGCGTCTACCGCTCAATTTTTCTTTTTGACACGTCCCTTTTGATAACTTTGCAAGCAATTGCATCGTTTGTGACCCTGGTGGAATCTGTTTTTTGCTTCAGAGATGTGCAGCCAATCAAGAACTAATCTTCCCTTATTAAAACCTAACCCTCACGAATGCTAACCCTCCCTGATAACTTCCGAATCCTTCAGGTTTAGACAATTTTGACAGATATTTGTGGAAAAAAATTTATGTACAAAGAATTAATTCACAAAGAATATTGCATTGGTTTCTTGAGAAGTGATGGATTTTGCAGGGTTAATGCACAAAGAATGTTGCACTGGTTTCTTGAGCAGTGTTGGATTTTGCAGGGTTCAGGAAGCATCTGAGAAATACACCTAGGGACTTGGAGTTGATTACCGCGGCATCCAACAGAGCTTAAGAATCGAAGTGGTGGCCAGGGACACTAAATAATTTTGATCCATTTGTATTTTCCAACAGCAGCAATTTACCGCCCAGGCCACCGATCCCAATCTCTTGCTGCAGCAGCAACAGCAACAGCAGCAGGCAGCGGCCGCCGCGGCAGCAGCGGCGGCGGCAGCCCAGCAGACCCTTCACCACCACCAGCAGCCGCAGCCGCAGCAGCAGCAGCAGCCGTTCGCCAGCACGATCCTGACGGGCACCAGCCAGGCCCTGGTCCAGCAACCCGTGAGCCAGGAGTTGCCCATGCTGCTGTCTGAGTCCCGCCAGCACCACTCGGACCTCAAGATGGTCATGGACCTGGTGTCGGGCAAGATTGACAACCTCTCAGCCAGAGTAAGTAAAGCCTTTATTTGCCTCATGCCTTTACTTGTTACTCGCTCTTATCAGCTAAGACAAATTTGAGACATGCCAGTCTCACTCAAGACTATCCCATGGTTATGTAACCAGAGCACTCAAGATGTGGAGCCTAATTGTGTACAAGTTTGTAACTTAGACAAAACAAAAGAAACCTCCTTCAAGTGTTGATCTTATACGTAATTATGTGGCATGTGATTTTCTTTGGCATACCAGGCTAAATCAGATGAAACTGCAGTGTTGTAGTCGAGTACTTTCCGAGTACCAACGTTCTCCGCAAAATACTGAACTGGGTAAGAGGGAATAAAGCCAGAGTGCACAGGCATTTGATGGTAAATGTGCAAAGGTAAGATTACAAAATAAATGTTAGACTTCAGACACTCCCAGTTACGTAAAATTTAAGTTTTAAGGAGAAAAGTACTCGGAAAGTACTTGGCTGAGTACTTTCCGAGTACTTTTCTCCTAATAAGTTAATTTTAATCAAGCAGTGATGGTCTGAAGTCATCATGTTGCTTTGTAATCTTACCTTCATGCATGTACCATCAAATGCCGATGTACTTCAGCTTTGTTTCCTCCTAACGAGTTAAATATTTGGTAGAGAACTTGGTTTTCAAAAAGTACTCGACTACATCACTGTAAAACTGAAAGGCCCAGAGGAGTGTATTCCCAGTCAATGTGACTAGTTTTGTAGATTGTGTAACAAGTGATCAGGTACATTCTGTCAGTTCGTGTCAGAATTCAATTGGCCTGTCTCGCAACTTTGATCTGCTTTTCATTGCACTTGATGGTTTGTTTCTTTCCATATTTTACCACAATACGGGCGATTCACAGTAGAGTTTGCAACGCATTAGCCAGTCACAATGCATGAAATCTTTTGATCCTTTCCAAAACGCGCACTGGGTTGACAGATTTCGCGCATTGTGATTGGTCATTGCATTGCAAACTCTTGAAGGCGTACTGTTGTGAATGGCACGTATTACAGCCAAATTCTCAAAGCAATTATTTTATTTTAAGAACCAAAGTTTCCCCACTTTGATAAATAATATCTGGTAACACTGTTGAAGCTCAAAAACACTGTTTTATGTACATGTATATGCAGGAACGCATGCCACCTATCTCTTGGTCCAAAATACTTTTTTTAGGAATTTAACATGTTCACATCAGATGTTGATAATGTCAGATGAATATGCAACCATAAAGGAAAAAAAAGCTTGAGGGACTGTAGATAAATTTCCGAAAATTCTGTAATTTATCAAGAAGTTTTATGAAGTGTGCAAGTCGCCATCCCTAAACCCAAAACCTGCCGATCCCTGGGATACGCTTCATCAAACTTCCTTAAGCCGTTAGTCCACTTTAATCAGCCTCGTTAGCCCGCCCCACTCTCACAGCAGTGAGCACTTGTGAGGAGGAAGTGCGAGCCGGTTTCCCCATCAAAGGGAGAGAGGGGGGATTCAGTAAGGCAAGCTAGCTTTACCTAGGCAAGCCAGAACTGTCGAGCACTCCCAAGACGCCGCTCCTTCCTGTCAGGAAAAATCCAAGCTCCTGATCCCCCTTTTCCCTTGCATGAGTCACTGGCAGTTGAACAGTGTGGATACGTGCCCAGCGCTGCGCAAGGTGCCCAGTAGATATCTCTCAAAGGGAAACAGTTTTGTAGAGATCTGCGACAAAAGAAATTGACTCCAAGTATGAGAAATCGGTTGTGGTGTCGTATATCCGCATTATTTTTGTAGACATACCACAGGGGAGAACCCTTCTTGAGAAAAAAAATAGGAATCCAGAAGAAATACAAGTCAGGTCGGTAATTGTTCCACCTGCCTGCTTTCAAGACTAAACCCCCCCCCCAAAAAAAATCACTTTGTGTAATCAGTTTTGTTCTTTGTAAAACGATTACGGTTTTAGCCTTGTATTAACATACATGTACATGTATGTGAGAACTCCCATTTGGGAGGATGTCCTATTGCAAATGATAACTATAGGTAGTCCAGGTTTCAATTGTTGCTGGTTACATTGTAAATGTACATGTATATGCATGTATTTGTCATATAGGACATAAGTTTTTGGTTAAAGTTTCTGAACCAACAGTGTGCTGTGTGAACTGTCTTATTCCTTCTGTCTGGCTTAATTCCAGACAAGTCACGGGTCTACATGTATTTAATCGCAACATTGACACACCCTTACTGAAAAAAAGTGGTATTGAACTGGCACGGAAACGGGATCTGTGAAAAAGATCAAGTGACTGTACAAATAATTTTAGACTGACAGCAGAAGAGAAGGGTCTTGTAAGAAGTTTGCGTACCAGTGTGAATGGATTCATATCAACACCCCTTTGTCTACGACATGGGCTGGAAATCCTCTAAAGCCACTTTAATACGGGCATAGGCATAGTAAGGAACGGAAGCTGTTCATTTGGAAGTGACTAATGACTCCTGCTGTAGCTGCGTCCGCACGTCACTTCATCTGTTTCCGAGAGTGAGAAGAAAAACGAGCAGCCAAGTTCACTGAGCACGGAGACACGATCCTGGAGAAAAAGTGCTTCATGTGTGCATTGAAATCATGCTGTATGGAGGGACGTTTGGCCGGCTGGAAATGAGCCTAGAGTGCCAAGACGGTACTTGAAACCAGTCTTGTCCCAGTGGTCGATCGGGACGTTATCAGCACGTCCCATCTTGAAGACATTGGATGCCAGCCAATGGCAGTACGTCCATGGGGCCGAGCCAGCACACCAAACTGCAAGCCAAGATGAGTGGAAGGATGGCCAATAACCAACGGTCCCGGCCTAACTCGGGCTCCAGCGACAGCTACATGTACTGCACCGTGCCAGCCATGGTGACCATACAGGTACCGGGCACCAGGGATTAAATTTCGACACATCTTTTGTGGTTCTATTGGTGGCTTTTTTGAGCTGTCTTGGAGTTGAACTTGTCAGGTGCTGAACATAAATGGCTATGTATTAGTCATCACTAGTTGGATGTTTGTCATTTGTTCCTGAACAGGAAGTTGTGGTCTTGTTACAAGACGTTAACAATGCATCCACAGGAGGTGACCAGGGATGAGGAGATGTCCCTTGTGATCCATTGTGCCTTGTCATGAAAACCAGCCCCTACAGCTGCTAGTGGCCTCTAGAAAGTGTTACTTCATAGCTTTTTTCCTTGTGGAAGTTGTAGGCTTCAACTTAGAGATTATCTGCTCTTTGGAAGTTCTCAGTATTGTGACATTCAAACAGGAGGGATAGTGATGTTTTGTATTCAGTTAATTCTTTGGTATTTGGGTGTGTATCATATTTCAGTAATGGTTTTAATCACATTTTCTAATTTACAGCACTGAGGGGTACTGGAATATTTTGTTCATTTTCTGTGATGTTTCTGCAGTTTATTTGAAAACCAAGTCAAGTTACATGTACTTGACCTAGTTGTGTGCTTGATATAGACAGGTTGCTTTGGTGAATGTCTACTATAACACACACGTATCAGTAGCATGCAGGCATTTACAGAAAGACTGCATTTTCTAAGTGGAATTTACATGTTTTCTGCAGACAGGCTACATGTATTTTCTGTTTAATTATGTACAAGGCATGTGCAAGACATCGCTGTCAACTCGGGACACTTCCCTGTGTAATAGGCACAATGTAATTCTCAATGTTGGTGTAGTGTAAGCTCTGTCACTTCCAATCAAATTGTGGAATGTTATAAATGAAGGAACTTGGAACCCGTCTACTTTTATTGTAATGAACACCTCACATTGATTTCATTAAAGACGAGTGCACGTGGACCGGGGAGCCTAAGGTACCGTACTTCAAAGCTACAGAGGGCCTTCATACATGTGTTCACAAAGCCTATGAGATCTTTCCCTTAAATATGTCCCACAAGGGGACTTGTGGGACCGATGTGTGTCACAAGACCAGAGTGGTCTACTCTATCGGAATTTACTTGGCTTTTTTCGGGGTATTTATTAAACGCAACCTGTGGTCTGAGAATGAGTCACAAGTCGGTGTGATGCTGTGGGTTTCACTGTTAAAATTAGGTCAGCCTTAGTTGACGGATTTTATTTTGGGTTTTAATTTTATCATCCCTCGTAACATTTGAGTGAAGATTATTGTGAGCGAAGAAATATGTTTTACTGCTGTGTGTTCCATTTCTCTTTTATTTATAATTACCACTATTTTCTCTGGTTAATGAGTTTTTATTGCAAATTGTGGAAATTCAATCTCATGAATATTTATTTAACTTATCTTGTTTGGCGACAAATTTCGTTTCCATGGGCATGCTTTTAATATAATTGAAAACTTGCAAAAAATGTTCAAAATGTATATGTACCACTAATTGTTGCCTAAGTGAAATCCTTCTGGTTTTGACCAGGTTGTGCCAAGCCAAAAGTTTTCCCCCTTGAAAAAAAGCTGGCTTTTTACCATTCCGTCTGAAGGTGGAGAAACTGAACTTCCAGTCTTCAGCGACCGGTCCCTCGCCAGCGGCCATCCCAAACCTAGAAGCCAACATCTTGATGCAGAACATCGCCCGCATCGTCCAGGAGAATGAAAAACTCAAGAAGGAAAACGTGGAGAAGGACAGTAAAATTGAGACGCAGAACGAGAAGATAGCTGAACTTATCCAGAGGAATCAGATGTGAGTAAACCGGCAAGTTGGAAGTTTTTTATTATTATTATTTGAAGATTTATTATTTCCTGTTTGATTACAGCGTCGATTTTTAATAATTGTTCTTCCCCAAATGTTCGTGCAGGGTTCAGTCATAAAGAAGTAAGCCATATTTTGGGCGAGGCGTATTTACTATTCCTGTCGTTCACTTATATCTTTCAACTACAGCCTTTCTTTGTATGCGTTCAATATTTTGTCTTGAGAAGTTTTGAGCTTTGCAGTTAAGAAGTGTTTGGCCACTGTCTTTCACCATCTGAACAGAAGTGTATATTTTCACAGACACATTTTATACATATTCCATGTACTTGTAAGATTTTACCTCAAAGCCGAGTGGTCAACCAGTGGGACATTTATAAAAATGCGCAAGTGTCTTTGATTTAACCCTATTCCTGCTAAGTTTAGAACACTCAGGATGCAACTTGTTAAAGGGGAAAATAGTCACCTTTGAGCTGTCAACCAATGACAGAAAGACAGATGACATAATGACAGAAGTGTGAGTTGACAGTGGGAATGAACTTTTCGAAAACGGGGTATGTGAAGGTTGTCAACAGCGGAAGAAGTGTTGACACTGATACATCGCCGACAGCTTGCTCGCCCACATGCTGCACCTAGCATGGAGTGATTAAAGCACACATCTGAAGCTGACCTGGTTGTCTATGGCTCTGGCTATGCACGGCTGTATATTAATGGCAAGAAGACGTAGCCATAAAATGTTCAATACAGACACGACCTTAGCTTGAAATATGTATCCCCAGTTGTTAATTGAAGAAAAAAAGTTTAATGTTCCCACCTGCTTCCTTTTCTAAAGCTCCTGGCAATCTTACCCTCTTCCCAACTAAACTGGGAACTTGCAGATACAAGGCAAAAGTTATGGGTTCTAGTTTTTAGGGCCCCTGACTGTTATTTTGGCCTTTTGAGAGTGCTTTCCTGAATACTAAGCACAAGCAACTAAATCATTTGTATGATGCATTACAAAACATTCCTTTTCAGCGATTGTTTCTGTAGGAGTATTTAGTGTTCTTTCTCAGTCTTTCTTGGCCCACTCCTGGAGATGTTTGGTGTGGTGTTTTTTGGTGGCTAAACAAGAAAGGGTACTCACTCATCCTGTGCCATTTTTGTCCAGACAATTTATTCCTTTCCTTGCTTGAATATTGGTGTTTGATTCCTTTTGCCAAGTATTCCCTCAGTGAGATTTCCTCTCCAGATTCTGCTCCTGTTTTTGTTCCATTTTCCAATGTCATTTGGCCGTTTTCCCACTTCCTCCTCCCCCCGCAGACACAATAATGTTAACAAGACCGTCAACAATGACCATGGCTTTGTCAAAAAGTAGGTCCTCGCTTTGCATGCACAACCTGAAGCCTGCTCTGCATATCATCTGCATGATAATTACAATTTTGCATATCATAAGCATGACAGTATAAGAATGTTGAGGCACGGCTCTACGTTTGGCTACTGGTTAATTCAGAGCCGGCTGGAATTTCAGGCAGTGTGATGGTAACCAGACCTGAGATCTAAGGGACTATAAGCAGTGGTTTAACCTGTACACCAACCTGTCTTTCCAATGCACTGTGCATGCAGAAATAAATTTCTGTATCTACAAAGGAGAACCTTTCAAACATGACCTGGAAAAATTCGCTGTATGATTTTTCTTAAAAATCTGATCTCTCTGGCTTCATGTGTCAGACGTGATTAATTTTCTGTGGCATGCTGTAGCACTGGCAAAACAGATGTCCATGTAGCATGAGCGTGGTTGGTTGCTTGTAGTTTGCGAGTTTTCTTGTTGATGCCATGCGTGGCTTTGGATATTATAACCTGCTGGGCTCAACTTGGAGTGATTTGAATTATTTGGTTTGTCGCGATTATCCAGAAACTAACTCAGAAAAACGAGTTTTCTACTCCACATGAAACCTTCAGGATTGATTGTCTCCAGCATCTCCGCTTACTTTTTTGCATCTTCTCGACCGCCGTCGTATGTCAAGATTTTAAACGAGTGTTCGTGAAATGGCCGTTGATCCCAGTTATAATATTCCATCAACTTGCCTTTTCTCGTAGGTTTGTCGAGCAGAGCAACACCCTGATGGAGAAGAGGAATGACTCCTTCAAGCAGACGACGGCCCAGTCCCAGGCCAGGGTCCTAGAGATGGAACAGGAAAAGGTACGCCTCTGTTTTGATATCCTCTTCGTCTGCCTGGTAACTGAGCATATCATGGGATTTCCTGGATCAGAAAGTAGTGCACATCTTTGATTATGTGGTTATGTCATCTACCAAGAGAAATTGCTCCACTCCCTGGGATATCCCAGGTTACATGTCTTCCTCCAAGTGATGCGCCCACTTCATACACTTGAAGACTCCGGCACATTGAAACGAGAAGTAGTGAAAGCTTTAGAGTTGGGTGGAAAACCCCAGAGGAATATTCTGGGTAAAACCCACAGAATCAGGTAGGGACTGATAACCCAATCCACAAGTGGACTGAGCCAGGAATCGAACCCGGACCGCAGAAGTGGAGGGCAAGGAAAGAACCTCTATGCCAACCTGACTCCCCATGTATACCTCGTGTTGTGAGGACTGGTTCTTTACTTTGGATATCCAGTCGGTTCCAAACCCCTTTAGATTCTAGAGCCGGGATAGCCCAATTCATGTCACATGCACCTGCAGATCCTGTGATACCCCAGGTTACCTTATGCCCTTTAAGAAACATGCACATGGGCTTATCTGGCAATTTGCCCAAGATCCCATATCCAGGATATCCTAGTTTACATCAGATATCTTTAGTCCTTCACTCAGGATATTCTAGTTTGCGTCACGCCCCTTCATATCCGGTTTGCCATATCCCATGTTGCACAGCTTCCCATCCAGCAAGTAGGCTACCTCATGATGTTTATTCTAAGCTCCTTCAGACGTATGATACCGTAACCACAGGTAGATATGATTTGGAGTTTGCTACCACCTGAGAATGAGTCCATTTGGTCCAACAAGCATCGGGGCATGCATTTGTTTCAATGGCATTCATGCGTGGCATGGAGCAGGCACAAGTTCTCATCATCTGCAAATTGCACATACTGATATTGAAAGATCACTGTGTGGGGATCAGGTGCAGGGTACCAGTGACACTCCAGTATCGGCCTACTCTCTCTCTCTTTGTTACCAATTGGGGGTGGGCCACTTGTGCACCGAGTCTTACACCACTCACATTTAGATCCAGTGTCCCAGACATTGTAGATAGCATACATGTAAATACAAAAGGACTTGAACACTCTCAGCCTTACGTTGACTGTTGAGTGTTTACTTCAACACACTGTCCCCTTTCACCCCAGGTTCAGCTGACGGCAGACCTCAGCAAGGCCACTGCCAAGATCAGCTCCCTCCAGATGGAGCTGTCGGCGGTCCAGCAGCGAGAGAGCGAACTCAAGACCAAACTGGACCACGGGCTGAACACCTCCCAGTCACAGCTGTCAGAGATGGAAGCCATGCGGACCAAACAGCAAGGTGAGAGGGGAGCAAGCCTAGAATTTTTTGCCGAGGTTGCAGACGCGCTGTACTGCTGCAACTTTTGAAGTTTGTTGGAATAGTGGATTTATGATCTTCACAGTAAACTACTCATTTACTTTTATGTTATGTAGTCTCTCTTGAAAGCATCAACATCCTTGAACATTTGGTTTTGCAAGCTCTGATCTTAAGGTATTTGTTCTGTTTTGCTCGCTAACAGACTCAGACTGGAAGGTAACCGAGCTTACTAGGAACCTCAAGGAAGAGAAGGCAGAGAAGAAGTCACTGAGCAACCGGCTGATCGTCATCGAGGAGGAACTTAACGACCTGAAGAGCGAGAAGGAAACAATCGACAAGGTAAGCCGGTAATTTTCATCAATCTTTAGAAGTTGTCTAGTGTGGTGCCAACATCTTTGTCTTTATTTTTTGCAAAGTGTTTCTGAAAGAGCATGACAAAATTGGGGGAAAAGCCAGAAGCCCAACAGAGATTTCAGAGCCTTCTTTTGCAAGTGCTTCATTAAACTTTTTGATTTTTATTGTAGGTAGTTTCAGTGTTGTATTCAAGTCCATCACAAGTCCCTTCACAAGGCGCGTCATAAGTAACAGGGTGAACAATGATAAAGGAATGCTTTTATTACAGTTCATTTGAACAGCTTGTGAATTGGCTTAAGACTGAATGACTTGTGATGGACTCTCTGGGTAGTATATGGAAGTTTCCGCTGCTGTTTTAAAGGAAGCCACATTGTCTCTCCAGGTGATTTGGTGTCGAGGAATAAATTTGGTTGGGAATTTTCCTTCTTTGTATAAATGACACTACCTGTTTCCTATCTGGAGAAGTACTTAACTGGTGCAAAAAGTAATTGGAATTTTAAACCATTTGCCTCATCACAGAGTCTGTCAGAGAGGAAGAGGAAAGCTGCCCTCGAAAAGCAGAGGTTTGATGATGAAATAGAAGAGCTCAAGAAACAGTATGAGGTGAGGAACTAATCTTATCCCACCTCTGCCACCACTCAAACCATTTCCAAAGCTTTTTGCTACATCTGAGAGACAGTGGAGAGATAGGTCACCTGTTTCTCAAGAGGTTAACCAGAAAAATCATGATGGGATGAGCACAAGTATTAACCACTTCCTGCCGGGGACTCCGGGATTGGAGACGTATGGTTTATATAGGTGGCTGGGGTCACCGAACTCGGACAAAGGAAACAGGGCCCTGTAACAAAAGACCGTACTCCGAACAAAAGACCAGGCTGCTGGGCATTACCGACATTTTTCACTCTCAAAAGTGGTGATAATCCAGCCTTGTTTTGAAACCGTATACCAGGGTTTGGGGCATTGAGAGCAAGCGGATTACCACCAGGGACAAAAGCACTCCACCACCGCAGCGATGAGCCACACAGCACCGCTGCACGCTAATCTGGCCCCTATTGAAAAGAGGTCAGCGGTGCACTAAGTCAGGTTCGTGAACAAAAGACAGTTATACAACACCGCACAATCTGGGCTCTGTTTACAAGGCTGCTGGCCTGGCTGAAATACTCAGGCGTCAATGAAGGTCACCTGTCAACTTAGAGTAGTGCCTAAAGATTACTTGGTGCGGCTATAAACGACCGTTAAATGAAATGGTGAATTTTTGAAGGATTTTGAAAACGGAAAAAATGATAGTCATGCCGGCCCAGCATCATCAACATTGAAAAATGCCCCAGCATGAAGTAGTTAAGTGGTTGCAACAGAAACTTTATCCCACTGCTGACACCATTTCTGTTTAATCATGGGAGATGGGGTCACTGTTGTTTAAGTCTGTTTAACTTGTTTCTTTGTAGAAAAGCATTGTCATTACTTGCCACTCTGAATTTTCCAGTGGTATGAAGGAGATAATGAATAACATTCTTGTAGAATTTCAGCCACTTGGTTTTGAGATGTGATGCTACTAACTTTCTGAGTTTCCACTCTTCCTTGTCAAAAGCTTTTCCTGTCTTTCTTTTGCAATCATTTCCATCGTTGGCGTCCGATATGAAGAAATTCCATTCTTTCTGTTTTTGCCCCCAGAGCATAATAGCTTCCCAGATCAAGGTATCACTTTTGTACACTAAGCTCTTCTCGTGGTCATTGACTTTTCTAGTTTCTTTGTGGCAATGTCTGTGAATGGGTGTGTTCGTCAGGGTATTTGTCAGTGTGTGGTACCACTTCCTCACCTCTCCCCTCCGTCTAAGAGTTTTGATGGTGTGGTTACTGTTGTATGAATGAATCAGTAGTGTTTTGTTGGTAGTTAGTTAGGCTCAACTCAAAAGACTCTTTAAATGTTTGAGGTCTTGGATGTTTCTGTTTATGTGGGTTTAATGAGTTTATTTTTGCATACTAATTTATCAAAAGCAACAGAATGATAACGGGAATGCTGGTTTCTGAAAAAAAATTTGCAGTAGCTTCCTTCTTTAGATGCCTGTCACACTAAACAATAAATCTAGCATTGAGAGTTTGGGGGTCTCAATTTAGATCTGCCCCAGTTCTTTAAACGTTTGTTTTGCATTTTTTTTAAAATTAGTTATTGCATTGTGTTTTCCACCTCATTTTCTCCTGAAGCTTCTCTTCCTGTCTTGCTGTTGATTTAACTTTAATGCAGGAATGTGTCTGGGGTTTCTCATTTGACGAGGTGTGTTTGTTTGTTTGTTTCCTTTTTGGTCGATTTCAGGAAGAGATCAGTAACCTGCAGAACAAGCTGAGGTTAGAGAAGTCCTCAAAGGATATTGCCACTGCCGAACAGGTTGGCTCAAAATCAACGTTTTTCCAAAAGACAATACCTACAAACAAGTTAAACCTGACATCACACAAGTTAACCTGACATCAAAAACCTGACATCAAA
>NW_019091381.1:2259095-2291625 GCF_001949145.1 Acanthaster planci | reverse complement strand
TAGTTAACCTGACATCAAATACGTTAACCTGACATCAAAAGCATTGCCATCTCGCTAAACTTTCTCCACAGAAATCTACAAGCCTCCTTTCCAGCTTTCCAGTAGAGTACTAGCCGGAGCTGGCTTTAATCCTAAAGCGCGTATTCAGTCACTTCTTTTTGTTGTTAGATTGTAGTCAATTGTCTTGCTTTAATAGGAACACAAGCGCCATTCAGTCGGTTGGAGTACTAGTAGTCTGCCTGGAAGTATTCAGTCGTGTGCCAGCCAGTGCCATGTACTTGTAATACCTAACATGTCGGTTGGTGATCTGTTTTGGCCAAGCAGAATTGGATTGTATGCAGATCGAAGCATTACCTAAACCTTAGAGAGTGATTATCCCACATAAGTCTCACTTGTGTAACATGTAAGCCTACTTGTGAGCTTTTTGTGATCAGTGAAGGTTCTCGATGCACAGATTTGGGGTTAGTCACGGCAATCTTTTTTTTTATATATAGATTGCCCAGGTTGAGCGGGATCTTGAAGCCCAGTGGAGGGAGAGGTCCGAAAGGCTCCTGGCCCAAGCAAGGGATAAACATGAGAGATTGTACAGCGAGCTGAACGAGGAGAAGGAGACGTTGGCCAAGAAACTGGCCCAGACTGAGCAGAAGGTAAGTCAGCGGGTGAACATCTCTGACTGTCATTAGAAGCACTCTTAGGCTCTTGTTAAGGGTTTCGGTCAGTGTTTTAATCCGGTACTTTATAAGTACCACGTTTTGTGCCAAATATTGAACTCGGCTGGAGGGAACAAAGCAGATTACAAAATAAATTTAGGACTTCAGACATTCCCAGTTCTGTAAAACAGTAAGTTTTAAGAAGAAAGGTGCCTGAAAGTACTCGGCCAAGTACTTTTTGGCGCCGTTTTGTCGTAAAAAACCTTTTTAGTAAACAGTGATTGAGTGAAGCCATCATTTCATTTTGTAATTGTACGTATTTTTGCATTTGCCATCCATTGTCAATCGTTCTCTACCTTGGATCCCCCCTACCCCGTTCAATATTGACTGTCTGACTAGAAACGAGATGTCAGATCTTTCCAGAAAAATGCATATAAAGGTACCCTTTTGTTTGATGCTTTAGTTACCACAGGACTGTGACGTTTGATCCACTTATATTATGGAGTTCTTAACAGTACGAAATGCTCACTCAGCTGTACCTCTGCAAGGCACAAGATGAAAGGAATAGTCGTTAGAAATTGCCCTGGTCTTTTTTTTTGTATCTGCCTTGAGCAGAAGCACCCCCACATTGGTTGGAAAGAACGATGTTGGTGGAGAGTACTCATTCTGTCTGTACCAGCGCGACCTCAGTGCATGCATTTCATAGTTGTTTGTGAACTAGCGACCCACCAACGGAGCCCTCGTTTCCAGGAAAATTGAATTCAGGGTGGATTGGTATTTCAAAGTTAATCCTCGGGAGTTTGTTTACCGGTCTATTCGTCCGATAGATGATAGCCTTGAGGTCTGGTCAAGGAGAAACCAGAGAGGAAGCTAATCGACTCAAGGAGCAGGTGTCAGAGATGAGCGGTTGGAAGGAGAAGGTCAGAGGTCATAATAGACTTGCTTTGATAACTGTCCGCGTTGTTTCACCAGTTCATTCTCGGAACTGTTCTTTGCCTAAACCACTTGCCGCCGGGACTCCGGTTTTGAGCACCGTGTGTTTATAAGTGTAGCCGGGGTCTCCGAAATCGGACAAAGAGAACTTGGCTTTGTAACAAAAGACTGTACTCAGAACAAAAGACCAGGCAGCTGGGTATTACCAACATTTTTTCACTCTCAGTAGCATAAGGCTGCAGGCCTGGCTGAAATACTCAGGCATAAATAGATTTTGTCTGTCAGACTAGAGTGGCCACCAGACAGTAATTCATGTGGGTGTGAACGTCCATTAATTGAAATGATGAATTTTTGAAGAATTTTGAAAACTGAAAATCTTGAAAGAGTCCCGATTATGTGCACTGCATTTTTCAAACCACCCGGCAGCAAGTGGTTAACAGCCCCCAATCCCAACTCCTCAGTAGCATGCAGCTTTTGTGTGCCAAGCACCCCCAACTTTTTGATGACATGACTGCTAAAGCGCTCCTACTTTCAGTAGGCATAAAGGCACGTCTCGGCACCTGGCATCCCCTCGCTAAAATGCATTCCAGCAAGCTTGTTGCATACTACCTAGAAAGATATTATTAGATGGTCTCACTTGGGCAGTAGCGCTCAAGTGTCGGCCGAAACTCTCTTTGTGACGATTAAGGAGGTGCTCATGCGCAGAGGCCAGGGGCCAGCTTTTGAACACGAGTGGATCGTAGTCCAAGAAATGATTTTGAAACTATTTTCTCGTGGGCTTGCAAGTGTCCTTTATCAGTCTGAAAGGAATTGGTTGATGCGTTGCTTTGCAGTACGATAGTTTGCATTCCAGTGCGGTGAGCATGAAGGAGCGATACGAGGATCGCATCAAGGAGATGATCCGCGACCGGGAGACGAGAGACGGCGCCGCATCCCATAGCAACATCATTGACGAGGTGGGTCGATGTAGCAACCGGAGACAGAAACTCAGATCCCCCAGAAACCAGCGCTTATTTGCCAGACTACATGTAAAAATGGGTCGCACAACAGTCTGGAAATTTGAAAGCAGCAGTTGCAAGTGCCCTGGTAACATTTCAACGACATGCGTTCTTTTCCTTAGGTCAAAAAGATAATGAACAGTGTTTATCACACACTAAGGAGCGAGTTTGAGCCAGGAGGCAACTACAAAGGAGCGGACATCTTGAACACCATCATGAACACTATCAAGGTGAGTGTCAACAAATGCGGAAAGTAAGTCGTCTACTGAAAATGAGAGGAACAAAGAACACTCGTCCGAGTCTTGCCACAGTCTTCTGCGTAGTACGCCGTTTACCTACACGGGCCATTTTTTATTGTAATCATTTGGTTTTATGGCTCAGTCCCACGAAAGATACACACGAAATCATCTGTTTCTAAGCAAATGGAATTTGGTCCCTCGGTGGTAGTTTCATGTGAAGTGAACATCGGTTTCTCTGAATCTTCTTGCCCTGTTTGTACCTCAAAGACACTTTTGGGTGTAGGAATAAGTGGAACGCTTGTTTCGTTGTCCGTGATTTGGAATTAACTTTTGTTGCGTCGTCAGTTCCATCACTTCTTGTTACTTAACTGGAGCAGACGGAAAACTTGACAAATTAAAAACTTTTTTTAATTGGTTGGAAAGTTTTCAGTGTTTCAAGTTTTCTAGTTGAGTTCAATTCATTAGTTTGGGTTTGACATGAGCTCATCCAGACAGAATGACCAACTTAAGGAAACAGATTTATAAATTCATGGTATTGAAATTCCAGATGTTTTGGACAGATTGTTCCAAAATTTGATACCGAATTCCAAGTTTGAATTTTTGTCCACATTCAATAAATTTTCCAAAGAGGAAATTTTTTTTTAGTTTTTGCTGGCAAAAACTGTGTTTGTATACAGATGTTTTTTCAGGTGGAGAATTTTGGTTTGTTTTTTTTTTGAGAAACACAATTTTATCACTTACATATGTTGAAATTTTATTGTGATGGAAATTGGAATCAACAGATAGTTGTTATGGTTTGTAACGTGTTGACTGAAATTCAAGAACTTTTTCGTCCCTGACTGGAGCAGGTTTGGATAGTCCTTGAGTAAACATTGTTAAACATCCATCAAACAAGTCTGTCATAACAAAAGTCAATTTTTTTTTAAATAGGCATGCTGTTGAGCTGTTGACATTTGCAATTAATCTGCGTGCAGGAAACTACATGACAATGTGTCTGACGTTTTGTACATTTGAAGTCGTTGGGTTGGGAGTGGGGCTGTCTGTGAAAGCACAAAATGGTTTGGAAATGTCACACGAGCTGGAAACTCGCATGGAAGCCTTTCCTAACCTCAGTAGTTCAGTAGTTTCCCCATTTTAGTGAAATGCCTGAAAAATATGATATATGATACTTGTAGATATATATATATAGTTGCGTCAGAATAGCCAATGTAAACGTTATGTGTACATACACATAGCACAATGTTATGCTGATCTGTAAATGCATTGTGAATGAAAGGATACGCGTATAAATATTATGTGTCATAGACTTGTCAGCTGGTTCAGTGGGAGGGTTCAGTCTGATTATTACCCCAAAAAATGGTAGAAATCTTTGAATATTTCGTTGTTTTGATTTGAGTGTCTGAGATTCTTCCGTTTATGTTGCATCAAAGTGTTTGCAGAAAAGATCATTGTGAATACTCTTGGCTGATAGAAATGTGATGTAGATAATGAGGTATGCTGGGAAATATGGAAATATGCTGGGAACCAGTGATAAGCCGATGCATATCACAGCATATGTGTTTTCGGCGGGTAGCCCGTTGCTTTCAAGCACAACGGAGTGTTGAAACTTAGATATTGAACTGTGTGCAAATATTTTGCCTATTTAATACATAAGGCATTATTTTTATGCAGAGGGTATTTTGGTAGTTTGCAATTTGACTTTGTAGCGTTTGTTTGAACAGTTATTTTTGGTTAACCGGAACTGCATGGACTGAAATAGTGTTGTATAATGTACCGGGGGATTTGGGTTTTCATTTCTTCTCTGAATTTTTGTGCAATAAATGATGTGATTCCATGAAGTATTTTTTGAAATTATCACGTCGAAGATTGACAATTTCATCCAAGGTGGTTCTGTGAAAGTTGACTTACAAGCAGTCGTAACAGTTTACAACCCCCCTGCAAAGAGAGAAAAAATATGGTTTTAAGAGTGCACTTGAATGTATCGATCCAAATGGATGGAGCTGATGAACAGAAAAAGCATTGGCATTCTAACCATTTCTGAGGGCTTGCTAGTGCAGCAACTTGGCTGGGTGCCGAGTGAATCCCCCCCAAGAAGGGGGGGGCGTTGGAGTGGATTTCTGAGCAGTTTGATCAGGCCTCTATCTGAGAGGCACGCTGGGCTCTCTCGTTCGTCGTCACTCATTTCAGTAGTGCTTTTCCTTGTAAGTAGCTTTCCACAATTGGCATGAGCTTGTTACAATGCATGAAATCACTTTTGCAAGTGTTACTTTGATGAGTAACTGTTGTATTTTCAATCATGGCGATTGTTATTAGATGTGCCAATCGGTTTATTTTAGCAATGGTGTGTATTTTTATTCAGAGGTTGCTTTTTTGTTCTCGGACTATATACCTGACAAAACTGCATGATGACATTATCCCAGCATCATAATAATCAGTGTATACCAAATTCAAACAGAAAAACGTTTGAAAATTTGTAATAGTTTTTTGTTTTTGCATTTCTCAGTGCCATGCACTGCATGTATTTGGCATTTTGAATTTGTAACTTAATTTATTTCTCATCAAACAACGGTTCTCAGAGGGTTTTTGCACCTTTCATGGAAAACGACTTCATGCATTAATTGATGCGTGGCCCAGGCTAGTTGCGCTATTTGCATCAGAACCACAAATGATTCAAACGTGAAAAAAAGTCAGGTGTCGTTGCTAAGCATCGCATTACTCTCAGCAAAACCTGTATGGATAGAATAGGTACCAGATGCATTCATTGACATCAACTCGTTGTTTTTCTCAAGGTGGTAACCTTGAAACTTGTGAAGAGGTCAGCGGGAGGCAGCACGGAGGAGGAAGAAGATGAAGATGAAGGAGAAGAAAGTGAAGAAGATGAAGACAGTGAAGAGGAGAGCGAGGAAGGTACGAATTGAATTCAAGAGGTTCTTGATCCGTTACGTGAACCGCGCAAACCTACCCCTGAAATGCAGAGGCATTTCTCTCCTGCAGACAAGTATCTTTTTTCTGTGTCGTGTTTGTGCTCAGCTGCATTCTTTTCGTGCAGCACCTTTGTGTTCATTCCGTCGAAAATTTGATTATTTGCACTCTGCCTCCGTTCACAGTTGTAAACAAGTGCGTATACGCAGTGTGTCCTTCGTGGGCAATCGAGAGTTGGCCAGAAAATCGCCACCTACAAGTTCTAGACTGAGTTGAGGGGAGGGGGAATGCTTATGCCTGCTAAAGAATGCCGTAGAATGTGGTAGTTGATAAGTGCCCTACTAAAGAGAAATGGGTGTTTCTGTACTAACCTCTGTAAAACTCAGTTTATCGTCCTGCTGTGTTGCAAGTAGAAAAGCTTTGGTATCTTTATTTGGTTCTTTCCAGATGAGGAGACGCCAGTCAAACCAGCTAAAGAGGTGGTTCAGAAATCTAGTCCTCCAGTTGAGGAGGCAGCCCAAGCCTCTGCCCCACCGTCTTCCCAAACTCCCTCTGGCCCAGGTCAGATGCAAGACGAGCCAGAGGACATCCCTGATCTGCCTGACGTCCCAGACGAAGAGCCCCACGGTGGGGAGAGCAACAACAAAGACGATGGTGAGAGCAGCGATGAAGAAGGCACCTCAGAGGAGGAGACGGCAATCGAGGAGGCAGAAGCCAAAGAGGCAGGAGATACCGAGGACCTGGAGGATGCGGTCCCTACGGAGACAGCCACAGAGCCATCCTTGCCTCCAGAGAAATCGGATGAGGAGAAGGAGGAGGAGGACGAAGGGCCAACAAGTCTTCCACCCGAATTGCCCCCAGATGCCCCTCCTGAGGCACCTCCATCAGATGAGGATGCGGAAGACGGTGAAGAAGAGGTTGATGCAGATGAGGATGTTGAAGAGAACAGAGCAGAGGAAGATGCTGAACCAGAAGCTGAGGTAAACCCCGAGGCAATGTCACATTGAACATCTCAGGCAACTTTTCAGGCCTGCGCATGTCTTCAAACTTCCGTTTCCTCCTCATTTCACCAGGTCCCCGAAATTCCACCCCAGGACACCATAGATGATCTGCCGGACTTCTCCCCCCAAAGTGAGACCGAACCGGACGACACAACCACAGAGAGTGCACCACCCCCGGCCATGTCTCCCCCACCATTCCTGCCCAGCCTTCCCCCGGAGCTACCCCCGGAAGACGAAGACGAGCCAAAAACCAAGAGTGCCACGTAAGAACCTCTGTCTCAGTTCCTTTAGTGCTATGTGCCATCATTTTATAATCTCCAGCCTTTGTCTAAGAACTAGAAAGGGTAGCTATAGCCGTGTTTTAGTTAAGTCCTTTTCCAAGTCCAACAAGTTTCAACTATGAGGACGTAAAATAAAAATAAGGTTTGAAAAACCAAAAGCTCGGCTGAAAGAACTCGAGCGCTTGAATGTCAATCGTTGAAAAGCCAGACATGGGCCTCGGATGATTGCTTCGCATAAATGACGGTGGTTTTTCTCGTGGACAGGGATGACATCTTCGGTGATGATGATGACGAGGACGAGAATGAATTCTTCTCCACGCCCCCGACCAAGAGGAAGGAACTGCTTAAGAAATCCTCCATCACCAAGCCCGTCGTCAAGAAAGATGCCGAGGACGGCGATGTAAGTGTTAATCATGCCCCCCTCGTGTAAGATTGAAAGTAAAAGATGGTCGTGTTTGCACGACATTTGGTGGAGGGAGCCAGGCAGGATTGTAGACTGTGGTCTTGTTACTGATAGATGACAAATGTGGGTGTTGAGCGTCTTCTGTGTGTCTAGATCACACATGATGCGTTCAGACCATTTCTTCTTTTTTTTCAGTAGTTCGGTTTTGAATTGTTGGATTTAGAAAGAGCAAGCTTGAGGCCTTTTTACTGCAGTTGGGCATCCTGGTGCAGATGGACAGTGGGTGATTGAAGTGTGATGGATGTCTGGTGATTTACATTGTAGGGGGTCAGGTCTTTGACACAGCAGTGGCTTGTGTGACTTCATTTCATTTTGTAAGGTTTGGTCATAGATATTATAAGTAACAGGGTCACTTGTTTAAATGCCAACTCACTACTCTCGCTCTGCTGCGAGCCGTGTTTTAAACTGAGGTTTGAAAATCTCTTCCATAATGTTTGCTTGTCGTCGGGCACCACAACACAGCAAATCGGCGCACCACACGGTACCTGCTGTCCAAGGTACAACTTGTGGGATGGGTCTGTACATTGGGTCGGTGGATGGCATCGTTTAGTATACATGCACTGGGGCCAATTTGATAGAGCTGCTTAAGCACAAAATTTGCTTAAGCCTGAAAAAAACCCTGCTTGACAATTCAGGTTACCAGCCAAAACTCCATGTGATGTATATTGGTTTGGAATGGTATTCACCCGTCTTTTGGTGAGCCTGACAATCATAAAGAATTTGAGCTGGTAACCTTTGTTTTTAAGCAAGGCTTTTGGCACTTAAGCAAATTTTGTGCTTAAGCAGCTCTAAGAAATTGGCCCCTGGTCGGCTCAGTGTTAGGCAGATAATTTCCTTGTCAGAAATTAAGGACTGAGGCCTGGGAACAAAAAAATTGTCTCCATGACGATTTTGGTCTTCACGGCAGCTCATGCCCAACGTATGTGGTCCCCCACCTGTGGTACTAGCATGCATGTACTTACACTGTAAGGTTGTATCTGCAATGGGCTTCCAGAGTTATGGCTACGGCTGTGTCTGTTGTCCCCATGAACACATGTACATTCTAGACCTAGCCGTAAACACTTTTGGTCTTAAGACTGTGTCTGAGTATATTGGCTAAGCCTGGAATGAAATGTGTGTCTGTGGATGCCAGTGGCTAGCGGTGGGGAGCCACTTCCTATAGACATGTTTGGTTTAGAGCCCCACGCTCAGGCCAACCGAATATGGTTTGGTGTGATGTAGAATGAGAAATGGCTAGGGATTAACGTGACTCCGTAATGATTGCAGTTCCATCGCTTTTTTCCTTTGCCAGTCGCCCAAACCTCAGTCTCCCCCTCCGCTGTTCGGATCTGACGATGACGATGACGACTTGGACTGGCTTACCAAGAAATAATGACTAGCCCTTCTATCTCAGAGAGTAAGGTGTTACCAGGCCACTGGGGATGACGAAGATTTCAAGAAGTGGCCAGTGTTTTGGCCAGTTGGCCTCCATACTGACCACAGCATTGGCCATTATCCACTGTATGTTGCTTGACTGAGATTGTGACCAGTGGCCACCAGATTGGCTGTTTGTAGCCACAGCCGTGATGGCGTGGCCATCACAGTGGCTACTACTAATTTGAATGATCGTTTTCTTTTTTGCCATATAGTACAATATTAACCTACGCTGACATAAAGACTATATTTAAAGTTCAATTAGAAGTAAACTGGACGTTAAGGTGTGCGTTCTATTTGGAATTCAACTGGTCCAGAATATGATGCACGTATCTGCAGTTGAAATTTAAACAGAGCAAGTGTATTTTAATTGACACAAAAGGTTCAACACATTGATATTCAATTCTTTTTTTTCCAAATGTTTTACTCCCCTTGATTTTTCCAGTTAGACTGCGAGCATTATTCAAGATTTTCGAGGTTGGTATGTGGAATCAAGAATGTTGATATTTGTAAATAAGATTATATATTTCTGCTCAAGCCCAGAAATTGAGTACTTCACATTTTTTGGATGAACACAGTAGGCCTATTGTTTATATATAGACAGCAAAATTATGAATGATTAAAATCACCAGTTCAAATATTCTTCAGCAAGGACCGACAAAAGTATGTATTGTCTTCCTTGCAAAACGCCAAGTGCTTTTTTAAACTTGAAGTTAATACTGATTATGTTCTAGAAAGCAAATGCTGCCAGACTTTCAACAAATTTTGTCCAAATTTTTTGGAACGTGTCAAATGAGTTATAATATTGTACTAGAAACTGCATGTTGTATTTGTGTTGCAATCTTTTGTGCAATTTATATGAATAAATTGCTTAATATTGGCAAAATGCTCTTAGTTTGTTTAACACTTATGTGCTACCATTAACAGGTCCGATTCTTGGCCCAAAAATTTGCTTTTCTGCTAACGACCAAGAAATGGCTTTTGATGAAAGGTAAAATGATTTGAATATTTCACATCTCAGTATTTCACAGATTTGTGCAGAAAAAGGCATTTGCTTGAAAAAAGTGAGATTTTGCCCATTTATCAAAACACGTGCTTGCCCTTTCATTATCTGGCAGGATTACTGGTGATAATGTTTATGGATCTAAAGACATCTCTGCAATGTTCAAGCAATTTCAAGTGTCAAAATCTTTATCCTATCTTAATAACTTTACAACTTTTCTTTAAACAACCCAGAAACTTACTTTTTATAAAGGGTTAAAGATGTTAAACTTCAGTACCTCATTGTTTTCATAGATTGAGGTAGGAAGTTTCCAGAATAATTAATACTTTGCCGCCGTTTCAAACATCTTGAATGCAAGAAACCTTGTGGCATGTGCTCTAAGGAAATACAGTCATGTTTATAATTTTCAAGTAATCTGATTGTCCAAAAAATTGGGTAATTTTTATTCAGTAAATGATCTAGGCCTGCCTTAGGATGCAAGTTCAAAAGATCATAGTGGGCCGGGCCTACTTTAAGCCTCAAAGGCAGGTACAAATAACCCGGGCGTCTAAGTCCCAAGGTCATAACCTTTGTGTTGACACCAAAAGAATAGTCAAACACGCTGTTCAGCTTTTGTCTTGGTGTTTATTTTATGAGGTCAATCATACAATATATACAAGAATATTACATTTGTATACAAACGAGTCTGTACAGTACAATTTCAACGAAACGGAATAGACCATTAGTTTAAATCACTAGTGTGCCCCTATAATATAAAGTAAAATTGTAGAAAAAAAAAAATTGAACAAAACGGGGGGTTCCACAGACTATTTAAAGGTGGGACCTATAAAAAATAGATCCATATTTGTTCAGACAGTAATGCAGATCACTATGCCAGAAAATTGCCAATAAATTAAAAGGTGTACGCAGGCTAACAGAAATATGCTCAACTATGTCAACTATGCAACGCCAACTATTGGAAGTTCTTGTTTACGTTTTTGGAGGAAAAACGATTTGTAAGAATTTACGTGAATGTGCTCCAAGAACGTGATGCTAGCTTACACTGTAGATGTCACTGAATGGACAAATGCAAAATTAAAGAACTAGTAAGTAAGTTGAGGTTTATACCACGGTAAAAACCTTGAGTAACCTTGTTTAATTTTGCATTCTGGCCTTCATTTAATACATGTACTTAGATAATCTGAAAATGTTCTATCACTCAAGAAACGAACCGATTTCAAAATTTTCCCCCAGACAGATTTTAGCCATTGGACTCTTGGAATCAAATATTCCTTGGTTGCAATATATGCAGATATTGCTGAATAATTAAGAAAAAAAATGGAATTTTAAAAATACATTTGCATATATATGGCATAAATATATTAAGTATCGAACCTTTCTTCAAACCCGAACTGTCTTGCTGCACTCGCTTCCATTGCACACTTTATATAAATAGATACCACTTCTAACACAACTTGTCACTTTCTGTGAGGAAAACGGAATCCTTTTCCTACAGAACTTAAACTTACCGACAACGTTCGGACCCAAATTGCCGTTTTGATGAAAACAGCTTCTCTGAAGTCAAAGGTTTATCTCAAATGGACGTGAAATTTAGCATGAAATTTACTTTCATAAAAAAAAGGTAAGATTTGTCCCCAATTTCTCACATCAGAAATCAATGTATGATTGTAGAAATACCTATTGATTACTGTGTGAACGACAATATAAGGGGAACTAGATTTCTTCAAGATAAGCAAGCGCTTTGAAAACTTTCATTTAGCTTGTCACAACGTCCACAGCTGTGACAATTTTGTATGGGGGGTTACAACAGAAAACGCTGCGGTGAACTGTGAAAAAGGAAAATGTAAGGCGAGTCCTTTTCACCGACATTTGGCAAAATGCCAAACAATTTGATTTGCAAATAATGTAATGTTTTCGGCGTGCTTTCTTTGAAAAAAAATCTCCACAATCTCTTCTTTGCAAGTTTTTCTTTGTTGCGCCTTTATGCAAGTGAATAAATACATATCAAAAATGAATACAATGACTTTCATTTGGTCTTGCAAAACTTTAGGGATTGCGGCGAGCAAGTTTCAGCTCTCAAGAATTACTGGAAAACTAAAAAACTCTTGTATTCTCGGAGGCAGAGCCTTGTAAGATGTAAAGAGCAGTTCACTGGTACAAAAGTTACGGTTCTATTAAAAGACATCATCTTCAAGAATGTCCCACTTCTACCAAACTCTGAAAAAAAAAATTAAAACCTGCTAATGGGCATAACTGGGGCTTGGACGAAATGTTTTGATGCCAACCGGTATTGTATTGGCGTACTTCGTGAGTATCAAGTTCAAAGCCAAATATGGGTAGAAGCCAGGCCAACTGGGTCGGAAGTAACAGAGGACATTGGATGGTGTATGCACAAAGGTATTAAAGATTACACTTAGGACTTCAGATGCTCCCAGTTTGAGAGAAAAGTACTTGATAAAGTACTTGGTCTGATTGTCTAGCTTTGTTCCCTCCTGATCACTTCAATATTTGGCAGAGAACTTGGAACTCCAAAAGTACTCGACTACAATACTGATGGCAACCAAGAGATCTCTGCGATGTGACGTGGCAAAGGGAGAGCCTACTCCAAGTATTGTCGATGAATACTGTAAGCAGACGTTTCCAGGATTATGGGCGTCCTTTCGGTCACAGTGTTGCGCAGAAATTACCGAGGTCAACTGTGCAGTCGCAATAGAACTGATTGGTCAACTGTGCTGGACTGGTCTGTAACACCACACTGAGTTCCGCCGTTGCTCGGCCCCTGCAAACATCACTATTTCCTACCAGAGATAGCTCTGATCTGATTGGCCAAACGTGGAGAGTCAGGCCTGGCTGATTGGTCGATGACATATGATGCAGGTGTGTATTTGGACAAGGAAGGCTATTCTAACACCAGACGGCCAAATGTTTGAGCGAGTGATGTGGCAAATGGAAGCACTCTACAAGCCATCTTTGTTGCCGGTCTCATCCGTAGCACATCGTTCCTTGTTAATCAGAACTGATCCAAGACTTGTGAAGAACTCCTGCTCGGGAGCCAACATCCACAACTCAACCCCCCCCCCAAAAAAGTGGTTAACAGTCCAAGCATCCACTCAACAGCTAGTTAACAAGATTTTCAGCTCCTAGACGACATTGATCCGTGTAACCAAACTCAACAATGACAGACGGCACAGCCTGGAAAATGGGACAAGAGCACGATACTGGAACAAATTACTCCGGGAGCAAAGACGGAACGATTACTTCCAGTCCCCAACGCATGAAACAGAAAAGTTGCGCGTACTGATGCAAGTCTTGAAAACAGGAGGGACAACGCAAATGCAGAGGCGCGGCGATGTGGCGTGTTTCATACCAGCTCCAGCACTTTGATTGTGCCCTGGCTGTTAGCTGCGACTAGAACATTAGAACCCTGGAGGTGAGGTCGAGAGAAAAGAATCATTACATTTGAATCGGCCATATTCATGTGTCGGCCATCTTGAATTGAAAGTGAGTGAGGAAAATTTTCTTTCATTTTGGGGAACCCGAGAGTAAAAACAAAGGTTCGTACAGGTTCATGCCACTGTTTGTTCAGAATAATCTAAAATTTGTGATAAATTATATCTAGATGATCTAAGCCACATAAAAAAAATTGAAAGCGAGGTATGGAATCCAAGATATTCTGGCACATCCCATTTAGCAGATTGCATTGAATAGGAAGGATTCAAGGAACACAATAGAACATGGCTTCCCAATGAACAGGGTCTGTTGAGTTTGAAGGAATAGATTCCTTTCATTTGAGGAGACGGATTTAATCCCATTCATTTTTGACAAGAAAAGATGAAACAGAATTTTGCATATTTTCCACAGGCGAACTTATCAACAATCATTTAAATTGCCTCAAAGAGGCATGTCCATAAATCCTCCAAAAACCACTGCTGACTGCACTGAGGTACAAAGGTCAACTTTTACTTTCCCAAAGGTCAGACGGCCATCCTTCATTTTGAGTACATCAATTGACAAGTTGATTGAAATATTTACATATTCAACAGACGAACAATACCATCTCCCAACAGGCGGGTTACATCGCCACAACATGCAATGAATGGGTATAAAACTCAAGAGAAAAAGAACTAGGAGGGTGCAGAGGGTGGCATTGAAAGTGGTCGGACTAGAATTTGTAGAAAGTTCATCCAGCTGTCACTTACTGTTCTCCAGGCTACAGCACTGACAAATTCGTTGGCATCTTCCTCTTTCTTTTCCTTGTCCTGTTAGAAGAAACCAAAATCCTGGATCTAAGAATCACCATTCCCAAAACAAGGCCGAGGAACTGTAAGCCAATTAGCTGGAAGGTGACATCGATACACATCTCGACAGCGCAATTTCCACAATTTTCATCGCCCGTATTATACCCAAAGCTTTCTGCTGAATTGATTTTTCAGTTTGCAGAATTTTTTTTAAAATGAGAATCACTTTGGGAACCCAAATTAAGAGTGGGGAAGAGGAATACAGGCGATTCCAGGGCTCGAGATTGGGCCGACCATCACGGGAGCAAGTGCTTGCTCCCTGGACGGCTGAATTTGTCAGCTTACGGAAGCTTCCATACGCCATGTATGTTCTAGAAAATTAAACAACTTAACGCCTAACAATATTAAAGTTGTGCTTACCATCATTACATTGAAAAAAATAGGTTGGGTAAGTGGTAGTCTCTTTTTTTTTCTTCTATAGTTTTGGGTCAAAACTTCTAAGGTGGAGAATTTTTTTTTAACTTCAAAAAGTGATTTTGATGGTCTACGGTGTATTTCATCCACTGTTTTTTTTTTCCGTGGATTTGTAACTTGAGGATCGGTCTGGTCAAAAAATGTGTCCATGTAAGAGCCTCTTCAGACAACTATTTTTGTTGTACTGACGTTTCGATAAGTTAATGTACAAAATTTGTTTGAAGCTCGTACAAAACAATGCACACAGAGCACTTAAAACCCCCGTGATGATGCATGACACAGTAACTTTGCACGCCCTGGCCCGCGCCAGTTGTCACAAAGCCCTCTATCAGTGAAAGCAAAAATGTATTAACCTTAATGTCAAGCCGTAAATTCAATGAAATGTGCACTACTGCAAGTTATTGTGGGCATTGTTAGTCACAAATTCTGCTCACGCAGGAACGGCTGTAATAAGTCCCACTGACAAATACAAATACTGATGTTTCTTTGGCAGCCAATCACAGCACAATGACCGGATGGTCCCAGGAGGCTGTTTCCAAACAAGGCTTGCGCTTCGAGCTGGCCGGTCGCACAGCAGATTCGTATCATCGTATGCATGTACATGTACAATGTGCAGTAGATTCAGTCGCGTGCATTACGGAGCTCCAGTACCGTTGGTCCTGACTATTTTTCATGGCAAGAATAGAAACAAGCGGGCATTAGTACTAACGCTTTTCTTTATCATTTAGGGATGCATTTATAAGACAAACAGGTGTTTTTGAGCTACCTGCACCTGCTAATTTCGAGCCCTGGATTCACAATAGGTTGCCTCCAAGAGTTTGCAACACGTCGGCCGATCATAATGAGCAGTATCAGTCAACCCTTTCCAAACACACGTTGGGTCGACAGATTTCGCGCACTGTGATTGGCCAACGCGTTCCAAACTCTTGGAGGCACACTACTGCGAATTGCTGGTATTGTCAAATATAAAAATTACTCACGCCATCCTGAATTGGAGGTAATCGATCACATCCATGCTGCAATTTAACCTTTGATTTTGTAAAAGTTGGATCTTAGAATTTTTTTTTACCTCGGAAGTATTTTTGCAAAAAAAAGGGGCCATCTGTGCATGAAAATTTGATGTCTTCTTTAGTGGTTAGTAAAAGACAAGAAAGACACTGACGAGTAGAAACCGGGCCGTCAGCCTGAATAATATGAGTCTGGGCTGTAAAACTTGGTACAGCAGCGATAGCCACCGTCTCCAGATTGTTTAATAGCCTGACGAGCAGGGCTTACAGAAAGGCTACTTACTAGGACGCTTCTGACTGTGTCAAACTTGAAGGTGACCAGCTGCTTGGAAAGACCCTTGTAGTACAGATACAGAGAGTTGTTTTCGCTGCCGCAGGCAATGTAGTCGTCGTTGGCCGTCAACCCGACAAAGTTTTTGTCGTTGGTGTGACCGCGGAACGTCCGCAAGCAGTGGGGCTTGTCCACTGACCACAGCTTCAGTTGGCTGTCTGTGGAGCTGAACGTACACAGATGAACACATAGAACTGATTAAAAATCGTACAGGTAAGTCATTGTTTAACTGATGCAGCGACGTAAAAACTGCACCATACTTTTCTTTTCTCTGGGTGGTTTTTTAGATTGAGACACACATCCTCCAAAATTCCATCAAAAACTAAACAGTTTCGAAAAATGTGTCCCCTTCTGTCTGAAGATCGGTCCAACATTCTGATTGTAACTTCTCTGTCAACTTTGTTATTATTTGTGTAAGTTAGACTGAGTTTAATTTTTCAGGCTTGTTTTCTGCAATAATTCCTACCCCACTCTTTGGGACAGCACAAGATTTCATGATTCCCCCAAAAATGAAGTCGCCACAGCCCATCTGCCCATGGCAGATGTCAGCCCATCAAGAACTTTTTTTCATTTCTGAAAAATTGTTGAAAGGAAAAGAAAATGTCTGCATGCTGAACTACTTACGCAGAGACAATCTCCTCCGAGTTGACAAACTTGGTGTAGGACACGGCCTTCTTATGACCCTTGAAAACAGTGAGCGGTTGCTTGGGGTAGCGGAGGTCGTAGTAATGGACGCAGTGGTCCGCCGAACCAAACGCCAACGAGTACATCTTGGAGGGATTGAACTTGACGCAGCAGACATTGGCCTTGGCCTCCAGGCAGGCCACCGAACGCTCCTGGTTCGTTGACCAGAGTTTGACTGGCCGATGAGAAAAGAGATGGAATCAAGTTGGCGCAGAGATATTTGGGTCTTCCCTCTCTGCAAACCCAGTTCAAATCTCATCCATGCTCCCACAGAACACTGGATGGAGACGGTCTCTAATGCTGGGGGTTTTTCTCAGGAACATCATGTCAAGGGTTTTCATCTCTACAAAAAACATTCTTTCTGTATTTTCTCTCTTGCATTTATTCAGGCATGTGATTTGAAGTGATAGTTCACTTTTAAGGAACTCTTTGTTTCTTTACAAGACAGAATTAAATAATTTGACAAAAGAAGAAACAAATTCTGACAAGAGATGTGCTGCTGTGGGCACTGAACACCCGATGCTTATGAGGAGTTAGTTCCAAACAAACGTTCACAAGCTTTTACAGCCGTGCCTTGAATCCACAACCTGAAGCTTGCTAGCGCAGACATCAAAGACTGGGCAAAGTGTCACCATTTCACAATCCTGGTACATGAATAAGAAGCCCATATTGAGTTTTCGCTCCATGTTGGATTTTTGGGCAACATCCTGTCACATCTTACCCTACCTTTGGCATCATCTGACCCTGACGCTAGGAATTTCGGATCCACCCTGTTGAAATCGACACTCCAACACCGCTTTTCGTGTTCCTGAATAAAAATCAAAGCCAACCCCAAACACTCTTTAACCACTTGCTGCCGGGTGGTTTGAAAAATGCAGTGCACATAATTCTTCAAAAATTCATCATTTCAATTAATGGACGTTTACACCCACATGAATTACTGTCTGGTGGCCACTCTAATCTGACAGACAAAATCTATTGACGCCTGAGTATTTCAGCCAGGTCTGCAGCCTTGTAAAGAGAGCCCAGATTGTGCGGTGTTATTTAACTTTCTTTTGTTCACGAACCTGGCACAGTGCGCTGCTGACCTCTTTTCAATAGGGGCCAGATTAGCATGCAGCGGTGCTGTGTGGCTCATCGCTGCAGTGGTGGAACACTTTTGTCCCCAGTGGTAATCCACTCGCACTAAATGCCCCAAACCGTGGTATACTGTTTCAAAACAAGGCTGGATTATCTCCACTATTGAGAGGGAAAAAATGTCGGTCATGCCCAGCAGCCTGGTCTTTTGTTCCGAAAACGGTCTTTTGTTACAAGGCTAAGTTCCCTTTGTCCGATTTCGGAGACCCCGGCCACGCGTATAAACACACAGTGCCTGAAACCAGGCTCCCAAGCAGGAAGTGGTTAAGCAAAAGAAATGTACCACTTAATTTGGGACCAGATCGCTCATAATCAGTATTTAAGAAGCCACCACTTAAGCAGTGTCAAAATCAACTGACTACGGCTGAGAGTAACACATGCCTATGGGAAAAAGGCTGCAGCCGCTGGGAGGTGACTCTCATAGGCAAATGTGCTAATGTCAGTCACATCCCTACTGTTGGACACGGTCTTGCATGCAAGCCCACGAGCAGATTGCTTGGTGCTTCATTACAAAAATCAAACATAATGTATACAATCTCAAAGAAAAAATGTAAAATTGGGTGACTGGTTTCTGTCGTTGCTAGTTGAATACCCAGCCAGCAGGTCTAACTCTGCATAGCAGGCACACAACTGTTTATAAACTCTCGAAGAAAGAGCGATTATAAACTTCAGAAGGCTCTGTACAGTGGTTTTTCAATTTTGGATGACAGAAATGAGAATAAAAAGGAGAAAATCAGCTGATCTGAGGAAATGCTGCACATCTGTACACAGTTAAAGGGCATCACCACTGAGATGACAGAATTAATGTCTCACCTGAAATAACCGGACCTTGGAGGCCGAGAACGCGTCCCATAACGTAACCGTCCCTTCGTAGTCACTGCTTGCCAGGATGCCCTTGTGATAGGCACTCCAACAGACACAACTATGTTGGAACCGATTCAAGAAACACAAAAACAGAAGGTGGACATGAGATTTGGCTGGCCAATCTGGAGGTCTTAAGAACGACGACCTGACGGCAAAATACTAGGTATCTCACGAATAAACTGGGAGGACTATCATCCAAAACTTTTAGAATATAAATAGAAATAAATTTCAGCAGATCCTGCGCTAAAAGGCAGTAACAACTTTCAACTTGATGTCAAAACTGAAGCCAAGTGTTGCTTGACAGCACCCACTGCTACAAATGCCCTGATTTTTTCACTCCTATGCAAAAAAGTATGATAAAGAGTACATTACAAAGTTTGGAAATGGACTGAATCTATTGATCTTGCACCGCTCTTTTTCTCGGGGGGGAACGACGTCAGAGATTGTGTGAGTTTTGGCCGTACCTAATCTTAGAGTTGCAGACCATCTCGTGGGCAGGATAGTGGATGTCTACAGCATCCATGACCACGGCGCTGTACTCAAACACTTTGATCTTCTTGGTGACGCCGGCTATTGCAAAGAAGTCGTTGTCTTTGTCGAATTCGATACTGGGAAAGAACAGAGAGTTGAATCTATGCAGGAGAAACAATATGCCTGACTGGCTTCAGCAGCGAGGCATCAAAAACCTTCGTCAGTTTATATCCCTAAATCATCAGCCTAAGGTATGTCTGACGTCACAGGTGGCTGCAAGGTTTGTCGACTTAGTTCTGATGGTACGGCAATTTAAGCTTAAATGTTGACAAATGGGCGTGATTAACTGAGAAATCTGCATGGTTCAAAAGGATTTTCTCGGATTTTGGAGCAGACCTCACTTGGTGGGATGACCTACCTTGAGACTATACTGGATCCATTGTAGACGTCTGCATAGCTTAGTGTGGCAAGTGGTCGGATGGAACTGTAACGGGTGAACTTGGAGAGGCTGTCTGTGAATTGTGTGAGCTGTTCACTCGATCTGCTCTCACCTTGGGGGGGGGAGGGGGAGAAGAGGAGAGGGGAGGAAGACACAACGGTCAAATCGTGAGTACAGCAAATTAACGTGGCTGCTTGAGACACAGAGTATCGTGACCGAGTCTGTGGGCAGGAGCGAGTGGACTTGAAGTCCTTGTGCACAGTGATGCTAGGCTCCAAAGTACCTGATTGGTTTGCTTGCACTCTTAATACGGAAGTCAGGGTGCCCACAACCAACTGTGCAAGGTTGGTTTGTTAACTTACTAGGTGCTATGTCGCTTTGCCTGATGCTGAAGTAACACTGCTCCAAGTCCTCAAAGTGATGGTAGAGCCGTTTTCTTCGGGACGCTAACGTTGTGTCCAACCACTGCTGTCGGCCACCCTACAAATTAGAAGGGCCAGTACACCGGTCTTCACTGCAAGCACTTTTATACCGAACTGACATTTGAATGAAATGCTTCAGCAAAGCATCCGCCGCTTGTGAGGTTCTCTGCTCTGTTACTCTGCACGTCTGTGAGTGGACATACTTATTTGCTAACCCCTTCACGGCCGGATTAAATTGACCGCGACTGCTGGGCTGTGGTATGCCCTGAATGGAGGACTTTGTCTAGCAGCAGGCCCACACTGAACCAGCAGCTGCATGGTGAATAGACTGCATGTGTGGTATGCACTAATCCTCACACAACGGTGCGGTAGCAGCAGTCCTCCGTAGCAAAGGGGTTAAATTAACAGTATCGCAAACTTCAACGCAGAGGAGATTTGACCACATACAAAGAGTTAAAAATACTATAGGACAGGGAATGTAGGAATAATTTTTATGTAGAGTGTGTATTAGGCAATGTCAAATTTGCATGTGGAACAAAACGTTGCATAAATTGAGGCAGAAGTCAACCAATGAATAAAGCACCAATGAGACTCACATTCTTGCTGCCATTGAAGCCTTCCTGTGGACCATCTGTTCTGGAGGGATTTTCTAGTTTGATTTTTGGTTGTTCATGACTGTAACAAGACAAAGAAGGAAACACAGCCTAGACGTTGCGATACAAGCTGAATTTTTGTCAAAAGCAAACTTGGGAAAGAAGTGGCACGACGAATGCAGATAGTAGAGAAAAAAGCTCTGAAGCTACTTGCGGAAAAGTACTTGTTCTTGTCTCCGTTGAAAAACTTTCGCGTACTCCGACCCACAAAATATATTCAATTACAGTGACTTGTCTGAGGCAGAGCTGTATATAGAGAGGGTAAAGCCAACTTCAAACTTTGGAACCAAAATGGCCGTTCATTATGTGTGCTGTATAGCATGCAGCTACTGTGTGCTTAATGTCCATGGGCGCCAACGCATAATCCACCATTTTGGTTCCAACAGCTGATGCCCTCATGTCACAACTCTCTCTATCAATGGCTCTGGTCCAAAGCTTCTCTTTAAAGGAAGCAACTGATCCTCCGAAAAACTTCGCAACGAGTGACGATCAAGAGGCGCACAGGCTTAATAGGGAAACCAGTTAATCAATCCGGGCATTTCCATGGGAAAAATATTTTTCAGAGAGACAGTCAACTTTAAAGCCGACAAAGATAAGGCTTTGAAATCTCTCACTGGGAAACCCACAGAACATAATATGCAGGGTTCAGTCCACCTTGAAATTCTAAAGAATGATCAATTCTGGACCAGAAACAGGATGTGAATCGTATTTTGGGAAACTCAAGCAAAGATCCTATATTAGGATTTTTTGTAGATTTTCACTTTAATGAGTATCCTGATCAATTTAGACCCCTCCGTTGGCTGATTATCACCCACCGACAAAAAAAGAGGCATCTGTGTTTCCACTCCGGTTTCTATATTTGGTCGTTCAGGCCTTCTGATCTTAAGCTTCGCATGCCCTCGGGGAAGAGGGATTGGATAAAAGGTGCTTTAATGGAAACAGCTGAAAGCAGCCCCTAACTGATACATGTAGATAGACGGTGGGGTGGATCTTGAGACAACCTTTCTCGGAAGGACTGCGTGGATGTTCGATCACACCGGACATCCTGCAGGCACTCCGCTGGGGGACGGGGGAATAAAGTCCTCCAGGCTGAAGCGCTGAACGTGTTGTCTGAGTGTTGGTTTGCCGTTTGAGAAATGTTAATCTGAAGGTTATTTTTACCTTGTGGATGGAGCCACGGCATCATCACTGTTGAGTGCAACGGAATAAGTCTGCAAAAAACAGGGAAAGGAGAATGAATAAAACAGATGACATTCTGAGTCTCATTAATTGACAATGCAAAAAAAATGACTGTACAGGGTATTTCCGAAAGGAAAGGTCGGTAAGTTTGAATCCTTGTTCCGCATTACATATGAAGCTTTTAGAAGCTTCCTGAACAAAAAGCTGCACAAGATTTAAACAGAAGGCAGACTTATAGTTTTAAATCAAACCACTAGTCAGGTTTAATAGGCATGTTTCACATCATGAGTGCTGAAGTAACAGGGAAAAACAATGACAGAAGGGTCATTTGAACAGTTTGTGATTTGACTTGTGACAAGATGACTTTTGGCTGGCTTTTTATCACACTGTGATGACATAATCACAACCCTGATAGAAAGCTGTTTGGAATAGTAACATATGATGTCCTACCAGCAGTTAAAGTCAGACAGTTTTCATCAATCTGGTTTTTGTGTCATTTATACATGTAACTCAATATCGTAAGTGAAAATTTGCTTTGATTTTCTTTTAATTGAAAGCAAATTGGGACACCCTCATCATTAATTCCTGACTTCAAGGTTCTGCAGCACCTTGGCACTGGCATTTCCAGCCGGCCGGGTGTGCGTCCACCTCTCATGGCAACCAAGAGGCCGACACTCACCGACATCATGGATGCGTAAACCTCCCGATGCTGGTTGAGTCTCTCCTCCACTCGCTTGGTGTCCTCCTCCAAGAGTCTCATCTGCTTGGTTAGTTCGTCTAGTTGCTGCAATCACAAATGAGACCCACATGATTTCACTAGCTAGCGTACCGGCAACAACGGCACTGAATTTTGGAATTCCTTCTGAATGAAAACCTCCTTCCCCACCAAAGAAAAAAGTAAGAGAGAAAGTTTTTTAAAACCCCAGCAAAGCTGTTGAAATTTCAAGAAGCTTTCAACAATTTGCCAAAATACGTGTACATACGGTAACAAAAATCAATTTAAAGAAGAAAAAAAAAGAGCCGTGCAAAAGTTTCAGCTCGTTCGCTGCTCTACTGTGCCAGAGATCTTAAATGTTCTGAGCGCTGATACAAAGATCAGGACCAAAAATTCAAACTTGAGCACAAACAGCATTATATGCACTTTGCCCTGCCTTATTCAATGGGAGAATTCTTACAGGCACGTTACCCTCATGCATCTCACTTCTCGCAGGTATCTTACGGTAGTTTGCGGCTGGAAATATTAAATTTCACAAGGAAGCTGATTTTGAGTGGTCTCGCGGCTGACACACTTTACTTTTTTCTCCCTCACCTCCTGTTTCCTCCTTTTTGCGTGTTCCAAAAACTCCTTCAGGATTTGACTGTGAGTAAACCAGCTGTCCTGTAATTGGGGGGAAAGAAATCAGCACGTCAGAAGTTATCAATCTACTGCACAAGTGAGCGCAATGCTCGTCAGGTATCCTCTCTGCATCAGGAAGTGGACGGCTACAATATCAATGGTGTCATCCTTCTTCCAAGCTCCTCTAGTCTCTGAGGAAACCCACGTACGTGTATCTGTGCACCCAAACTTTTACGGGGCTTGAGGTCCTATGTAAATCGACACTGCAAAGTTCTATCTTACTCAATTCTAGCAAAAGTCCTCCCAAACCTCCAAATGCATTCTGATGGATCTTGAAAGGGTGGGTTGAGAAAATGTTTGTGGAAAATTATGCGAGGAAGTAAAGAGTTGCAATGGTATGGCAAGTGCACGCGCGCTTTGATGTGGCCTGTTTTTTGCCCAAGCGTACGAGGACAAGCCTAGTGGTTAGGGTTTGCAACTCCTGATCGTAGGGTCATCGGTCAGAATCCTGTACCGGGACCTCGGTCACTCAGTGACCTTGGTCAAATCGCGGCACCCCATATTTGTCTCTCCACCTAGGGGTTGATCTGAACACACATGAGAGCACAGAGCGTTATTCCGGTTGGTTGGCCGGGTACCAGTCGCAGTTGAAGTGGCTGCATTGGGCTGCATACTCCCCAAGGGACTGAGATGGTTTCAGGGATGTTCCTAGACCAAGTGAGCAGGAGGGGGAGGCCAGGTTTAATCATGATAAGTCACATCTCTCACCATTTCCAGCTGTCTCTTCTTGCTGACGAGCACCTCCAGCATCAGGTTGACTTCCGTCAGGTCCCATTTGTCCTGATCCGTGATCAGCTCCTGCAGCTCACTGAAGTGACTATTCTGTAAAAGAGTCCAGAGCAGAAGGCACTCGTCGGTCACCGTTCACTATGGAAACCGTGTGCTGGCTAGTCTTAGGTTTATGTTGAATGTTTAGGGACCGTACCCAGTGCACGATTACATGTACCTCGCTTGTAGGAAATCCTCCCCCCCCCCATAACGGTCGACAGAGCATTTACTGAGAAATGAAACCATTCACATTCAGCCAATGCTTGAATTTGTAGGAATAAAATGTTTCTTTTACAATTCAACATCTACTGGTATTATTAGCAGATGCTTTATGTTTGTGGCTGACTGCACAGCCGAACGGCTTTGTACAATAGGGCTTCCGTTGTCTGCATACAGTGCAGCATGGTGTTGTATCTTGAGACCTCAGCATGGCAGATAAGCACAATGGCAGTAATTTTGATCGCAAAAACCTTGATGACGAAAATTGCTCTGCCACTCTCAAATGGGTACGACTGCCTGCATCTGGTTTCTTGAGATTCCCTCCTAAAGGCATACAGCTTTTCCTTTCGAATGACATTCATGAACGCTGCCTTTTTGAACATTAGTAAATGCTCCTCGTTTTCAAGCTTGCCCTGACCCAGTCTTGAAAAATGTCAAGTAAATACTCCAATTCTGTAGAGCTTACTCATTTGTATTCCTACAAAATGAAGCAACTGCTTATTGTCCTGCACAAGCTTAACAGTAAAAAGTAAATACTTCTACTTTATAGCAATTGCACTAAAGTAGAATCATTGGCTTCGTTATTATTCATACAAACACGAGTTAATGCTTCAAAAATGGTAGTCAATGCAAATGCTACTTTTTATTCACACGACCCCGTCCCAAATACTGTTTAGACAAGCTGGGGCCCTGTATTTTAGACAGCAGACAGGACCACTGATCTGTCCCTCACTGACTGATAGCACACAGCTCTCACGGTGCAGAAACAACTACGTCACTGTGAATCGATTCCGGGGATTTACACAGATAACCTACTACCGTATTCGGGATGGCACAGCATTTTGGACCCGTACTGAGTGATAACTGAGAAATTCGTGGGTTAAGGATAAGGAAAATGTTACTTTAATATCCCGTGCGGAAAAAGTCACATTTAAAAAAAGGCCACACGGAAGAGTCATGAGTCATGACAGGACAGCCAACTGTGACACAGACTTCAAGACTGAAGCCATTGCTACAGTTATGTAAAAGCTATCTCTTTTTCACGCATGGCTTGGCTAGACTAACTAGTCAACCAAAACTAGAAGTCATAACTGATATGTCGCAGTATTCGAGCGCATCACGTATGTTCTTCAATCCGAGGCACGCGAGCAGTTTGGTAACAGTACTGATGGACAGAACGCTAAGTCATGAATGTGACGCACAAACAAGTGTGGTGTACGTGTACGGAACACCCAAGTTATGCACCCAAATCTCAGTCAGATTACTCAAACAGATGGCATGCCCAGTCATGCACACCACTACTATGTTTCTCCATGCACAGTATAACATGTTGTCAATCTTTTGCGGTGATGAGGCATGGAGTCCGGAAGGTGGTGAGATGCTTCTGGCAGTCACCCATGTGGGGAAGTAGGGTTGGAATCAAGTCACATGGTCTCTTACCGGTGGGGTGAGCTTCATTCGTTTCTCGTCGGATTTCTGCCGGTACTTTAAGATCAACTCATTTACTGCAGATTAAAAAAAAAGGCACCAAATCATATAGTCATAAGAAGGTGTGTAGAAATAAAACAAATAGCACAGAGGAACATCTGTAAGAGATACTTTTGCAAAGTAATCCATTCAATTCAAGGATGCATGAAGGTTATTCATCTGGCTCGGCAACAAAGCCTCTTCCACACGCCTTCCTCCCATTCTTTTACTTTGAAACTAGGGTCACATTCCAGCAAAGTTTGAAAGAAACCCCCTTGAAATGTATCCACCACAGACTTTTCTGGTATGTGGGTTTTTTTTTTCCTGGAATGGCCAAACATCCCGGGGGGAAAAGTGTGGCACACACTATACTGTTTCATCATGACACAATGGATAAATACATCTCGGTGAAAAGCACAACCGGTAGCCAGCAGAAGTAATTATTTGCTTAATGGAACTACATTTCTCTGTTCGTCGAGTTCAAAACAGGACAAATGTAAAAATGGACAATTTCCAAGCTGGGTGGATAGAGCTACCTTCCTTTCCTCTTGTTGGGTGAATAAATTCTTCTCCCAAAGGTTTGCAGAAACTCAGAATGTTTCCGATGTTCCCCAAACAACATCCTGGATTACACTATCTGAGATACTGCGTAAGTCACAGTCCATGAATAAGTCGCATGTTTGCGTGGGCGTGATTCTGACAATGGTACGTGTCAACATTAATGGTCGTTCGGAGTGCATCATGACGTTGCTCTTACACACTGGCGAGGAAATCTTGAGAATTTTTCATTCTGAGCGGCAATGCTTCCCGACGGCTACAGGCAAGTATTAAATTACGACAGAACTCAGTTGTCAGCCGCATGGCTAGATGCCTTGGGAGACAAGTCCAGTGCAGAGGTCTCTGTTACTTAAATTATGTAGAACTTTCTATAGAAATCATTTTTCATTATTTCTTACGGGAAAAAAAAGAGGATTGGATTTTCATGTGCATGTTCAAGCAATCTGCTCATTTAAAGTGTTTGTTACTTTGGTAATGACAATCGGTATGCCATTTAAATGTACAAATATATTATAAGCACGTGTACACTGTGCACATACCTGTTGGCAAAACAAAAATGACTGGCAAATGACAATTCATGTGAATGTTCCATACAGCAGAGATACAATTTCTGCAATTCGGTGTACTGATGGAAAAAACTGTCACTAGTTGAGTACAAATAAGCAAGTACATCTCAGTTCAATCATACAACCATTTACATTTTAGAAATATCGGTGCACATGAAAATGGTAGAGGTTTAGAGTTTAGATTATGACAAACACTCAGTGTACAGGCAGAGCAGGAATGTGGGGCTTTTCATGTCACGGTTCATTCGATTTTGGCGCACACCATAACACTCTGCATCAAGATGTTGACGATTTCCACCAGAAAAATAAATCCACTGACGAGATTGCATCCTGCTTCGAAAACCAATTAAGCCGAGACAGGAAGACAATGAGGAGAGACGTTGGGAAAGGGAGGAGGCGGGATGCCGGCCAGCAGTTCCCAGAACTACTCCCCCTCCCTCCCCCATGCAATCAGGTGTCCAGCAGTGATTGAAGTCTGGATCCACACGAGGCAGCAGCCCATCAGCGCAATCTACCCCGGGGGGATTTGAACCGAGGCAGGCGGGTCACGCAAGATGTGAGGAAATTAAGGTGGTTGCCTCGAATTGATATCCAAACGAGGTTTGCAAAATGTGGATGGAGGGACAGCACTAGACTGGCAAGCTGTCCCGATGAGTAACGACACTGCAAGTACATGTACCCCGGCTGTTCTTCAGGGTACTGCAGCTATTAAGCTGCCATATGCCCAGCTTCACACGACTCTTCTCATCCGTTATAAAAGAGAAAAACCCTGATGCAAGTTGTGCAGGAACTGCGTCAAGTCTCTAATGGCTCATCCTCGTAAGGAAATGAGTTGAGCTGATCATTTGAAATCTCCAGGGCAGTTGCTCTTGATACCACTGAATGTAGCTTATCACTGACTGTCTACTTGTGAGACACAAGCATGCCAGGATATGCATATTTACACATTCCCTAGAACAGATTTGCTAAACACAGCATACCACAATGTACATGTACGTTATGCTGTCGAGTTGTTATGAAACAGGTACAAAAATTTCTCCTTTGCCTGATGTCCCCGTGCTCTTGTGCCAAGCTTTAGAAGTAGACATCCCATTCCTAAATCCAACAAAACCCTTCACTATGCATAAACCTAGCGGCCTATTCTTTGCATTACAATTCCGAGGAGCATCTAGCTTTGTGTAAGGCCACTATTCCTGGGTTCAACCTTCCCAAATCCCACAGAACCAAACAAATCTCCCTTATGGATTTGACAGACATCAGAAGGTGGGAAGTAAAGGTAGAAAAGTTTTCGAAATTAGCCATTCAAACAAAATAAAACAATGTCATATAATTCCCTCACCTGGCAATTTTTGACATTTAGGGGCGGAAACCTGCTACTATTTTATCTGACTCATGCAAGTGATAAAATCTGCTCTGAAACACTGCAAAGTTTGTTTCCCAAAAATTTCCCTCAGAAAAGGAAACACTCAAGACAAAAAAACAAGCCTCAACCTCTCATGATTAAAAGGCCGGGCTGCCGGATGATTTAGCCGATGACGTCCCGAGCATGCAATGCACATGAATGCTGCGGACCACACAGGTGAGTAACAGGCTCCTATTTGAGTGCGTGCTATTTGGAGGCAACTTGCTTCAACCTTCGGGAATTCAATGTGGATGGACCGCTGCTTACCATCTGATAAAGGATTCTGCATGTACATGCAGGGACGTATTTGCCTTTCTTGACTTACGTGCAAAGTTGGGGAATATCTGATCGTTCTTCTCAATGGCAAAGTTGCACTTTGGACAGCGGTTACTCTCCTCCAAGCTCTGGATGATACACTTATGACTGCAGGAATCAAAACAAAAACATACACAATGTGTTCACAAAGTAACAAACAAACAAACATACAGAAGGTATTCATTTAAAGCAACACTTCTTTGAAAAACGAAATCATTTGAGAATTACAAGTCGTGATGCCAACAAAAAAATTGATTTATTTTCTGGAAGGCTTTTCTTTCCCACCACCACTGCCATTTTTGCAGCAGGCCAGGTAGCCAGTGAGAAAAAAAAAAAACTTGTTCTCCTTTTGCTTTCATTTCAGTGACGGTTGATTTCATCTATTTACTTCTGAAACACACTCACCAAAAGCTGTGTCCGCACTTTGTCATGTGTGCCTCATCAATGATGTCAAAACATATAGGACTGTAAAAGACAAACAGAAATATTTGAACATTTATTCACATATTTTCAATCCTTCATCCAACACACTATGAGAGATCCTGGGTATTTGGACAATGTTAAAATAATACAAAACTCCTTCCAGAGAATTTGTGGGCTGGTCCATGGCAGGGCATGAAATGGGAGATAAAATGGGAAATGAAAAAAAAAAAAAATGTCCAGAAATTGATATTTTTTCCAAGTTCCATTCCTGGAGTTTCAATTTAATAGACTCTCCAAATACGCCTGTACATTTCCAGATGCAACAAAAACCATTCAACTGTTTTCAGTGAGAATAAAAAAGCAAAAGAAACGGAAGTTTTTTGTGTCACATGCTGAACATTTTGCCAAATAGTTCTGGACGAGATGAAGCAAAAGTATTAGCAAGTTTCAGAGCAGTTAAAATCTACACAGCATATGTACATATAATTATGTGTGCTACATTTCACACTGGGAACGGCTTCCGAAACACATCTCACATGTACTTGTAGAAAAACAGAAAACTGATACTGGATTTCCTACACAAAGAGAAAGATACTCGACGCCCACGTTCTCAGAATAATTGACCAAAGTCTCGTGCCGAACGACATGCATTATGGAAAGGGCAGCAGCATGTTGTACATAAACCCACTGGGGCAGGGGAGGGGAGAAGGGAGCGTTGTGTCCCCTCAATAAGATGTGCCCGTCTAGCCACATGGAACATACGGGAAAAGGGGGAATGGAACGGTTAGAAAAGACCTGCCGAGTTCCGTCCCCCCCCTCCCCCGGATGAATGGAAAGGAGTGGAGGAGGAGGTACGGTGAAAACAAAAATTGGATAATGCTCAGGAAATAGCCGGAGGATGGAGATGAGGCAGTGGCATGACTGGGTGCCATTTATGGCAAGCGAGCGGAACTGGCCATGAATCGAGCTTGTGTGCCGCCGGGGCAAAAGCAAACAATGCCCAGCTATTGACAGCGCGGGCGTTTGTGCCAGCGCTGAACAAGAGACGGGGATGGAAGCGGCTTCTCTTTGGCACTCTCGGAGCGAGGACTGAAACTTTCAAATGGATGTAAGAGACAGTACCCCTGTCTCCCATGTCTTTTAACGCTGGGTTGCAACTGCATCCTCCTGGGATGATCATTTCCACTCTTTTTCTCCACTAATTGACAGGTTCTAAAAATCCTAACAAACTTGCCTGGGGCAATTCTAACCATTTTGTTCTCAGTACAGGCATTCCTGACACTTGTTTTCTTCCACAACAAAGTTTTTTCAATCTGGAGTGGGGAGTGCATTGCTTGAGAGAGAAAAAAAAAAAAGGGAAAAATGAAACAACTCGTCCCTCTTCTCCACTGCCGACTTTTTTTTGTTCTTAATCAGTCAGCATCTCCTGACATTAGCGTGCCCCAGTTCTGGCTGATTTCCGCATAGCATCTGATCGCTGTTTGACGTTTGTAATCAGGGTCCAATTTCACTTGCATGACCCCAAAATGTAGAGCTTCACCACACAAATTCCAGGTATTTAGCAGAGGTTTCATCCTGACCCCTCTGCTGCCGCTAACACGGGTTATTGGTCAGACTGGCGAGTGGCAGACAAGTACTTGTTTGAGGCTGGCACTGAGAGGAAAATCTGCTGGCCCCAATCATTCTTGCGAAGCGACCATCCTGCTTTGCAGCGAACGCCGACATTCACGGCAGGATTTTCAACTGAAAATCTTCTTCTCATTCTATCTTCAGAGGTTCACCAATGTACAAGTACGTATACATGCCCGTATACATGCACGGCGGGCTCGTGTTTACACGTGTGACCCCCAATACAGAGTGTTGGAAGAACTCAAGACAGACGACTGACAAGTTGCAGGTTCAACTCCAACTCTTGCCGGTTTTCTTTCCTTGCCCCCATTCAGCCAAATTAATTTTTTGTTCAGCTGGAAACGGCCCCATGTCCTATTCCATTACAATGCTGGGGAGGAGGGGGAAGACTTGCCCCACCCCCCTCCCAAACTGGCAACACAGATTCAAGGTACATGTACAATATACAGACAACCCCCTTACAGGTGCTGATCTCGTTCACAGCAAATAAGCCCATTTAAGTTACATGTGTGTAGAGTAACATGCTTCAAGTTGGGCAGCCACTAACCAATTCTAGCTTTATTAAATAACATTTATTAAATAATATTTAGTACATGTAAGCCTATGGTCTAGTGAAGACTACAATGAAAAACACCTGTCTGTAACCGACATGTACCTAAGAGTATGATACAGGAAAATGTACTGGTTCTCAAGATGGCAAATTATTTTCCCTCAAAAACGTGTGTTCGTGCACCCAACAGGTACATGTACATGTACACGTATCGACTGGTGTATCTCGTCATGTGTGCATTCAGGATGTCAGCTATTCAATTAATGTGTCGGGGTCAATTACCAGTGGAGGATAAAACTCACACATGAGTCTGCTCCCATCTTGCAAGGTGTACCGGTAGGCGGTACATGTACCTAGAGAGAGAGAGCCCTGCAGAGGCTCTCAATGCACCTGCGGGCCTGAGATACTCATTGTCAGCCATGATCAACAGCTGACAATTCATCTGTACTCCGAAAAAACTTCTTAAGCCGTGACTTTTTTGGTTAACTTACTGCGACTTTCCGGTTGAATTACAAGATTAAATGCGATGGGAAAATACGGTAAACTAAATAACGTCCCTGTTTACTTATCACGATCGTGATGTAAAACTAACGGGCCGAAAAGGGTCGTGGAAGATTTCCACACAGCCATGGTAAGTTAGCAGGGGCACAAAAAAGTCCAATGCGAACAGTTCCCGTACAATGCACATGTAGATTGACCACGACCACACTAAAGCTACGAACCAGACTACTGCTACACAGAGATCGATAGCGGGCATGGGAAAATAGTTGTATGGTTCCCAGTCTCCTGCTCCGTGCATACGGTACAGCAGCATGCCACGTACACACAGTGAAGCGTACCCGGAAAAAGCTATGCACACATCGTGTATGGAGCTTTTCCTGTGCGGGTACATCTTATTTGTGGCAGGTTTGGCCAAATTGGTCTGATTTTTATCATTTTTAGTCAGATTTTACCGATTTCGTCAAATTTGTACGGCGCAGGCAATGTAATCAGCTGGTCTTATTAAGCCTAGCACAACAAATAAACATTCCGTTACGGTAGAAAAAGTCGAAGTTGGAATGCACAGTGGATTGATACGAAGGAATGTCACAGTAAGTTTCTGCGTGCCCGCGGAAGAAAAAGTCCAATGGAAAAATGGCAACAGGCATACTTTTACTGCAGGTGAAGAAACAGGTGCCCAGGTCTTCTGCCATCCATAAGCACGCACGGCAAGCCAACGCAACATATACAATGCAAATTTCAATTGAACAGAAAGACGCAGGTGTACACAAATGACACGCCCTCTAACCACAGTGTGTCACTCATATTTTATCATTGTATCCTCAACTTTTTCTTCTTTTACATTTAAAGCAAACAGATTTTTTGTGGTTAAATTACTGGTACATGTAAATATACATGTAGACTCGTACATATACCTTCTATACCCAGCAAGAAA
>NW_019091381.1:2123825-2259072 GCF_001949145.1 Acanthaster planci | reverse complement strand
CATCCCCCCAAGATGTCTGAAAGGAATTCCCCAGATTCCTGCGAGACAATGACCAACACAAAGCAGGGGGAGTTCTTTCCGTCTCATACCTTGCTGCATATGATACCTCCATATAAGCATTTCAATATCAATTTTTCAGATATTGACATGGAAAAGACAAATGGGTTACTCCGGCAACACATGAGAGTTACAAACCATCACCGAGGTTACACCACAAAGCACGATCGGACAAGTTTTCTTTTATCCCTGCAGTAAAGGATCGAAGAGCAAAACTGATGTGTGTAAAAAAAATTTTCTTCACGTAAAGCTGGTACCCAACATACTGGTACCCCTATGATGGGTGGTTCTAAAGCATTTTTAGCTTCAAACAACCATTAACAGTTCGGGGCAGTGATTTATGCTTCATGAAACGAATGCCGTTTTTGTGCATCAAGGCATACACGCATGCCTTCTTTCCTTTGCACGGAAGTCAAACAGCATTTGCGCATTTTTTGCAAGGCTTATCTCAACCATGAATCACAGCACGCACTGAACTGATCAACACACCTCACCACAGCTGTATACATGTACATGTCTTATAAATGACATTACATAAAAATAAACAAGTATTTATCCAAACACTCAACCAAATTTAAACAATGCGTTGTATATTTTGTAAATATGTACATCTGAAGTTAGCCACATGCAATCAAATGAATCTGTTTTGAATGCCTTTCGCCTTCTTCAACCACCATATTGACACTGCGATCAAAACAACACTGAGCTGGGTACAGCTGCCCATTCATTCCCATGTATATATATTTCAAGACCGTGACAAGTTCCGGTCCGGATGTAGCAAATCAGAGAAATGAGATATCCGGACTGAGTCGCGATCGAAGATTCGCCCCGGCCCGACCAGGCTGCGGCCCGGCCATGGTCTCATTATTTAAGATTGATTACCCTCGCCGCTGCTCGTACATGTGTGTGTTAACTTGTTTCCTCGTCCGCCGTGACAAGTGATTTCCGTTCCGTTCCCGGCGCGACTCGTCCGTGTGAAAGCCGGCAGCTGCCGGGCAAAACAACGATTACATTCTTCAGCGCACCGGGGTCAGCAATTACAACCTGATTGGGTGACAATTAAGCAGGGAAATGTCAATGACGTTCGGGGGGGAGGGAACTTTTCATCGCAATTGAAAGGGCACTTTCCCAAGGCAGCACACACAAAGTACCGACTTCTCGCTGAAGGTGTCGAATTAAGCAAAAGCTGCAGCAAAATTTTATTTTCCCTGCCTTTTCCACTAAAAAAAAAAGCCACTCATGCATTATTAATTTTAGCATAATACATGAATTCAAAATGTCTCTCAACGGAAAAATGGAAAAGGGGATATTTACAGTGAGAGGCAACAGAACTCATACGGCGAGTGAAGTGTGTATATACGGTACATTGTATGTTTGCAATCTGAAAGCATAAAAAAAAAAGAATCTTCCGTAAATTTATGTCCATGATTTCCAGTGGCACGTCCATCAAAAACCAGTCCAACTCGAGCTGATCTCCCGTCTGACTGCATGCAAACCAGCCCCTGCCTACCCTCCTGCAGTTGCTGTTTTTTGGACACCCAGCATGATAATGCCCACTTTGTCACAGAAAAATTCAAGCTCACACAAGCTCTTGTTTATTTCCTCCAATTCCCATCCTTCTCTCCTGCCAAATCCTTCACCTGCCAAATAGACTGGCCTCCGAGCAATCATGCCACTGACAAAGACAGGGCTTTTTTATTTTACAAGAGCCACTCAGCACCCAGACTGGATAAGCTCTGTCCCAGACAATTCTAAATTCAGTACACCTGTCTATGTGCATGCACATGTACCTGCACCATCACCTGGTGGAAACCTCAAGGACGCAGAGGGGTTTAAAAAATAATGGTGCAGAATAAGGAATAGAATATTCAGTGTAAGGCTCTATGTAGTGTGTCCGAAGCTAAAGGTAATGTGCAACATGTACATGTACCTATAATGATATGTGCATCAAAGTGCTGCTGGTTTATACAAAAAAATGCTTGTGCGGGTATTATTGAAGACACATTTCCCAGGGCAAGAAGTCACTAGCCAAGATATAGATTTTTATGCCCCTTTCACCCGGTACTTGCTTGAAATCCGCCTTATCAAATAAATCTGAGACACCGTCTTCCTCTTTGGGGCTCAAGAGGACAAGTGGGGAGATAAGACCTACAGCACATTGGACGTACATGGACATGGATATGCACTGTACACACACAGTACTTACGCATGTGGGCATGACCAAGAAGCAGACATTATGCATGTTAATGCCTCTCTGACATTTACATGCATGTACTTGTACATTTCTGCATTGCATTCACACTGCAGGCAAAAAAAAAAAAAAAAAACACAGACGGAACAAATGTCCTCGTACATGTAGCAAAAGAAGAGATGAGTGCTGTGATAGAAATGAACCTTCCCATTTTGAACACCACTGCGCCAGTGGGAGTGCATCTTTGCATCTATGAGAACAGCAAGTACGTGCATATCGTTAACGCTAACATTCAGGAATACGAGTGCTTTCCAAAGCATTTAAACTGGTAGTATCCTTCATGTGAACGTATCACGTCTGCGTGGCCTGGCGTTGTATACATCATTCTTAAAAAAGCGATACATTACAATGTGCCTGTAACGACCCTGCTCCCTTACTGGACTAGTGGACGGGACCAAGAGACCTGTGTGGGTACTTCATCAACGTTTCAAGACCTGTGGCTGCTGTGGGAATGCAACCTACGGCTGCGTTGCTCAAACAGCTGCACTGCGTGGTTGCCATGGACAAAGGAATTGTGCCCAACTGTAGATACGTGCGCAGTGTGTGTGTGTGTACCCGTGCATGTGCACGTACACGTAGGAGTTAATCCCATTATGCAGTCCTAACAGACTGACTAGAGAAAATCTGGGATAAATTATTTTTCAGTGGGCGTGGAAAAAAAACAACAAATCATCGATTTTTGTGCGACTAGTCTTTGTTTCCTGGTTTTGTCCAGTGTTTGTAAAAGCTGAACTGTGCACTGAATAATGTGAAGCACGTGTATGGTTGAATTTCTTCCTGGTTCTCTCAAGCAAGCTCAACGGATACATGTATTTAACGTTGAAGTCAAAACCAACGTCAAAAGGATACGGACGTATGGTCGAAATGAAATGACAACCACCAAGAACAAAACGGAGTCGTAAACAGTTGGTTTCTCAACTAGCACATATCCAATAGCTATCCCTAACAGTCCCAAATCCTCCAATTTCAATAGGATTTTACATACACCCTAGGGAGTTAGGGTTAAACTTCACTACCATGAATCTTCCTACCGCACCAATACATGCACCTGTACATGTATACCTGTGTACTGCATTTTCCAGGGCTAGTTTGCCATACTCTGCAGTTCTACGCATTATAAATGGCAGATTCACTTCAAAAGATTCATTTAAAAAGTAATAATTATATATTCATACATGTATTTTAACGCGTAATATCACAGCCAACTGTGATTACAGCCTCCATGAAACAAATGGAGGAAAACAAGCCATCTACAGCTGATTATCGCTGAATGCTACAAGGCCAATCAGTTTCAAGATCTGTTCACTTAGCCCGACAATAAAATTGTCGCCGCAGCAACAAGACAAGTGCTCACGGATTATCTTCCTCTGCGACGGGGAAAGCAGCTTCCCCACGTCAACAATTTTAAGTGCTGGGTTTCTTTTTTTTTATCATTTTGCAAAATTTTTTCAATTCTTCCACTCTGTCAGAGGCGGAGTGCCAACGCTGCGCTGCCCGGCCAATCAGCCTGCTCTCCATTAAGACGCCGCGGCTCTGCAGCAGCACGTCGCTGTTTGTCGAGGAGCGGTTTGTCCCCAGGGAAGACTTTCCCAAAGCAGGCCCGTGCGATCGGCGGACATCCGGTGGGGAGATTGGATGCAGGCTATAAATAACAACCCCTCAATGATGGTGTTGTGATAAACATCAAAGATTGTATCCTTTCCCCCGGACTTCATGCCATCACAGACGCATGGCGGTCAAAACAAAAATGAAATTCAAGCAGTCATTGTGCTGGCAGAGACAGAAGATGTCTGACGACCAACTGGTACACGCTGTACATGTACATTTTTTTTTATTCTTTCCTCTTGAATGAGTCATTTACTTAATATAGCACCTTTTTTATTTGACAATTGCCCGTCATATACACAACCTATCATGTTCTCATTTTGTCAGAGAACAAAAATTACAAATTGTAAGTGCCCAATGATTAAATTATTTGAAATGTATACATTTCAGAGCAAAATTACACATGGAATGAAGATAAGACATGTACATGTGGATCAACCTGTATCCTTTACCATAGTAATAGAGTGCGATTCATTGGCTTTGCCTTGGATGCCACTGCCCCTTCGGGTGTACAAAACACCATGGACCACTGCACAGCAGGCAACAAATGTATAATGGATCAACCTGCAATGTATGCAAAAAGCCATGTGAATACAGGGCTCCATGGAAACTATGGTAGTTTATAACTGTTTGGGCATAACCTGGGCTAAAGACAAGTAATAAAATAAAATAAAATACATAAACATGAGCAAGCACTGAACAAGAACCGAACACCGGTAGAAACTGAGTCCGTGTACATTTCGTTCGTTCATTTTTCGATTTGAAAACGAAATCAGACAACTTGTTTTCTGTTTTTCGGTTAGAAAACAAAAAATGAAAACCGTGTTCTTTTCCGTTTTTCCAAGCGAAAATGAACACCAGCATAATCTGTTGCTCAAAGAATGAAAAACCGTTCCATTTTTTAAGTGTGTGATGTAAGAAATGTCTTTGTAAGCCATCAAATCAAACATGGCTGAACTAGAGGAATACGAAAAATTTGTTGCTGATAAAGTAAAAGGAGGAACAACTCACGAGGAAATGTCTCGCATGCTCAAAGGCAACTTTTATCTTGAGAAGTGCTCAGGGACGTCCCTGACACCTCCTTGAAATTACGTCATATAAATTGGGATTAAAATTTAAAACAAGATTACTTTCATTTACATTTTCAGTAGGAAAAACAAGAAATGGACTTCTCCTTTTTCCTCATTTTTCATTGTCAAATCGAAAAACAGAAACCAACTTGTTTGTTGTTTTCCAAGTTTTGTTTTCAAATCGCAAAATGGAAACCTACTTGTTTGGCTGTGTGATATTCGTTTTTAAATAGAAAAAGGAATTAACCGCAATGTACATGAACCAAACTGCCCTTATATGGCATGTTCTTCATAAAATGGACCAAATGCAACTCCGGATGTCATTTTTTCAAAACTTTTTAAAAGAGTGACTTTGATCATGTAAAATACAAAATAGCATCTTCAGATTTATAAGACTGATTATTTGGGGATAATTAGACATAATGTGTACATTTGGTGGACATTTGGTTGGCTACCAGTGCAAATCAAATGAAGTCGAATTCATTTACAGTTTTACATCAAAGTGTTTACACCAGAGGACTTGATTTCAAAACTTCTCTCAACAAGAAGATTCAGTATATTTTTCGACTGATGCATTTTGAAACACCTAAGAAATAACTTTTAAAAATATAAGCCATGAAAAAAAAAATTGACGGAAAATGATGAGGAAAGTTTGGCTGTCTTCATTCTCTTACCGTTTATAATCACTCTCACTATACCAGCATATCTGCCAGGTCTTATACCTTTCAACCATTGAAAATTATCTTAAAATGTGGCTGCATCAAAAATGTTTAATAATTTATATTTTTGACAAAAAATGCATGACGTTTGAGAATGCCAAAAATGCTGTCACATGTAGTGCTAGAAAATTCCATGCACAATGTTCATTTTGCCGCTTATTTTGGAGATATACCCGCTGAAAATTAAATTAAAATTAACAACTTTGAGCATTAGTTTTCGTCATGAATTGTATTTTATGTCTGGGACGTCATTTTTTTTCCAAACGTCATTTAGAATGACCGATTTTCTTTCAAGAAACCTTGGTCCCAAGAGAAAAATTGCGGAGCGCCGCCATTCTGTGGAGGGCTCATGAATATCGAATGAAAAAGAGGGCGCACTATCTGGGTTGATGTCAACGGTCAAACAGGCTAAGATGCAGCGAAACGTTTCTCTAACAGCACCGTGAGATAATGACAGAGGCCACAAAATTGCCAAGGTCGGTATTTTGGACTGCGATTTTCGGAAACACACTTGAAGAAAATGCGATTGGTCCAGTCGTAAAATGATGATGTTTGGGGTGTTTTTTGCACTATTTTTAAAGCTTGTGCTGTACATCGATTTGATTTTACTCGCTGTTCTTTTGCAGTAAATTTTTTTTACACTAATGACAGAATCGAATGACGTTCGCAACTGCTGACTTCGGGACCTGATTAATTGTGAGAGATATTTTTTAATTTCGTGACTATGGTTTTAATACGTGTTAATGTATCACCTTTCAGCACATATAAATCTGTGTAAAATAACCACAGGGATTATCACTCCTCGGTAAATTTTATTAGCTAGGATTTTACCAGGTTGTTCATGTCCGTCAAAAATGCTGACGTTCGAGACTTTAATTAGTAAACTCCAATTAAGTTGAAAGATGGACACGGTCATCATTGTTCCAGATATCAACCATGACTTCCCTCATTACATCGAACATTGGGAATTAATTCACTGCTGTTCACTTCAGGAAAAATGAATCCCCAATATCTAATGGTCCATATTTTGAGGAACCTGCCATATACCTGTAACATGCTGAATTTATTAATCCTTGGGTAGACCAGCAGGCATGTGACAATCCAGCTTGCTCTCTAATGGCCAAATACATGTACAATGTACATGTACATGTACAATACACTGTAGTGTACACATGTACTGTACATGTGTACATGAAGGCCTGCACTGTTCCCACCACCCACTACGACACTACACCTTCTCATGCACCACCCTGCACACTGCAGGTACCTACTGGGTACATGTACACGTACATGTACAGCTCATGCAAGTGTGCCTAGATTTAGTACCTATCCCCAGTGTGACCTCACATGCACCTGTGAAGCAGGAAGGGCATCTGGAGGACCTTGACCTCCATAGGAATGTGGCACTGTCTGCCAGGTGTATTACCAAGCTACCCTGGGATTATCACCAGTGAATGCCCAGCCTGACTTATGTTATGGTACATGTAAGTCACCTGCTCAGTATACTGGGCCGATCCCACAGAAAACCACAGGAACTGCAGGGGTACAAAAAATGTCATGTGAATGGGAAAAATCTTTTGCAACCATCAACCCCTGAAAAGAGCAGGAAATTTATATTTTACTTGAAACTACATGTATGCATGCACATTACAAGTACAGTACATGTGCAGTATAAAGCTCTATATGGGTAATTCTAGAAATTAGGGGTCCAAACGAGTGACATTTTGGTGTCCCTGTTACATCTGACCTTTCTTATTTGGCATGGAAATGTCACCGGAATTGATTTCAAACTGTTGCTATTTGCTTGGCCGGTAATTTCCATTAATTCATCACTCCTGGAAATTAGAAAATGTGCTCTGAACTTACAAAATCATATGTCAGATGTGACAGGGACACCAAAAAAATGGATCCCTATTTCTGGCATTACCCATGTACCGGTAGTGTACTTTATAGGAGCCACTTGGAAAGGGAAGTTTCGTTTGTGAAGTGATGACAAGAAAGTATATGTACCAGTGTTCTAATGTGTATTTCTGAGACATTATCAATCCTGTCAGGCAACTGTGAAGGAATTCAATAGAATGTGTACTTTGTTCTAGGTTCAATAAGTCTTTTGCGAGGTAAGTTTGAATAAAATCTGGTACACTGAGTTATCTGATATCACATAAACATAACAATTTGAATTCCCCAGACTAAAGACACTGTTGCTATACCTTGTGATTTGGGGCAAGCTTTTGCATAGCGGCCACCGTCTCTGGAATGGACTGGATCCTTTGTGCCCTTCTTATCCATTGAGAACAGTGTATTGTTGCAATACTCTTACTTGTACATACATGTAACTAAGCAAAAGCTTGCCCCAAATCACAAAGTTTAGCAACAGTGGTTTTAGTATGGAGAATTTGAGTTATGTTCACGTGAATTTAAAGAACTCAGTGTGCCAGATTTTGGTCAAAGTTAACTCGCAAAAGGCTTACATATTTCACCCTTATCTCACAAGGCAAAAAGTAACACCCACCTCTGGCATGTCCAGAGAAATTACAGACACACTATGCACCATCACTCACTCTTCTCTTACTATAAACAAACATTTGTCTTTGCATTTTAAATTCACAATCAAAGAACCGACCCCAAACAGTTCCAATATGGATCAGCTACACGTGTATAATGCCACTGCAACCTGACCTGCAGCAAGGTTCATCTCCCTACAATTATGTGAAGACTTCAGCTTGAAGTTGTCAACCTAACCATCACTGGAAATCTGTTTTTAAAAAAGTTCTTCCCGGAGGCAAGGCCATCTCAAGGAAGATACTTGTAATGTCTACACATGTACCGGTGTACATACATACATACATTTTGAGAGTCTACTGCACTGCACACAGCACGCCCTCGTATCATGCCCAGTCTGCATGCAAGTTAGGCCGTGTTCTTTGTTACACGGATCGGGATCACGATCAGCGATCCGTCGTTGGATGGTGCGAACCAGCGTTACGATCACTGATTGAGATCAAGATCCGTGAGACACAAACAGGCCCCAAATGAGCTGTACATGCAGCATTGTGTACTTAAGTTGTACAAGGCTGTCGACGGTATGACCACCGAGGGCAAACACTACAATAAAACATAATAAAATCGTCCAGGTCAACAAAAGTAGAGTGTGCCGTATTTGTATTGATACCGGTATGTACTGGATGCATGTTTGTTTGCTTGCATTTTTTTGGGATGAAAAGTCTTGTGGTCAGGGCAAAAATAAAATGCAAAGGTACCTATTAAATATCTTTTATCACAAACAAACTTGTACTTATTGATCACCAATGAACTAATTACAGTGTCTCACATGTGCACATTAATAGTGTATAAAAGGTTACATACGGGTATGCTGCGGTTGATATTATTCAAGCAGCAATTCCCCCATTGAGCTGGACTTTCCGTAAAAAATTAAAGAACTCAGTAAAACAAGGAAAATGGGTCAGGTCAGTCAGCTTGCTCACTTTGATAAAGCCACATGTGGGTTTTAGTGTAGGCGTACAAGTAACAACAGAAGGCTTCTGGTAGACTCAGAAACAAAAAGGCCACACCCGAAGAAATCACCTGTGCGGCCTGGTGTGACTCGTACCTGTTGAAACCAAGTGCGAGCTGAAAGACGAAAGCCACGTGCCATAGACATGGGTGTTCCTGCCAGCCACGGCAAAGTAATTTAGACACGGCACACAAGCATTTTACAAAGTCACAACGTACACTCACATATTGTGACCTACTGGTACATTATAGGTATGAGTTTGTTTCTGCATTCAATTGCGGACCCTGAACAACAGACGACAATATGGTCCCCGACTGACAACTGTGTAGAGGAACAATAGGGGGTCCCCAGTTGCAGGCAAATACACACTTGCGTGCACATGGGTGCATGTAGAACATGTACATGTACCACTGCAGTGATGGTTGCTCTAACCCTCCAGGTCTAATGTAAATTAACTATCTACTGAATCGTGTTGTGTTTGGCCATGCATGTACTTGTACATGTACGTCTAAGAGTCTACGGGAAGGCAACATTTGGTTGAGGTACGGTACATGACATGTATGTGTAAAGGTACTCTACTGCGACATGTATTTGTCAGTATCTCGTTCAGCTACAGTTGTGTAAATTTCCAACTCCTTGTTTTGCAACATGTTTTCCCTTTTTTTTCAAAGGTTACTTTGGGTCAGCTGCTCCACCGGTGCCTGTCGTTTGGTCTGTTGGGCTGATGCTACAAACAACTGACAGACGGTAGGTGTGAGTGTTACATGTGTCATGAGCATGCAGACACAAAGTCTCAGGGTGAGTACTCTGACGATATGCACATGTACATGTATGTACGCGTATGTTTCTGTCAGAAAAAAAGCCTGATTCAAAAAAAAGGTCGCAAGACACTGACTGGTCCCTCTGTGACAGGCTGACAGCCTTTGCCTGCCCAAGCAGACGTACCAAGATGACGACCAAAAAAAAAAAGAGGGCAAACCTTGAAAACGTCAGGCACCCAGGGTTTACATTAGGGCAATCAGTTGATGAACGGCCAATTTCTGACTTCCTACAAAGGAAATGACTGTGAGGATTCCTCCGTTGTGTACCTGGGATGGCAATGCACAGACACACATGTGCAACACGGCAACATGTGCACAGTCTGATGAAAGTCGGCCTATTTGCCACATGCGGAGGCACATGTGCACACACACACGTACATGTACATGTTGTGATATGACTACACGTGCACGTCATGCCAACCCAGGAAAAGTTCATTACCTCGAACTGAAAAAGGTGGATCACTGATTCCCAGGCCAATTTCTCACATACAGCATGTGCAACACCCCACCCCAATAAATCCATGCAAGCGTGAGTGAAAAGCCACCTCCAGGCATTCGTCTGTACGCACATCTACATCTACATTTGCAGTCTCAAAATGTGTACGACAGCCCCGGGCACATTCAATGTACATAATATAGGTTCACTGGTAGACTGCAGATATGTAATTTCTAAAGGATACAACACTTCACTGCAATACCGGTATCTCGTGCCATAATCTAGGGCATGCGTTTAAATGTACATACATATAAGGTTTACTGTGAGTCATGGCGTGTCGTAGAAATCCCAGCACAATATGGACACATTCATGTTAACATGCATCGTCCAACATACCGGTAATTCATTTATTATTGGGGCCAGTTTTACGCACAAATCCACATTAACCCTCCTATGCAAAGATGCATTCTCAACACAGTTGTCCCACATTATCAGTCAAATGACATATGATGCATGTTTGTCTATGTACTGTACAGGGGAAGTGGAGGGAAGTTTTGACTGTTTTCGACGGTTACAGCAAAAGGAGGATTCATTTTTAGTTGTGCAAGAACGAAGATATCGAGCCTGTAGAATGCCTACAGGTGGCCCTGCCAGGAAATCGCTGCTGTCGGGCGAAGTTGTGATGACAGTTCATTACCAAACTGGTAATGAACTGCTCAGCCAACGTTATACCAATACGTTCACTGGAAGCCAACCGTCCGATAACAATATAATACAGCTCTAATAACTGCCCGAGTTGTGGGTATTTTCACTGGGACAATGTGCTGATAAAAACAATGAGATTTCTTCTCTGTCTCTCTGCTATTTCCTCCGTCAGTTCGGGACTCGGGATGAATAATCCTACCCCGCCCATCCGCTCTGAGCACAGCCCTGGCAGCGTTCCTTCATTAGTCCCCTCCCCCCCCCCAAATTATAAAGATGCAAACTCCGGGGGGAAGTGCGTCCGATGACTGTGCTAATTGGCACACGCCATTTATTATCTCTCTCTCTCTCCTGTGTGCGAATGGGGCTGGGGGGGAGGGGAGAACTGCATGGCAAAGGGGGTATATCACAGAGTTCCCTCTTACTGGGATCCTCCAATGGAGCTCGTCTGGCTTTGACATTATAAAGACTGTGTCACCCTGTACTGTTCTGCTGGCATGCATGCAAGCCTGGGTAGTCCCATCCCTTCCCTCCCCCCCCCTGCACCCCAGCTTGGCAAGCTGAGGACAGGAAGTCATTCACTTAATTACATCAGCATCCGCCACTGCATGATTGCTATCAAGTGACACATTTATATCTGCATGGCAGAGCACCGTGTTATCCTAGATCAAGGATTGCATGCAGGTGTGGCCCTGAGACCTTGGTAGGGCATTTGGTGCCAAATGTGCCCCGTACATAAAAAATTGTGATTGTGTGTGCAGCTTTTGCCCAGACTCCAAGGCACATGCCAGTAATGAAAATGTGTACATGTATGTAAAATACATTAACTTCTCCCCAGTGTGCCGATATCCGTGTACATGTACATGTACAGTGCATGTACATGTATATAAGAGCAACCACATGTACAATGTACTCTACGTATACCTGTACAAATGGCAAAAACAGCATTGCTTTGCTTTTTTTTCCCCCTCCGGTTTGTTACGTTATGTATCCCGGTATGAGAAATACAGGTTTATGTTGTGGGGAACAATGAACCTTGAAATGCAGTCCCAGAAAACCATCAAAATACTTGAGGTTTAGGAGAATTTCACCGGGATTGAGGAGGGCTGAGCCCAGCCTTACCACTACCACTTTATGAGGGGCTCGATTCGCTTTCAACGTCGAGGTGCAAAGAATTTGAAAGTGGTCGATTTGAAGGGGTTCGACAAAGTTCGCAGAAAGTGTGTTGTGGGATTTCAATGGATATGAGCCTGTCATTTATGGAAAAGGAATTCCTTTATAAGTTTGTAACAATGTGCATGGCTAATGGTTGAGTTGATAATACATGTTCAGTCACATGGAAAGAGGTGCCCTGAACAGGGTCTACAGAAAGTCTCATATCCAGCAGGGTATGTGGCAAAGGGAGACCCTCCTAACATGGTGCTATACCCAGCAAGAAATGAGACCGACCAGTACCCTCCCAACATGTCCAATCCCTATGCACATTCCAGACTATTGTTACTTAACATATTCCCCCAAGATGTATGAAAGGAATTCCCCAGATTCCTGCGAGACAATGACCAACACAAAGCAGGGGGGGTTCTCTCCGTCTCATACCTTGCTGCATATGTATGGTGCACAAGCTATACATCCTAAGGCTATTGTGCCTACTGCATCCCCCCTCAGAAATCTGAAAGGAATCCTAAAGATTCCGTCCACACCAAAGAAGACACAATAGAGGGGGGGTCCCCTTTGCCACATGTCGTGCATCAAATGTATAGTCTTGACTATTATGCATACATCTAAATGGGTAGATTTAGATTTAACAGTCAACAGAACATTTCCAATTCATTTCAAATTTTGATGGATGGAGGACGGTATGGGAAGGGGAAGAGTTCTGCATGTCGCCACCATACACTCGCCACGAACAACAAATCCCACATTACCCTGTGTTTCCATCGAAGACGAATTATCCATTCGGTGCTGGAAAAACTGATATTATCTGAGGCAAAGCTGTTTTTACGTGTTATTTTTTCTCAACTGTAGGAATTTCCAAAACTCGAAAATCATTGTGGCCTGATACGAAACTCTTTCCAAGGGCACTAAGGCATCTCCATGACTGCTTAAAGTATAGGAACTGATGACCCTTGAAAGTTAAGGGTCCTATTCCCTCCGAGCGGAACAAAAGAGGGCGTGCTTTTTTGGGTGTTCACCGCATAGACGTGCCATGAGGCACGCAAGTACATGCGCATTTGACCCTGAGTACACTTAACAAATTTATTCCGGCATGTATGGTCTTTGCGTACACACAGAACGTGTGCAAGAACTCGCTTGTAACCACCTGTCTTTCTTTCGCCGATTGGGGGTGCACAAAGGGATACGATATATCTACTCAATGTTGTGTGATTAGTTTCTTCAATAAATACGTGAAGACTTCTTTTCAGTCATTCTACAGGGGTCTAAAGCCCTTTTCGCACAATGCCAAAATTTGGGACAAAATTTCGAAGCGTGAATAGTTTACTTTGTGATTATACAGAGGCCCCTTTAGCATCTGTTCGCACATTATTAAACACAGCGCAACATTTTGCTGGCATTCCATGAGACGCAAATGCTTACTCCGCGGGTCGCCGGTAGACTCTACATTTACTGCATGCGAGTACTGCAAATACCAGTATGATGCTCCCCCAACGCTCCACTACCAGAGGGTTGCAGCACACTAAATATGAGCCCACAGGAAACATTTCAAAATCGGACAGAAATATCGCTGTTTGGTGACTCTCGGGAAGAGGTTGACCTCCCGTTTTTTCACTGGATATTCAAGATTTTGGCCACAAGTTCTGCTTTCTCTTCAATTTTACTGGGGCGAGACACTCTTTTTGTTCGCCCTTTTCTGAAAACACCCCTAAATTAGTAGTCAAACTATGCACTCAGTTCTGAATATTGCCACCCGCCTCTATGCAAAACAGGCCTAAAGTTTGGAGGTGTTTGTGAGCAAAATACCCCAAGTTGGAAGCCACAAGTCCCGAATTCGTGATTTATAGAAATATCTCTATGATTGGCTCTGATTATGGCTCCGCTTATTGTAAATAACTTGAAGGATCATAAAATATTCATGAGCTCGCACGTATCGGTAGAAGACTACCGATTACATGGAATGCACCCAGAGAAGAACATGACAAAAATATGTGCGGCTAAAAGTGGTGATAGTGCACGTCTTCCCAATGTTGTACGCCGTATTTCCCGTTGGGATTGCACCTGTCATCTTCAGCTCTGATGCTGCATAAAATTCACACAATGATGCGAGGATAGCAGCAGACTCATGGCATTGTTGGCCATATTGCATGGTACGGCCTGCAGGATAAAAATTTACTGTAGCTGGGAATTGAAGGACGTGCCCACTGTTGTCACAAAGGCCATCGTATGTGGCCGTGCTTCTGGTTTCATGCAGATCTGGATTATGATCAGCTGGTTTACAGAAACCAAAATTCATCTGATGGATGGCGATGAACCAGGGTTGGGATCACTGATGGAGATCCAGATCAGTGTAAAACAAAAAGGCCCACAGTTTCTGTTTTGGGCTCTCCACACATGCACACTGTATAGTCCGTCGCACAGAATGGTGTACAATAACCAGTTTTTTCTCTCACGCAATCACTTCTCAGGGGTACCACCAGGAATCTTCCGCTAGTGGAAATTTTTTTTGTAGGTCCAGACCTCCTCCAAAATATCTCAAAGATGCCCTTTCACACGAACTGCTAGAAATACATGTCAGCGATGTTTCACACCATGTATCTGTCACAAGGGTCACCTGCAACTTCATCGCAAGCTTTCATTCGGTACAACGCAGCACGTTGGCAAACGTCCGTTTTATAGCATTGACGTTTGCAACCTGGTACCGTGATATTCTTTGAATAATGGAAGTATGGACTAACAGTGATTTTCCAGCCATAACATACGCAAATGCTTTTTTGCATGTTTCTACAAACATTTGTGTACAAATTCAGTGATGACAAAACATCATTTGCCTGTCAGAGGCTGCTTTAGCTTTGCACCTTCATGTACTAGTGGCTCTCGTGTAGATTTTGTATCTCTTTTTCAAGAGTAATCCTGGGCATTTTCCATTTGTCGGACTCAGGAATAGACATATAGCTGCATGATTTTTAAGAGCTAGTTTAGTAATGGCCTTGTCGCAGCCCCTTTAGTAAGGGGCCAGGATTGTGCCTTACAACATTGGTGTCTGATTATAAACAGAGAATAACAACTGCAATCCCCAGAAATGCTGTGAAGAGAATATATTCTTTTACCTATTTTTCTTAATAGTGGCTGGGAAGGAATTTTTTCAAAGAGAAGTGCAATTTATCCTGGTATCTGAAGCTCCAGACAAAAGGCCCGAACTTCTCGTACATCTGGTTCCCACCCTTTGAATATAAAAATCTGTAATAATGCGTGCATGGAACCAGATGGCCCCAAGACTATCACTAGGCAATGGCGTAGCCACAAATTCCTGGTGCCCCCCCCAGGTGCCTCCACAGAAAAAAAAAACGGAGGAATGGATATTGAACAAGACTAACAAAAACTTCCCCAAAGAACCACACCACTGAAAGCTGGTACCCCCCCATAGGATGCTGGTGCCCCTTTGTACATGTACATGTACCTCCCACTAATAAAATCCAAGCTACGCCACTGTCACTAGGGGCCAATTTGAATGATGGCAAAAGCAAAGGCGTGCATGTGTAGTGGACTTCAGTGCACACCATCCCTGTGAAAATCGCACGCTTTGCAAAGTTTGCATTCACATGACCAATCTCAGTGACAATCGCAAGAATTTCGTATCCCTGCGAAAGTTTGTAGGACGTCTGGATCTGTGTGAAGATCACACAGGGACCCTTGCGATTTGGTAACAGGGATACACTTTCGCACGGCACTATATCTCGGCAATAGTGACCTCGATGCAATTTCAGCGCAACGGACCCATTTTCAGCTCTCGTGTGAAAGGGCCTATTGATTCACCAGGAATGCTGGTCTCTCTAAAGCTCTAGTGTCCTTCCACATGACACTTTTGTAAGATTTCTCAAGCATGAGAAAATTTCTTATGCCTTGGATTTTTTTTGCACCATGTGGAAAGGGCTTTACTCTGTCTCTCTATCCTTGCTGTGGTGAAACGAGATTCTTATATCTTTACTTAATATAACCCACAGAACTGACGATTTTAAATAAATGTATACACAAGTTCTACTTGCCCATCTTTTTCTAACAAAGTTTAGTAGCGGGAAAAAAGGAATAAATTTATTTTGGCTGTGCCGACCAGGTCTGTGGTTGCCAGATGCAAGACAAGGGGGAGGATTCCTTGTCTGACCAAAACTACGTGTATGTCTGGGTTTCATGAATGTCAACAAGTTTAAAATGAGCACTTGGGGGACTATACCGGTAGCAAGGGAAAAGGGCTCAGTCCCTGGGGAAACAGGCTGCAACTGTTGGGGGAAACTTCTTGGTGTTATGGTCCAAGTTAGAATTCGGACCCCACAGTTCTGGGGGTTGATCAAACTCTGACCACCTTTGACAGTATGATTTAACGAGGAGCGAAAGTTTCAAATGAGGAATAACAATTGACATCAACCCTCCTATGCTGAAGTCACTCTTTGGGTCACTTGGTAAACACCTCAAAGAAGCACAGCTGTGTCATGTTGTGCACTGCACCAACATGCAAGAGAGTGACCTCGCACTTGTGCATATTTGTGCTATAAAACTAAAGGAGGGTTAATCAATTGAAAATGATACTGAGAAAAACACTCAATTAACAATGTTGTGCACGATTTAATTTTTCAGACATGAATGTAATCCTTCCATTAAATAAATGGCATCAATGTTACCATTCATAACAGCTCCCCCTCTAATATACAACACTGAAGAAACAGCGCGTCACCGGACTCCAATTTACCAAATACAAGTTTTATGCAATTTTAGGCAATTCAAACATTCACACTGTGAATTCATGCTGTGATTTTTTTTTAATCACAGTATGTACAAATGAATTAGCAGTCACAGGCTCATCACTAACAACCATGACAACAGGAAAACAGTTAGCAACAAAGTCAAAGAAACAATTGCCACTGAAAAAAATAATAACCAACGAAAATAGACAGCATGGTAGCGAGTACAAAGGATGAATACGCCCCCCCCCTCACTCGAACATGCCACGGCCACGGGGCGGCCACGCCACACAAGGACAGGTCCCAGTTCTCAGTGCTGTTGACAGTGCCATGCCACACACGCCGACACAGTCATCGCGATGTCCAATAACTCGCTTAACTAGCAGTAGCAGACGCAGGCTGCAGCAAACCCATGCAAACGTGCTCGATTATTTCAGCTACAGCCGAATATACTCACCACAGGAAATCGTTGTCTTTATCTTCGTAGGAATTGTGCACCCCGTTGTAGTTATAAACCGCAGGCTGCGATCGCTTTCGTCGCTGTCTTGCTGCCGTGGACTGCCTTGCGCTATTGCTGCCGCTACTAGTACTGGCCATTTTGACCTTCCGAACGGACCGGCCTGTTGTCGAACCCGTAAACAAAATCGATTTTCCCGACAGAAACGGGCCCCTGTGATCCTACCACTGGCCACCGTATCTCAGGAAAACCCTGGCAGTCATATGCAGTGCAGAAACCAGCTGAAAGTCCGCTAAAATTGCATGTTTTGTGCTCGGTTTCAGGGTAGATCGCCGCTGTCACAACAAACACATTTTCATGACAATGCGGATGTGAACGTCGACTCCGTGAAATCGTGACTCATCTACGCATGCGTACTTGAGCGACTGAACGTGGGAGGGCATTGTGGGAGTTCCAGGGATCCGAAAATGAAAGTTTTAAGGACCGCGGACATCATTTCCATAATAATAAAAAAAATCCCCCATCATGCTCATGGGACGATCTTCGCCGATTTAGGGGGCGTCACATCTATGACCTATAAAAACTGTCAAACAAACTCCTGTTCGTAATCAAAACAAAGCAAAAATAACACGGAATTTATGGATTTATAAAAGAAGACGGAACTGAGAAAGTCACAAGTCAGTTCACAAGTCCGGACTGAAACAGCTGAACAAAGGAATATTGCCTTCGTCAAAGTTCATTTAATAATTTATGAGTTGACCTAAGAATGGATGAATTGTGGTGACCTTTGACTCGCTCGTATAATTGCAACTCTGTAATAAAAAATAAAGGTCTCAAGAGCAAGACAATATTCATACGAAGTGGTTTATTGCGAATAAATAATTAAAGCAAACACAGCCAAAACATTTCACTTTTCAATAATTCTTATTTGGACGGCCCCAAATTCTGGAATCTTCCTCATATTATGTGGCATTACGCGAACTTGGTGACGACCAAAGCAAGCGAAACAAAATATTTTAAACGAATCAAAAACGTGCATGCAACACGGTGTAAGTGTGCAGCAGATGCCACGGCACCGTTGACCATCTGGCTAACCATGGCAACAGGTTTTTTTCTGGTGTTCCACCCTCCCAATCTGAAATATTAAGTTGAAAAAAAATCTTTCAAAATGAAGAAGGTACATTGTATGAAGTCCTAGATTACACTAACTTTTCTTCCCGACTGGATCTGTCACTGCACACTTCTTTTTAAAAAAAAAAAGATAACTGCGTTTATTACTTTAAAATAAACAAAAAGTGCAGGTTCCTGATAGCAGCTCTGATTAACAGCGCCATCGTAATAACAGTGGCCGCCATGACCAGTCGGTACAAATCCTACGCTGCGTGTGAAGCTCCATCATCGCTATGTGATAAAAAAAAATTATAACTCCGTTTGTTGAGAACAATACTCCTTTGGTTTGGGACCTGGTGGACTCACTAATTTGAAGTTTATTGAGGAAAGAGCGAAAAATCTACCCTGAACCTAATTGATACACGCCACAAAACCAAAATTAAAACAAAAAACAAAAAACAAAGGGGGGGGGGAGATTTGGAGCGAATCCTGATCTCCGGGAGTTTTGGCTTCTTTTTATTTTGATTTTAATCAGAAACTTTTGTAATTATAAATCTGGTCCCTATTGTTACAAATTCTTTAAGAAATTTAAGTAAAATAAATTTGAGGGTTCCCTAGGTTATGCGAAATAAGTGGAGGCCAATCGCTACGGGCCCTACTTTGCCCAACTTTTGTCAAACGAACGGCTATAGTTAAGTTGTTCCCATGCTGAGGTCAACCTTAAAAATGGAATGAATATTGGAATTTTCTTGACTAAAAGCAGGGAAATTTCACCCCTCGTCGAATTCAGTCTGGCCTTTAGTTTGCCGAGGTGTGGACGAGGCACTCTCATAGGTTTTCTGACCGTCGGGTTTCGTAAGCGCCCGCTAACTGGACGTGCTGTGCCAGTGTTGCCTTGTTATGCTGAGCTCTATCACCGGCGACCTGCTCTTTCTCTCGGCTCAGCTTGGATCAGAAGTATCTGCTCCCGCCGCAGCCGGCGCCACGCCCTTCAGCCCCGTCCGATTATCGATTGTGAGTTCCCTCGACTGCTGTTCATCGGCCAACCACCATATCCCAATCTTCATGTCGGAGGCCGCCACTCAAGATCGTCCATTTTTAGAACTAAAACTTTTGCGTGCTAAGTTCAGGAACTAGTCGATCCTCGGCAAACTCAAGACCAGAATCCCACCCATTGAGTGCCCCCCTCTCAAAATATCCGACACATATAATTCAAATGATTTTATATAGTTCTTCCCTTGTGGTTAATTTAAACGGGTATGTGTGTTTATTCTGTTAAAATTTAATGTAAGTAATTGAAAATAACACTTTTCTCATATTATCTTGCAAAAATTTCGATCATCACTCAGCTTAGTTTTCCTTATGATCATTGCGACTTCTGGGATTTGAAGCGACTTCGTCACACGATTTGGAAACTTAAGTTTTGGATCTTGCATTTGCGTGAACTGGGCAGGATGGTTGAATAGTGGAATTATGCTCGGAAGATCAGTGCCCTTTGCAAAATGTAATTTTAGTATTAGTTTAACAGTAAGGCAATGTTTTCCGAAATAATTATTCTAAAAGAAAGTATATTGTAAACACACGCTGATAGCTTAAGAAAGACCGGATCACAAAACATGTGTTTCAAGGCTGTTTATAAAAGTAATCAATGAGTTTTAGGTTGCACTGGAAAGAGCAAACTGCCTTTGTTTTGGTCTTTCATTGAGCTTGGTATCCTGATGAATATGGAAATGACATGGGTGAAAATGTTGAGAGTTCCTCTTTATTTCCTTTTTGCAAGATTTAAAAGGCTTTTTGTTCAGAAGCGCAAAATCGGCACGGGTGACTTTAATACGACCTGTTTTGTTCAGTTGCGTCGCAGAATCGTCCTGGGATTATTGAAACTCCACCATCTCGGAACTGACCCACCACCGAAAACCACGAGTATTACCTCTTACAATTTAAAAAAATTTTGATTTATGAAGGAAATAAATCGCTTGTGTACTTTTCCCAGCTGTAATTCCTACCAGAGATTTTTCCGAACAATAATTGTGCAGCCTTTGAGTATTTTGCGCCCTCCCATGTCCCACTGTGGTTCATAAACCCTGAGGAGAAAAAACAATCTTGGTTGGTCTCAGCGTAGCAGATGCAGACTGTGCACAGACGCGCAGACGCGCAGACTGCTGCCCTCAATCGCCCTCCTTTTTCTTCAAAGTCACTGGTAAACCTAGAGAACATTATGTTGATCGTGTGTGCGCGCACCAGTGAACTACGATAACAAACGTACGGGACCCTTTGATTTATTTTTCTGTGCACGAAGTTTGGAAGACTAAACATGTTGCAAAGACGGACGAGTTTACATCAGTACTAGCAATCATGCAATCCATGGAAAATAGCGTGGAGCAACCGGTGGCCTTTCCAGCTACAGATGGCCAACCGGCCTCGGAGGAGGAGAGGAAAGTGGTGCAGGAGTTCAGCTATCTGCTGGAAAAGTCCAAGCAGCTTTTCAACGGGCTGAGGTGAGTTGACCATGTTGACAGTAGCGTGCGGCGACTTCCAACATCGCCTACGAATCGTGTGTTTAGTCATGTTACTCTTTCACTAGTGTTTACCGTCATGGCCATGTTTGCGAGGTAGCTTACAGTATAGACTGTTCCTTGCTCTATGCTTATAGTCACAGTACACAGCACAGAGTCATCGTGTATGGTCATTGGTCATTTGCTGTCCCATATTAACAGTTTATTGCCCTAGGCTCTACTTGAGTTGCAGCTTAAACTTAAAAGTGCACAAAAAGTCAATCGTGTCCATACACCCCACTAGCACTACCATGACCACTTACGAATCATGCTATGGATGGAGTCATGGTTGATTGCTTACACCCACAGTAAGTATGTAATTCTTGGGATGTTCGTCACCTTTTAGCACCCTGTTCCTGAAATAAGGAAACAAAGTCTACTTTTACAAAACAGAGGTGTCGGTTGTCCCAAGTTTGTTCTAGGTCTACATGTACTTTCTCAAACTAACTAACATTTTGACCTAAAGGAACCATTACTCAATTCTGATAGGCCTAGTTTAGGTAAATGTTGACAATATTTAAGCAAGAAAACTTCAAATTTCTAACCCGAGTTTGGCAAAAGACAACCACTCAGTGGAATCATGCCATTTTGTTTTTCGTCTGGTTACTCGACTCAGGCATTTTGGATTCATCAAAACAAATCTCCATCCAGGTCAAGAAACCAGACTACATTTGCTAATTTGTCGTTCACAGCTCTTTGGGGCGGTCATGCATCGCTGCCGTTTTACCCCAAAATGTTCCTCAAAAACCAAAAGTACTGTTCTCCTTCCTTTCTGATATGAAAGAGGACATCACCAACAACTTGTTTGGATACATTGTTTTGAAAAAAGTAGAGTTTGTTCCCTTATAATAAGGACAGGGTGCTAAAGGCAATGAACCCCAAAGTAGGCCCTAGTAATATTTTTTGTAATGGTTGTCTCCAGTCTTATTTTGGAAAGAGGTGTAGGTTGTCTCTAATTAAAGAAAAATAATGATTGAGGAGCTGGAAGAAATTTTTGGAAATAACATTTCACACATTTGTCTCTTCATCTTAACCTCAGTTTCAGTCTGTAAAATTTTTTTTGGGGGTGTAATGTAGACACACAGATCAGATGGCTGATACATGTAATATACACTGTACCGTGTATCCATGACTCCATTTGCAGCCTTGTGGCTAGGCTGTTAAAGTTTCTGCCCTGTTGATTTTCAGCCTTGACGTCATTCTTTTGACTTGAGTTACCGTACATGTACGTCTACTCAGGCCGGAGTGGCTTCCCGCCCCCTGAGCCAGGAAGCTGTCCACCGCAGCTTAAAATCAGTGACTGTGCAAAGAAATCCTATCACAGCTCACACGTTAAAAAACAAGAAAAAGATTTTTCAAAAGCCCTCTCAAACCCAAACCAAACAAAAAAGCCCTGAGGCCATGGAGTTGGAATGTATTGGGAAGAAAACACTTTTATTACACATTATAGTAATTTTATACCACATTTATCGCTGTAAATCTGTGATACTTGCCGTATTGTTTGTGGAGAAATAAACGAGATTGGTTGATGTACATGTATCCTGCATCACTTTGGCAATGCTGATTACATTTTGTAACTTCACTGAATGTGAAATGTGCAATTACATGTAGATATATGTACAGTATATATGTTCGTTATGCAGACCTACATGTACATGTACAAATGAGTTTGAGTCGGATGAATACACACACGAATGTACATGTATGTACTTGCAATGTTGTTTCACGTGGAATTTTATACAATATGTGTGTGTCCATGCTTCTTTGTACTTGTAGGTTGCAACTTATGCACAACCATCAGAGTGATGTACGTTTACCTGAATGATAAACGTGTACACACATATACATGTATGTACATCTTTTTGAACAAGTGATCAACATATTTAAGGATAAATGCTGAATGCTCAGCTCAAAATACCAGCTTTTGTAGCAAAGCGGAGCAGCGAGAAAATGAGCACTTTTGGCATTGATTACGTACATGTACATGTACCGGTATGCTTGAGGTACATGTGTACATGTACATGTATAGTGACATGGTCAACATTCATGTATGGTTTAGTAGTGGCAAGATTCCCCCTGGTAGTAGTCTCTGGATGTCAGGTTACTTATTTACGGCACGTATTTACATGTAAGCTGTCCACTTCATGTCCAAAGGTAGCCAAACTAACATACTAATATACATGTACATGTAGACCAGTGTACTATATCTTCCCTCAAAAATTACAATGTACATTCCTGTACACCTATTATAATTACATTCACACTGCAAGTATAAATTTTACCATTCCACAAGTCAGTTGCACTGTTTGTCCATGTACCTTTTGTTCCTCCAGAGATCTCCCACAGTACGGACACAAACAGTGGCAGTCATATTTTGGAAGGACCTTCGACGTGTACACAAAGCTCTGGAAGTTTCAGCAGCAAAACAGGTAAGCAGATCCTAACTGCGGACCTGTGGTATTATCTCTAAGCCCTGACAGAGACTAAGTTTTCATCCAGGAAGATCAGGATTACCAAAACATAGCTATTGGTCTGTTTACATCACACTGGCATGCAGGTGGCAGTGCGTTGAATGCTTCAACGCCCAGTTGTGTGCTGTGACTTGCCGAATACACTTTCTTAAGTTTAAGAACACACTGATGCGAGTGTAGTGTCAATGAAGTAATGGCGTCTTGTCGAATTATTCTGCTAGACTAATTTATGTGCGCGTCAGTTCCAGTCTTAGATATAAGAGAATCCACAATAGCAAAAGTGTTAAGCTGAAACATGCAGAAAGAACAAATTGACAAAACTCCACAGAAGTTGACTGTGTACACTATACGCATGTAAAAATATAGGCTGCTGATTATAAATTTGGCAGCATATGGGATAATAAGGCAGGTTCCTCAAAATATGGACCATTAGATGATGTTCAACTTAGGAGGTTCATTTTTCCTGAGGAGAACAGCAGTGAATTAATTCCCAATGTCAGATGTAATGAGGGAGGTCATGGCTGATATCTGGAACAATGATGACTGTGTCCATCTTTTGACTTGATTGGAGTTACAATGTAATTAATTAAAGTCTGGAACATCAGCATTTTTGACGGATGTGAACAACCAATTGAAGTCAGCATTTTTGACGGATGTGAATTCAACCTGATGAAATCCTAGCCAATAAAATGTACCGAGGAGTGATAATCCCTGCGGTTATTTTACACAGATTTATATGTGGTGAAGGTGGTAATATTTACACATATTAAAACCATAATCATGAAATTAAAAAAACATCTCCCACAATCAATCGGGTCCCGAAGTCGGCAGTCACGAACATTATTAGATTCTGTCATTAGTGTAAAAAAAATCGACTTCAAAAATAGCGAGTAAAATCAAAATCGATGTATAACACAAGCTTTAAAAAAGAATGCAAAAAAGCACCCCCAAACCATCATCATTTTACAACTGGACTGATCACATTTTCTTCAAGTACGTTTCCAAAAACTGCAGTCCAAAATGCTGATCGTGGTGATTTTGCGGCTTCCATCATTATCTCACGGTGGCGTTAGAGAAACGTTTCGCTGCATCTTGGCCTGTTTAACCTTTGACATCAACCAAGATAGTGTGCCCGCTTTTTCATTCGATATTTATGAGCCCCTCCACGGAATGGCGACGCTCCAGGGCTTTTCTCTTTGGACCAAGGTTTTTTGAAAGAAAATCGGTCATACTGAATGATGTTTAAAAAAAAATGACGTCCGAGACATAAAATAAGATTCATGACGAAAATCTAATGCGCAGAGTTAACAATTTTAATACAATTTTCAGCAGGGATATCTCCAAAATAAACGGCAAAATAAACATCACGCGTGGAGTTTTCAAGCACTACATGTGACAGGGTTTTCGGCATTCTCGAACATGTCGAGCATTTTTGGTCAAATTCTCAAAACGTCATCAAAATTCTGTCAAATATGACGTTTGCAACGAACATATTGTACTCATTATACATTTTTGATGCAGCCAAACTTAAGGATAATTTTCAATGGTTGAAAGGTATAAGACCTGGCAGATATGCTGGTATAGTGAGAGTGATTATGAACGGTAAGAGATTGAAGAGAGTCAAACTTTCCTCATCATTTTCCGTCAATTTTTGCTCTTTTTTTCATGGCTTGTATCTTTTTTAAATTATTTCTTAGGTGTTTCAAAATACATATACATCAGTTGAAAAATATACTGAATTCTCCTCTGGTGCAACAGTTTGACGTAAAACTTTAAATGAATTCAACTTCATTTGATTTGCACTGGTAGCCGACCAAATGTCCACATTATGTCTCATTATCCCCAAATAATCATTCTTATATATCTGAAGGTGCTAATTTGTATTGTACATGATCATAGTCACTCTTTTAAAAGTTCTGAAAAATGACATCCGGAGTTGCATTTTGGTCCATTTTATGAAGAACATGCCATAACTTAATGTACACCGTGCACGTACATTTACGCCTTCATGTGATGCTCTAGGACCCTAGGATTCCAAGGATTGGAGGTGAAATAAAAAAATCTGGCTCTCTGTGCTTGTGAAGATATTGAGTGGACAGCACAATTGAAAGTGAAGTCTGCACCCTGTACGGCATTGTGCATGAAGTTAAAAGCTTGATTTTAGTTGCCTTTAAAAAGAAAAAAAAATATTCTGTTGCCTGGCTTAAAAGCTGATGCAGGAGTGATTAGTGCCACTGAGGCGTGGACCGGCAAAGTCCCGCCTGCAGTCAATTTTGATTGCAATTACTATCCCCCCAGGGAAAGTGCCTCTCCCCTGTTGACAATTTCTTGGATTATCCGATATAGATCTTCGTCCATAGTGCACTGAACGAGAAGAATTGAACATCACTTTAATTTATTAGTGCCAAATTCCTTAATTCTGTGTTTTGCGAACTCTTGTACTGGTAACATACCTTGTCAAAGGGTGAATGGGCTACATTTTGTGTAAACACGCATATGTACGTGTGAGCCTGGTATACATGTACATGTAAGTATGCACATGTATCACAACATTCAGATGTTGATAGAAGAAATTTATTGTACTGTAACAAGTTACATGTACATGTACCTGGCATACAGCTACATGTGCCGGTACATGTACACGGAGATGTACATAAATGATCTGGGGGGAGGGGGCTTTTTGATGGTGCTACCCTTAAAATGTTTTGTGGGAAAAATTGGGGGAAATTGTTAAATTGGAAATAAATTTGTAAAAAGTGTCTTTGGTACATGTTGTTTGATTGGGGTGCAGCAAAGTTCACAGACTTATTTATGTACAATGAACGAAAGCGTACATGTACGTTTGCTGCCCAACTGCATTATGCAAGCATGTACATGCACTGGTACATGTACTGTACATTTAGGTGTACATGTGCAGTTTACCTCACACAATTTGCCAAAACAAGAAACTTACTCCTATTTCCAAGTGAAGATAGAGTGAACATCCTGCCTGCCCATTGTTTCGCTAATCTGAAGAAAAAAGTGTAATTTGATACATGTACATGTATGCATACGCTTATACAGGGAATACATACATGTACATTGTACATTAGGCATAACACGAATGGTGTTGCATTAGTGGATACACTGCCACAGTGTACCGGTACCTCGGTTAGCATGACACATATTCCACTGAACCTGCACATTGTATTGACATGCGTGTTTGTGTACACCATATGCTTCTCCTCGAGTGAAATCGCACCCAAACCGTCGGATCAATTCACACCCCCCCCCCACTCTCACCCATCCGTTCCCGCTCTGCCCATGATTTTGCTGAGTACTGATGCACGTTGTTTTCCTCACGATGCACTGCCCTTGCGGTTACCAGTAGCTCAAGTTCATTAGTAGCAGTGAGCAGCAAGACGCGTTGCCTGTAGTCCATTCAAATGCTAATGAATGCTGGAACTGGTGTTTGGCAGGAGGTGTATTTCAGCAAACATTATTTATATTTGGTCCTTGCATACATGTAGGTATAATTTGTGCAATTTGCTTTGTTAATTTTGTTTTAATATGGGTGACAGAACCCTTTTGCTACCCTATACATGTGTGTACTTTTATTTGTAAAGAAGTACCCCGGTACAATGTACGAACATGTACTGTACATGTACATTATTATTAGTGTGTTGAAATAATCTTTGTCTTCTTTAATTCTTAAATGAATTTATTAGACGATTTGCTGTCCAGAGTCCATCAGTCCTCGTCCTTTGTAAATAGTAAATTTGGAATTCTCTCGTTTTCAGTTGGAAAAGGTGAGAAAAAAAATTTGCATCGAGGGAAAATAATTGTATTTCTACCCTCTGGGAGACCTGTTGTGTGGTACATGTTCGTCAGCTTCCAGCAAGAATTTGGCCAGGAACTGCTTTAAAAGCCAAAGCCACGCTGAATTAAACTTTGTGACGTTAAATGCCTAGCAAATCTTTTCTCCCCTTTTAACACTATGGCAAAACCAATCCAATATTCCCTCATCAGCCTCCGAGTCTGTCTGCCCTCTGGCCAATTTCCAAGATTAAAACTGCAGCCTAATCCCCCCCTCTCTTTACTCCATCTTCGGGCCATCATCAGAGGGAGAACAGATCTGTGGAAGGCAAAGGGACAATTGAACGAAGACTTCTTAAAAGGAAATTTGGAATATGGTCACGTCAGTGTGGTCAACATAACCCCCCTTTCCCTTATACTATATACCGGTATTTAACTAAATGTGAATCATGGTGACGATCAGCATTGTGCTCATCATCCCCAAGATGGGGACGACGACGACGATGATGAAGATGGTGAAACTCTATCTATCTGTCGGTGGCAACCACTGGCGTTGAGTCGCCTGAAACGCTGGCAGGCGCCAGGCTGCTCCAGATCCCACCCTACTATCGCAGATCAAAACAAATCTCACTGTGCTCTTCCCTAAATGACTTTGCCAACTGCTGCTTGTCCCCTTTTGAAACTCGAGAACGATTGCACGTTAAAGGTTGGATAGTTCCTCTCTGTTTTTTCTCCATGTACATGTAGTGAACCATTTCATAAAAACCTGGACTGATTGTTCCGCCCTGCCCTCCATCTCACTTTGTTTGTCTCATCTGTATTTCTGCATTTTCTTTATTGGGGACACTGCCCCCCAAGCTGCCCCGGCTACATGTAGTATAAATTTACATCTTAATTCCTCAAATAAGTGGAGGAGATGGATCGCTACTGCACTGGCAGATTTCCTAATCAAGTCGATTCAGCACCAGCTGGGAAAGTTCCCCTAGGTCTTACGGTACCATAGTCTCCAACCTTTATTACCAACTTCTACTCATACGAGCGTTTGGTTTTAAAATGAACTTTTCTTGAGACAAGGCAATAGGCAGGTGATGTTACATGTACTTATATGTGTATACATACCTCTATCACAGATAACCCTCTGGACTGAAAGTTTTCACTGCCAAGGACTTAAATAGTCAAATAACAAACCTGCAAGCAGATACATACATGTACATGTATGTAACATTTCATTTAATTGCACCTGTTAAAAGGAAATTGCACCTGTCGCTGGTGGGGTGGTGGGTATGAACATCCACAGTTCCAATAAACCACTGAACTGGGCCTTAAAAGGCACACTGTCAGAAACACTTCAAGTGAAGTGTGGTGCATTTTCCTCAGACTGGTACTGGTGGTTGTAGAGGTCTGTACAGGTACAAGCCACTGCCAATGTGCATTATGCCTGATGAGGCCACATCATTTAGTGTCGACAGGCATTAGTCATGTTAGTTCATCGTGATGGCTAGGTTTGCAAACTTTGCACAAGGTGTTCAACCAGGAAAAAGCCCACATGTGTCCCTAGCTTGTTACCTTATATCAAAGTTACTGAATATTTTTAGTATTAAAAGCACATCGTGCAATATGATGTACATGTATTGCTACTTGTTCGTGTACAGTACTTGTTATTAAAACAAATTGCTTACAAAGTTGTCGGGAGATCATAGAAAAAGCTGACCGGTTTCTTAATCATTTTTGTAATAATACAATGTGATTGATCAATGTAAGTGTTTGTTTGTGCTCCCAATGCAGGCAAGTCTTGGACACACATTATGGCCTGAAGCGCTGGCAGATTGGAGAGATTGCGTCCAAAATTGGGCAGTTATATTACCATTACTAGTAAGTATAAAGCTACTCCAAATGGTATCCTTAACCCTAACCTTTTTGCTAGGGACCTTCCTCAGTCCTCCGATTTGGGGGTGAAAAATTTGGATTCTCCCTCAGTCGTCTGAGATCCTCCAAAATTTCTTGGAAATGTTACTCGGAGGTGTGCCTAGTGTCTCAATCCTTCAAAATCCTCCGGCAGTTCCTGTCGTTAGGTTGAGGCAGTGCAAATGGCATTCTTGAGCAGTGCGGTTGATTCAAAAGAAACGTTGGGCTGAATTTATGCACAACTAAGCATAAACAACTCAAGGTCTAACACACGACCTTCAAGCATGGCATCCTTCACAATCTGCCATGCGCTTTTGCCATCTACCTCAATCATTCAAAATCTTCCAAAATTGCCTGAAAAATTTTGGAGGCTTGAGGAGGGTTAGGGTTTATAATGATGCATTCAAATTCTTCTATCATAGAAGTAGTATACAGAGTCTCCCTCTTCCCTCCAACAATGCTCCCACACCTCATCTGTGGTAATCATAAAAATGACCCCTGTAGAATAGATAAAGTAAGCCAACAGGTATTACTTCGTTGTTTTAGTAGTTGATTGTTGTATTTTAAAAACTTGACTACGGACATAAACTAGAAGTTGTAAAACACGTTTGTACCGATGGGATTTAAAATTCATCTTTGCCAACTTGAGATATTGAAAGTGGAATTTGGACAAATATTGCTGTATCAATAGGGAAAGGTCATTATACCCAAATGTGGTAATACTCTGGACTGATTGGTTGGAACGGAAGCTACAATAGTTCAGCCCAAAGTTAAAAAGCAGGTCAAGAAGTATGGAGTGCAATTTGTACGTGTACATCAACATTTGTTAAACAAAATTTATGGAACACAAGAACTCACAAAAATTAAATAAAGTTAAATTTTGTGTCAATATACATCAATTATTTAGTTACACTTTTCTTGGGTGAATCCTAAACATTTTTATACATGTACATGTATACATCTGAAGACTTCCGTTTAAGATGGGTGAAAGAGATAAAAGTTGAAGACTTCATAAATTAAAACATCCAACATAAAATTAAAATTGCTTAAAATGCTTAAAATTTAAGCAAGAAATATGAAACTGACACAGAAAGGTTGGAGTTGAAAGTTACATACAAGTGGACAACAAGGATTGTAAAAATGCACCAGCCCCCCCCCATGCTCCAGGGAGTTCTTGCTCCTTTGTACATGTACATGTACATGTAGTTGTTGATTAGAGCTTTATTTATTTAGTGAGTGGACAAAAAACCTGGCCGTTTGATTGATCCAAATGCTAATGGGAAACTGTTACTCAATCAAATCAATAAAAAACTTGAGGGCCTGCATAATTTAAGCAGCAGCTGCTGATTTCAGTTGATCCACCAATTAATAGAAAGTTAGGATTTGACCGTTCACTGTACACGTGTACAGGTATACATCTGCCTAGTCGTCAGAGGGAAATGATTGTCACTGTTAGTTATTCCACTGTCAAACTATCCTTGTTTTAACCATCGGCACCATGCTAGAATAACATCTTCCTTACAAGCCATTTCTGTACTTGGCCACAGTCTACCGGGGAAGAAGGGAAAAAAAAAACTTGTTGATGTAACCGGTTGTCCGCTGGCTATCGCTAACGAAGAAATAACAGCCCCTTCCTGTGAACAGACGGGAGGAAGAATCTCAATGAACCGACGACGGTCGAGGCGTTGTGATTCGATTTGGTCGTAACAGGTTAATGGATGGGACTACCGGAATTGCAGAATTGTAATGAATTAGATTACCAGCTTGGGCGTGTATGCTCAGTCGGGTTTAAGTAAATGAGCATGGTCAACTGGAGTCTGTATCATTGCCTAGCTGGTAAAACACATACACTGTACTTGGTAGAAGCAGAGCTGAGACTTGTCTGGGTAATTTAGGTGCTGGAGGGGAATTGCGGGTCGGATGTTTGGGGTGTGTGAAAAATTTCCAGAAGGGTTTCAGATGGTTTTGCCAAGTTTCGAGAAATAAAGCATTAGTTTTATACATACTGTAAGTTTTGTGAACTAGGGAAAATTCATCAAGGATTTGAACCTTTCACCTTTGAGTGTACATGCAGTACTTGTTGTTCCAGCAACGACACTGCACGTACACGTCCTGTACCTAAGAATAGGTGGTCTCATGTAGACATGTTCCTTCTAACGCTTGCAAACACTTTCATCTGTTGATGGCCGGGTGGGGTGCAGTTGCTTGTACCCTGTATTTAGAAAGAAATGGCAACACGGTACAGTAGGTGGAATACTTGTACATGTATTTTGTCTTCATGTCATGTCTTCATTGGACCATGTACATGTACATGTCTGTACAGGTGCAAGTGTGCTATACGTGCGTGTGTTCACACATACATGCGCTGTGGCCGCATGTACATGTACTGTATTTCATATAGTGTTTGAAGTCCGTGTATACATGCACATGTCTGTAAATTACACAAGCACTTAATGTGTTTATGTACATCCACAGCGTGTTGAATGATTGATGGATTTTTTCAACAATCAATTGGCAAAGTACAGGTGCATATAATAAGAGTTCATGTGCAGTACACGTACACATTGTGCATACACCATATGTGTACTCAGTGTCAATTCATCCAAATCGAAAAAAACCAAACAAAACCAGTCATTATTTGTTTGGGTCTTCATGTACCATTAGGGCCAACTTGTACACAAGTCACATGCAGCATGTACCTGTCCTTTGTACTGTACTCTTGTAGCCTTAAATGAGCGTGGAAATATTCATTAAAGGCCAAGTTCCGCCCCAGTTGCAAATAACATCATAATGAACAGTGCATAAAAATTCACCCATGACACGTAGCGACCCTGTTCAAGAGGTTTTTTTTGGGGGGGGAGGGAGTAATGTGTAATCAAAGCTGGAGAGTTAATGCACCTCGTCAGCGTGACTAGGTGTCAATGGCTACTCAGTCAGGAGGGATATGAGGCCTGCTGGCTTCTGGCAGTGGCCAGCGATGCTGATCATATTTGCCCTGGCGATATTAATGTCAGCGCTCAGGACTGAAAAACGTGGAGGCCGTTATAAATTGAAGGAAGCCTGCTTGAATGGGCTTCATTGCACAGCTTACTTCCTTGAAAGCGTGCTTCCTTGAATGCTTGCAGCATGCTAGTTACTGTAAATGACCTGTGATTGTGGAAGGCAAACCATGTTGATATGTTTGGCAAGGGGGGGGTGGAAATCATGTGGGATTGTTTTTGGAAGTGGAAATGAGATCAGTTTGTGAGGGCAAAAACCCATTAATAAAATTAACGTCTCCCTGACGCAAAATACATGTACATGTACATTCGTCTTGAAAGTGTTCCTCATCGAGTACATACATGTACATTCATATATATATCTTGTTCTGCATCAAGATCAGGGAGACATGTTACAGTCAACAGTATACATGTGCATGTACATATTCATCTTGTGCTGTATGTATTGCAGGTAAATGACTGTGTCACGTTGACACATTCTCTGGCATTTAAATATCTGGTTAAAACTTTACAAAAATATGTGTTGGTACATGTGTAGTGTACAAATTGGACATAGCTTCACTTTCACAGGCTATTCAATACCGGTTGACACTGTACATGCATATACATGTTCATGTATTGTATGCACCTGCTACTGGTCCATGTACCTGCTACATGTACATCTACCTGTACACTGTGTACTGTGTACATGTACATGCACTGTTTGTACCTGCTACTGTTCCCTGTACTTTGGTATACAGTGTAGTACAATTTTTGTCAGATATTCAAGCTAGTTATTTGAAGTAAACACTGCATACATGTATTCCAGTAAATAGAAAAAAATATATAAATGAACCAATTCGTTTTTAGGTACATTAGCTGCCCATGTACTGAATGATAAAAGGTGTTAGCCTTGTGCAATGGAACATTCCATCTGTGTCGTCAAAAAAGGTTCCATTGCACATGTGGAAACTTAGTACATGTATCTGTTTCTTGAATGTCTGCATTAATAAAGCCGGTTATACAGTACAAACCCCGAATCCCTGGCTGAATAAATTCATACATCAACTACAAGTTCAGAAATTTATCTTGACGCACAATAAAGCGCTACAGTGTACATGTGTGGCAGAATGGAACTTCTGTTTCTCGAAGAGCGGCACCTCTGTGCATCAGGACAAATATTTCACTGACGTGTGATCAACGATCCACCAATCGGATGACAGAGATGTATTGAGGCCTCGTACAAAGTAACATTTTCCAAGAGATTGTCAGCACGAATGATCACTCAACCGAGCCTGTGCCATCTCAGCTTCACCACCCCCCCCAGAAAAAGAAAAGAGAAAAAAAAAATCCCAGCCAGATAATAAGTAATTTCCCCCCGAGTGATGAAACAAACAGATTTGGGGTAGACATCTACTGGTATCTTTTCTCTTCCCTCTCGGTCCTGCCATGCAGCAGCGCAAGCAGACACTGATCTGACAGACTCATTTCAGTCGCTCCCCAGCGGCCGGTCTGCTCCTTGGATCGAGTTTCTGGTGTCCTCTAAGACCCCTTGCAGTGATGCATCTCTGTACACCTAGACCCCAGAGACATGCATCATGGTCGAGATGCAAGACAAATGACTAAAGAAAGTGGTGTCATTTAAAGTGTAATGTACATGTACACGTACTGTACCAGTACAAAGGAGGTTGCAGTAATGGGACTTTTTGGAGGGAACAAAGAGGGTTAAAGATCTCTTCTCTCCTCAGTTCCTCCTCCCCTGTGGAGCTGTCCCTCACTTCCACACGAGTCCACCAGTAAAATAAGAAAAAATCAGACAAGGGAGAAGAATATTGTACCAGTGTGTCTGTTGTACGTACATGTACATGTACATGTAATTGCTACCCATATTCCAACTCAAAAAGTACACTGGTGCAAAATTTTCAAAACAAGTTTTCAAAACTTCCTGCAAATTTTCAATGTCCACATTTTATGGTATGTTCTAAAAACTATCCAAAATGAAATCGATGATTCGTTACACATGATTATTGTGTTAAAGTCCCATTTTCTTTTGAATTCCCCCCTTCGTTTATTAGACTGCATCTGAGGAAGTCCTCACTCATTCCATAGTGATTGTGTGTCCCTGCACCTGTGTGCTCTGAGTATGTACATTTTGTATGCACCCTTCAAACTTCCGATTGCTCCTCTGGAATTTCCCTTTAGTATCTGAGAAGGCAAAAATAATGAGACAGTAATGAGGTTTAAGGAGGCCCTACTGAATGTTTCTTCTGGGATGTACACGTGTACTGGGGCAAGTGCATGCATGCTGAAGATACATGTACATGTAAATTACCACATGAATATTCATGTGTACATTATACATATGTAGAGGAAATGTAGCATTTGCACAAAGTCACTGTTTTGTGCATGGAAATTGTTGTAGTTGTGCATGTACATGTACACATACATGTACATGTTTGTGCTCATTTCTGATTTCTGTGGAAAATACCACTGGTACACTCAAACATTTACACGGAACTGACAGAATAAGTCATAAAAGCAAACTTATTTGCACAGAGAGGGAACTTACATGTACATGTACATGTACATGTTTCTCTCTGGCCTACACTGTTCCAGATTTCGTCACAGTTGGAAAGAAAATTAATGAAAACCCCCAAAAGAGATAAATTATAAGGATAAGTGCAATCAAGTGGTCATCCTGTGTGATGGTCATTGCTTGCGGCACACTTCAGGCTTCTATATATTGCAATTCAGTTATTTTCCAGGTGTGATAACGCGTGTCCTCGTTGCTCGCCTGTTGGCCGTCACTGTCAATTATCAAATCCACGTGCGGCTTTAAGAAAACAGTTCTGTCGGACAGACATCGACAGGTACATGTAGAGGTGGAAGGAGAGAAAAGAATCTCAAAGTGCGAGGTACCGGTATACCGTCAGCCATTCCGTGCAAGGCGCAGCAGGCACGGTTGTAACGTTAGCTCTGCTGGATTTAATTATGGGTACAATGTACATACATGACACTGTGCATGAAGATAAATGTTTGGTTTGTAAAAGTGCAGCCCGAGTCACTGTGAGTTCTTCAATTTATAAACTGATTACTTTAGAACAATTGACAGCTTGACTATCTATGTACATGTACAGTGTACCCGTACATTTTTCAAACTGAAAGTGTACATTCGGTCCATGCACTGTAAAAATGTGAATTGTACACCATTCTCACAGTCGGAATGACGTCACTGAGTCTTGATTCTTCTCTCTGATTGGTCAATTGATGGCTATTCCACTTTTCACACTCAACACTCAAAGTGTTGCGGTCTATGGGGAAAATCTGAATTATTGACCTAACTCTTAACCTTTATACCATACATGTGTGTGCCTGTAATTTCACCATTTATGCCCTATATGAATATTTCCCACACTGTACGGTTTCAGTTATTTTTGTCATGTTGCGGCAAAAAAGGATGAAAATGTGCAAATCCCTGTACAAAGTGAATGGAAAGTTGCCCCTTTGCCCAGACGTGAGTGCAATAAATGGAGCAACCTCCAACCGCGACGATAGTAAAGGAATTTCAGATTTACAAGCTATTTGACTGGATGGTATGCATGTTGATGAACTTCACATATGTTTATCTAAAGTTAGACTAGTTAAATATTCACCCCCTACCGTACATGAACTTGTAAGTTGGCCGTGCACCCTTTAAGTTCATGGGAACGGGAGAATGGGGACCATTAATCATCATTTGTAGGTACTCGGGTTGCCAGAAGTGGTCAAGCTCTCAGTTGAAATTTCATTAGGGCACTGGGGGAACTAAACTCATACCAGGAATGCAATTAGGCCTATACTCAGCATTGACACCATCCTTCCAGTTCAGGGACTGGGTTGATGGGTTTGGTGATAGATTTACTCAGCCATACTAACTGTAGGATGTTGATGTGCTCAAGGAGATGGTTTAATGACCTTTTTTTTTTGTTAAACTGGATGGACTGCTGTGAGATTTTTGCGCTAGTCACGGAGGGAATACTAGCTGGGATTCTAGCAAACTGGATGTACTTTGGTAAAAAAAAAAACAACACATACATGTAAGGGCACGTACATGTACGAATAGAGATCTTAGTGGAGTTGTCGTACTCAGCTGTCTAGCCTAGTGCACAGATGCACGGAGCTCGTTCGTTCCACATTGCAAGTCAAACAGTGTGTGACTGCACACCATGGCAATCAGCGTCTTTGACTGGCCCCTGATTGTCACCCGTCCGCTAATAAAACCGCCAATTCTCATAGGACAGACTCTGTGTTTTGTTTTTTTTTTTTTCCTCACTGTTTGTTATACCTGTACTTTTTATTCCTGCGAAGCTGAAAGAGAGCTCCTCGAGTTGACAATTACGGGCAGGCCGGGGGAACCTGTTGGGAGCTTGGAGTCGTGATTGCATTCTGGGTGAATGAAGATTGATGTCCCTTTGCTTGGCTGGAAACAATTAAAATGGTCCGGTTGTTGCCACGTAAAAACGGAGACTGATTAATAATAGGTGTACAAGGTGTGATTTACACTGAGCTGGAAGGTTGCAGTGTACTAGTACGTGTATGCAATTAAGCAATCGCACTGTTGACACAAGAAGTGCCACAGGTTGATTTGGAGCACTGTGCTCTGAGGTAATTAATTAGATCCAAACTAACGTCCCAAAAGGTGTGCGTTTTAAAATATTGGCAGGGCGCAGACCTTACTGCACTGCATGATGCGAAGAGACATCACACTGTTGTCTGGGTTTGACAGTAAGTAATGAGGGTAAAAGTTTGTGTCAAGGTAAAAGGGGTTCCACTGTGACTGTTAATTTTATTGGAATGCGGGCGTTTCACAATAGTGTGCCTCCAAGAGCTTTCAAACGTGCATTGGATCAACAGATTTCGTGCATTGTGATTGGCCAACGCGTTGCAAAGGGTCGACAAATTTCGCGCATTGTGATTGGCCAACGCATTGCAAACTATTGAAGGCGCATGATTGTGAATCGCCCGTATTGATTCCCACTGCCTTTTCACTAGCATTACAAATACATACCGGTTTACCTACAACAGATGGACGTACATGTACATGTAGTTTCTAACGTATGGTATATATGCACTTGTACACGTGTACATGTAACTCTTGTACACTGATGAAGGTGGCCGTTGTGCAAGAACTTTCACCCATTGGTACATACATGTATGCCTTGAAACTCAAGATGGTCAATTGTGCAGGTTGAAATGGGAAATGGAGGTGGAAAAAAAAACCAAACAAACCCAGATGGATGAGTTTTGCGGGGACCGATAGGAGATGGGAGGTTGCAGGTGTCGAGTCACTGGGGAGAAGCCGTTATCTGTTGCATAAATGCATAGAGTGCCGTCGCCTCTTGGTCTGATGGCTGCTGAGGGTTCGCCGGGGCCAACTTTCCACTTGTGCCTGCCGCTCACGTTCTGTTTCGGCATACACATACATGTACATGTACAGTACGTGGCTATCACAACATCAGGGGGATTACAGGAGGGCTTGACGCTGGGAAAACGTTGGCTGTAATTTAACTGTTCAAAGCCATCAGGAAATTTAAAGTAATCAGGACATTCAGATAGCCAGTCGGTTTGATTATGGAAATGGTCTGTGTTAGATACCGTACTGTCAGTCCATCAGTTCATAGTATGGCTGTCACTTACCTACATGTAAATATCATGTACATGTATTGATTGATTGATTTATTGATTGCCAGCTGTTGGCGTCAGTGGTTGATAGCAATTGATTGATTATTAATGTATGTAACTGTTCATATTTGATTTACATTGATGGGTTTTTGTGAACAGGCTAACATTTGCCAGGAGGTACTCTCATAAATATTAATCCTTTGACTTGGTAAATGTTACTTTTATAGGAGCTTATTAATATGAGCCCTGAACCTGTATATATCCACTTTTTTGTTAGATTCCGTAGGAGCCAACAGGCTTCCTACTGTTGTGTTGTGGGATTTTGTTTGATTCAGTAATTAGACATGATACATAGTACATGTACTAACTGGTGAGAACCGTGGACATTTTTGCTACAAACAGTGCTGAGTTCAGCATCTCGTCTAGCCAGGAAAGTCAAATGAAACATTTGGACAGGCAATTTTACTATTTCAAAATTTACATAATCACCTAAATAATTGGCACTGGTGAGCAAGTCCTCGCATTTCTTTCCAAAGTACCGGTAGCCTACATACATGTATTTGGTGCAGTGGAACTATGGCCTCAGACAGCACCGAAGGGTGCCAGTTGCAAAGATTTTCCAAGGAGAAGACTGGCAATTTTAAGCTGGGAAGGAACAGGGGTAAATATATTTCAATCTAAGATGAAACCCTGGCTGAATCCTCCAAAGTCCTCCTCTGCAGAAAACCAATGGCAGTCAGTTTGTTCTTTGACTTTCAAGGAGCATGAAGTTGTACATGTATGTATGGTAGTATTGGCTGGGTTCAGCCTTCCTCAATCCTACACAATCCTCCAAAATCTTTGGTGGATTTTAATGGATCAGGAAGGGCTTTGAGGGGCTCAAGGTCATGTGGTAAAGATGTACTTTCTGTTGTCACCATCAAAAGCAAAATGGCCATCACCCTAAAGATCCGGAATTTGAGGCCAGGCTAAGTGTGTCTGCATCTGCAATTAATGTATATATTCAACAGAACTGAACTGAACTGATTGTTTTATCACTGTTTTTTGAGGCCTTTCGGTACATGAACATTGTACATGTATGTATAAACATATTCATTTATTCAGGTATTCATTAAGCATCAGGCTTTGGAAATTCCTCAGATGCACCGAAGTCAACTGAAACCCCACATGGTACATTGTACATGTATCAGTGACCAAAGTTGTACATGCATGTTAGGCATTAATGTACATGTACATGCTTATGTACATACATGTACATGTAGAGTGTATATGCAATACCAAGCTTGTGAGTAATGTACAAAACTGCATACCCGCAGAAATCCACGGAAATCAAACTACACTGGTAACTTTGTAATTAAATTGTAATTACAGCATAGTACATGTATTTCATTACCATACATGTACCTACATATACCGGTACATGTACATGTACCGTACCTGTGGCTTGAGTTTCTCTCATAAAAGATGCATTTAACTGTCATTCGTTCACGTTTGCCTACACTGTTCTTAAACAGTAATGTCAGTCTGGTGGATCACAGGAATTAAGTAATTTCATTATCACTAAACGCTACCACTTGTTAATTTCAAGAGAATCAGAAGGTACACCAATTATGTAAAATGTGCCTAATTGCATTACTTGTCTACACCCGTGGCACACTGTCTGTTATTGGTTTCTCTACTGACTCAGCACACACAATGGCACCGAGGCGCTAGGGACTCCAGTGTGATGCAGTGAATTAAAGGGACATTCCTACGGTGAATGTTGGTTGCGTCATTGTTGGCTGTGTACTTGTGCCTCTGCTTCAATTAAAAAAACCCTAACCCCCTTGGGTGTATGTAAAATTGTATTGAAATTGGAGGAATTGGGACTGTTAGATTAAGATCCTTGTAATATTGACATTGTGACGGAGGTTTCGCAAACGAGTCTAATTTAAAAAAGTGAAAGAATATGCCAAAGTTGGCCTTTGCTTCGATTTGTGAAATGGCACCTCTGCATCAACTCGACTAAAATTGTACATGGTCCAACAATTTGCAGTCTCTTTCAAATAACTGGAAGAAATTTACTTGATGGCTCAGAGTTAGAAATGTACAGAGATGTTGTGGTTGCAATGGCAGGCCCCGGGGGCATTTCTGGTGATAATTTCTGTTGCGGAAAGCTATTAAATAACTAGTTGGGAACAAAAGAAAAAGCAAGGGAAGAGGAAGAGTTACCCCAAAAAAGAAAAAAAACAGAAGAAAAAGAAAAAATTAATAGGGACGTGCACCCTTGGTGTCCTGTCCTCTATTAAAGACAAACACTATTACCTGTAAGTCAGGTATTGTAGGGATTGCCACAGTGTTTTCAGCACATCGATGAAGGAGTGCATGCACTTGTATGTTCCCTGCTTTAAGGGGAAAAATAACAAGGGGTGAATCTTCCCTGGGCTTTCTGTCTTTCTCTTCTCCTGCCTCCCCATCTCTGAAAGCCCAAGCACTGATAATGATCTGAGCATTGCTGAGGCAATGCCGCACGACGTTGGAAGGAAATTACTCCTCAGCGGGTTGTTGTGTCATTGACATTGCTGGGTGCAGGACACGTACCGGTACACAGGACATGAACATTGTACATGCATGAACGGTAAGAAGCGAAAAAAAAATAATAATAAAATTGAGAGCAGTCGGATTGCTTATATCGCATTTCTTATTAAGAGTCTTACCTTGACTTGCCTCTGCCGGTACGGTACCTTGGCATGAATGTCAAAATGTAAGGCCAGACTGTTGATGACATAACCAGCAGAAATTCTTTTCTTGCATCTTTGGTTGTCAGTTTGAATATGTATACTTTTTTCTTTGATGATTATTGTATTGCCAGAACAGATGTTCTGGAAGTAATACATGTATATTTACATCCATAGCTACATGGATGCGGCACCGGTACATTTATCCGTGAATTTATTTATTAATTTTTTTTTCTGTTGCAGAGGTTAATTTTGAGTTGCCTTTTTTTTTCATTCCCAGCTTAAGAACGAGCGAAACAAACTATTTAAACGAGGCGTTCTCGTTCTACTCGGCCATCCGTTCCAGGGCATATTATTCAAAAGTCAACCGAGAGAAAGGGTGAGTATATACCATAGGCTTTGCCTCGGCAACATTAGCTACTGTAATGAGCCTGCTGTGTGGCTCATGGATAGGAAGGACACCGAGGCTATGTTTGGAACAGACCATTTTTGGTTCTGGCTTTGGATGTTTGCCACGGCATGTCACTGTCCCGAGCCAGAAGTCGTAGCCTCAAAATAGTAGATTCAGATACAGCCTCATTCCCGAGTGCATTTACCAGGTGGCTCTGATTCGCAAGCATTTTAACATAGAGAATGAATGGCAGATCATTTGCATTTGTTTGTTGTTCATTAGAATGGGCACAAAACTTTTGTGCACACAATTGTTCGCATATCTGATGAACCAACAAAAATCAGATATCACCGTTTTCGAAAAAAAAATTTTCAGTGAAGCAGTTATTGCGTGCTCATTTTCGATATTTAATTCAACCCTCTTTGATCTCTTTGTATAAAGATACGAACTTTGAAATCATTTCCTAATTTGTATTTTTGGTTCAATGAGCAATACTTTGTTTGGATACTGCTGTCCAACCTATTTGTCAGTTCATGAGATAAAATCTGAAAATCACCAGAACGGTTGATTTGCCGGTTCGTCAGATAAGTGGCAAAATTGTGTGGTGCATCATTGCCAGCACTGCAGTAGAATTTTGATAGTGAAAATCTGATTGGCCAGAAATTTGTCACGTGGGTAGTTACCTTCAAAATTACCATCCTAATTATCGTATCAAGAGAAAAACTTCAGGCCACAGGTGGGGGAAAAAACAAGCCCCATTTCACAGCGCCAAAGTGCTTACGTTGGGAATTTTTTCTATTGACTGGTTGTCCTTTTTATGAGGGACCTCCCTCAAAGCAAGTTTGTCTTCTTGTTAGATGAAAGCAATAGTCGTAGACCTCTGGAACATCAGTGTCATTTGATGAGCAAAGCTCATAGCAGCAGATCAATGAACGCATGAATAAAAACCACCAAGATTGATATAAGCCAGAACCTCTGACAAAGTGTGTACTTAAGGGGGGAGAAATCTGACACGGGTATTGCGAGGGGGGGGCTCCGCATCCAGAGTGCCAACCGTGGACTCATCTGTTCTAGAAACCCAGATTCATCAACAGTTATTGCCGTCATTTGCACCGTGGAGGGCCATCCACCCCTTGAACGCCACAGCGTCTCTCTTGGTCATTTTAACAACGGGGAAGCTTCAGATAGTTTCAGAGCCTCTCTCTCTCTTTCTCCTCTTCAGTTGTGTTTTATCCGTCCCTCCAGGATTACAGTACAAAGAGCAGATTCGTGATGGAGAGATTAGGAAATGTTGTATCACTTGCGACAGTTTAAATGCCAGGTTTTAAAGGCAAAATGCCTGGATTGACTTGTTCAGAAACCTGGGTCTTTTCCCTGGGCAGTTTTTTTACAAAATAGATGAGTTCAATTTTGTTTCACCAACTGGTTTGATACCAAAGCACCTGTCTGACAAGAGCTGCAGCGAAAAACAGCTCCAAGAATGAGCTGTGGGAAGCTCTCAAGATATTGTCTCGATGCTAAGGGAAGAGTAGGAGCAATTGTGGACAAGAAGAACCCAGGAGCGTGCGGTTTTGTAACGGGAGCAGGTGGGGCTGACATTAATAGGGGCTTGTGAGCAAGCTCAGTGCCGGTTGTGGTTGAGAGATTGCCCTGAAAGGTCCGGGGAGTGTACCATTCGGGCTGCCCTGAAGATGAAGAAGGAGGAAGCTGCGAGGGAAAGATTAAACAAGAAGATGATCCAAACGAAGTTGGCCAAGAGGTAGACAAGTTCAGGGATGGACAAATGCGGGACTAGAGAATATTTAGCAGTTAGAGAATTAAGAAAATGGAGAGGAAAAAAAAGCAGTAATCATTCAAAATGGCGTCCATGATCAAAGTGCTCCCTGTTTGAGCATAACTCAATACTGCCATATAGGATAACTTATTGTGCTCACCCAGGGAGCTCCGTCTCAATTATTCATTTTACAAGTCAAACAAGACATAAAACAAATTCACACACTTCCTTCGGCTTTGAACAGGCTAATTTTGCACTTGTATACAAAAATGATTTATTGAACACTGTGACCGTGAGTGAAAAATATACATTGTACATGTTCATGTATGCAGTCTGCGCTTTGGTACATGCCTGTAGTACTACAGTGTATGCAATTGCCTGACGGGTTGTTGTAGTACAAATCTACGTGTTATTTTCTTCCCACAAACTTGACCCATTCTGTGAAAACGAGTTATACGGCCATTTTTCAATCGGCTCCTTGTTTTGATGCATCGCTCATTTTGGGCATCCTGATGAAGGTAGACATTATGTGGGTGAAAAAATGTTGAGGGTTCCTATTGCTGTTTCCAAAATTAAGGTTCCCGTTGCTGCCCAAGGTGTGAGATCCTTGCAAGGCCTGTTTACTGAAAAGGGGCTCTGGCAACTGGTGACACATTTTCACAGAGCAGGTCACAAATTAGACACGCTTTTTTTTGGTTTATGGGAACCAGAACTGCACATTACGAGTACATGTACATGTACGGTAGATATTTTTTATATACATGTACAATGGGGGGAAAAAACGCACCTGGTACATGTAGATCATTTACATGTACATGTACTTATATCAGTACATGCATCAATACTTAACCTGCTTCTTCATTGTGTAGACAGCTATTTGCACAGTGCGCACATAATGACTTGGGCTGTTCACACAACTTTTGTCATATATATGTACACACCAAATTCTGCCGGTTCAGTTTACACTGGTTTTGTACGGTGCATTGCACACAGTGGAAATGCATTGTACTGTTCCCACATGTACATGTACATGTGACTATGGTCCCACATGCTGTGAAAATTTTCTCATCAAATATGCATTGTTGCTACAATAGAGTTAACCATTGATTGTACATGTAGCATGCATTCATTCAGAGCAGCAAATGTGAAGTACATTGTACGCGTGCATGCGTAGCAGCAATATGGTACCTTTGACTTTATTCCCACACATCTAGCGCAAGGAATACCTGGGACATGTAGATCGCAACCTGGCACAACTTCACAGTTCAGAACCACCCAAAACACTTGAAATTCTAGCCATGTTTTTGCCAGTGACAAGAGCAAGTGTCACTTTCGCCTGAGCTGGAGGGAAAAAAAACCAAGGACAAAACCAAAGCTCATAATGGAGGGAAAGACTTTCCCGGCGGCATGCTGATGGGCCCATAATCAGAGATTTTCCCCTGCCAAATTGAGACAGCCCCGAGAGTGGGAATTTCCTCCTGGAGAGGCTGAGCTGTTGACAAATCTGGCGCAGTGAAAGTTTCGGATCCATTACCCATGCTCAGGTGGCCGCTTTCTAGTGTGCGCCTGTGGCTGGTGGCATTTTGACCAATCAGTGTTTGAATTGTGAGTGTGCATTGTGTTTGGAAATTTGCATACATTTGCATACATGTCTATTTATACATTCAGGTATCTGAGCAATGTACATGTACAATCAAGGCACATGTACATGTAAATGAGTTTTGTAACTAAACAGAAAGGATCATTTTTGAGGCCGGTGTTCCCAATGTTCAAGTGAATTTGTTGCTTATATGTACGTACTGTATGTATACATGTACATGTATATGTAGCTACTTGTATATTGGCTTGTTCGGTAGTTTTTGAATATTTGAAAACCCTAGCTGATTTTGTTCATCACCATGCATGATGAGTAACTTTCCCGTAATTTCGAACTCAAATTGGGTGCCATGCTTCCTTCTTGTCTGAGTACGGATCTTCCCGTAGACACGTCTCAACGCATGGTGCAATTCCATGCATGGATTGAGATACGGGTACGTGCATAACTAATGGCCAGTCAGTCATGTTGAAGGGCAACAAATGTGCTTCTCCTCACCTATTTTAATTTCACAGTTGAGTGCTTCAGGATTGCCAGTGGGGAGGGGGATAGATTGGTTGGAGGTGGTCTGCAAGGTGTGCAGGCATGAGTACATGTACATGTACATGTATCGTCAGTGATGTACACACGTTGAAGATTCAATCTCAAGATTTTTCAAACGGTACGACTCGTACCCCGTGATCCCTAATTTGCGAAGGTTGGCTGCAGAATTTTACGGTACATCAAGTTGGATCAGTTGCCATTGAAAAACCCCAAATCTGTGGTACTTGTGTCTTCTAGAAAGTTGAATTACATGTACTTCTTCACATTCAGAATAAAAGAAAAGGAAAAAATATACATGTATGCATTACATTATGAGCGTGTTATTGTATCCTTGGGCAAGAAATCAAGAAATGCAACACATCTGCCACCCAAGCACAGTACACTGTACGGTACATATGCGCTAGTACTGTGTGTACCAAGGCATTATGGGCACTTTATTCTGTCAATACATGTACATCATAATTTGTGGAAAATCAAATTAGCACTGCCTGGCTCGGAGTACATGTAAAATCCTCTGGTGATGTTGATTTGTACACGTGTGGAAGTTTGTAGTCATCCAAGCTAGCACCGGTATATGGGTAATTCCGGAAATGAGGGGTCCAAAAAGTGTGACATTTTTGTGTCCCTTTTACATCTGACCTTTGTTATTTGACAGGGAAAAATATTACCGGAATTGATTTCAAACTGTTACTATTTGTTTGGCAGGTAATTTGTTTTACTGGTAATTCATCACTCTTGGAAATAAGAAAATGTGTTCTGAACTTACAAAATCGTATGCCAGATGTGACAGGGACACAAAAAAAATGGACCCCAAATTTCTGGAATTACTCATATTGTACCCCTATTTGTCCTTGGTTTCTTGTGTGAGTCTCGCTCAGTCAGCTGTTTTGCTGTCACGTTTTTATTTCTGACCCGGAGATCTGATTTGACGTGCATTTACCTTCAGTGTGAAGTGCACATGCACACGCATCAATGTCTCAAATTGCCCCAGTTTTCTGCTCCATTTCACGGTTGGTCTGTGCAGCCAATGTGCCAAACGTTGCCTGAAGATGCCTGGCAGAGTTAGCCGTCACTTGACGAGCAGACGGAATCCACAAATTCCTCCATTAATTACCGTACGTCGACCCTCCCTTTCCCTCGTCCTCAAGCCTCATATTATGAAGTACACGTCCATCTGCCAAAGCCCCAAGGGTCCACCCCATAGTGCTAGTCATCCTTCCCAGCAGCAGGCTGTCAGCGCTCGGTTATAGAGTGCTGGCGGCTTCCACCCCCCCATCTACATCCTGTCATTTCGGAGGAACGACCTCAGCAATCACGTTGTTTTCCCTTCCTATTAAAGACTTGCAATCTGTAGAAATCATTATCATGTGTCCAGTATCAGGGCACATTCAAAAGGAGTTGTCCATGAATCATACAGGCACACGTGCTTGTGTGCAGGGACATGTGTGGTGTGGTGTCCAAGTTGCTACCATCATGACCACGTATTGGGAAGCTACCGCACATGTACGAGCACATGTCACTTTGAATCCATTTCATTAACCCTAGTATAATAAGGCTAAATCCTCTGAATTCTTAATGATCTTAACTCACATACATGCACATGCACTCCAGGGAGTTGAGATTTTGAGGACATTTTTACAACTTGTTGAGGAACTAAAAAATTGGGAAAAATATTCACTTCATTCGAGGCAAGATCCTTTGATACCTGTTTTAGCAGGGTCTTGTCTTAATGGATACAGATGCGTGTGGTGCAGATATTTTTAGCCCATTCATTTAGTGTACCGGTTTTGAGAATTTGGTCAATAAATGTTGGGTTGTTTTCTTTCAATTTGTAGGAGTTGATACAGGTCCTGGTACCCGGTACCCGGTACATTTAATTTGACTCTCCAAGCCTGAAGCGTAAACTTATTTTTCTCTCCCCCATATGTAATTCAGTTTTAATGTGCTTTTTCCAGTACCCAGGATAACGCCAAACAAACATTGTTTACCTTTTGTATACGTGCATAGTACTACCAGCACAGCGCACAAGTTATGTACATGTACTTGTGCATATGTTGTACCATGGTTGCACACTTGCCTGAGGCCCAACAATTTAATGTTGTACCAACAAAATGTGTTGTACTAGTAGTTCATGCGTTGCACCTCGATAGTATATAATAATATATATATAATCAACAGAAAGAGAAATTTCCATGTAAAATAAAAGACTTTTGAAAACATTTTACTGATCAAAGTCCGCAGCCACAATTTGCGATATCACCCCAGGTGCATATTGAACTAGTTTCACAGTCAGGTAGATGGCAACAATTACATTGCCATGACGACTTGAAAAAGCTGAAAATGAATTTTTAATCAGTACTTGCCAAGTGCCGGTGAATAGGGAAAAGAAAAATAGCACGAGACCAGTGTTTGGCATGTGCGTGTACAGTACCTTCATGGTATACCTTTTGCGTAAATCACAAACCTGTAGTTAATGTCTACTGAATTAACAGCTACGGACACTTTCCCATTCCTCACTTTTTGCCAATACGGGTGATTCTGCAAGGGTCTGCAACGTGTTGGCCAATCACAACGCGTAAAATTTGTCGACCCTTTCTGAACGTGCATTGGGTCGACAGATTTCGCGCATTGTGATTGGCCAAAGTGTTGCAAACTCTTGGTGGTGCACTTTTGTGAATCGCCCATATTGCTAGTGAAGCTTGCCCCAACAGCCAGTCAACTGTACATTTTTCTTGGTTTGCTATATATATAAACATGAAACTGGCAAGTACATAAACTCCCTAGATTCTCCAAACGGATGGTTTTGTCATTAGGAAACAGTGCGTCAGGATCAAGGAGTGATAGAGCCTGCTAATCCAGCCCGAGATGAAGAGGCCATCTCTTGCATCCAGTCAAGGACCCGCGGAGGTTCGAGATAGCAGCCGCACAGGTGCAGGGGTCTGTGCCTCCCTTGGGGAACAGGAGAAATGGCCCCTCATATCAGCAATGACCGCATCAGTCATGTCACTGAAGATGGCAACGTTGTGAATTATTCAGATTAGATGCACCTGCTGCTGCGGTTCTGGGTCAAGGGATTTCTGTATAGAATTTATTCATGACCATTTTATACTTAGGCAGTCACAACACGGTCTCTCCAACTACAGTAGATCTGTTGCCCTTTTGTTTTCCAATGTTGAAGGTTCCTCATGGATCAGCATCAGGCACATGTATATAAAACTTAATGTCTACTCTGATTGCACGATTGACGTGGCTTTTTTTGGGGGGGGATATGTGATTTGCTGCATTTTTCTGTTGCTGCTGTTACATGTAGGTCAGGCATCACTGCCGGATCTGGGGGGGGATGCAACTGGGACCATGCCCCCTTTAAAGAAACAAAAAATTTGTTTTTGAAAAATGAGAACAGGATTTTCTAAGGGAAGACTGCCGTATTAACCTTTCCTCCTCTCCCAAAGTGTGTAAACCCCACCCCAATTTGGCTCACTCCTCAGAAAGGCCATAAAAGTAATTTTTGGTCTCCCCTCTCAGTGAGTTTGACTTCTTGAAACTTGGTTCTGGATCTGCCCTTGTATGACAGGTGTTTAATTTGGGAGAATTTTACAGACAGCGCAATATTTCCCAAGTTTGCTGTTCCAGCTTTGGAGAAATGTCAAATCAAAGGCTCTTGTCACTGTCCACAGGAACAGATGTTATTGATCACTCACCCTAGAGAATGTTGCACCCTTTCACTGTGAAATTGTTTACAAGAACTGTGGAACTGCCTGCATTTTTCCGAAGCTGTTACTGCTTTGGTCAGAAAAAAAAAGTCAGTTGGGAACGAAGATACCCGTGCTTATGCTTTAATTTGTCAGTGGCTTGATTAAGGCCAGCAAAGCAAACTCCTAGTAGCAATCAGGCACGAAATGTACATGTATGTATCCGCGATCCCGCCACTGTTTGCAGCGACACACTTCCACATTGCCACGGCAGTTGCCACGATTCGTCGCCCCTTTCCAAAAATAATTAACTTTGAGTGCATTATTTTGTCACCGTCTGTATTGCTGACACTGTCTGTATTCCATTCTCCCCCCCTCTTTCGGTCGTGCTCCCATATTCGACTCATGAAATCCCCTGTCAATAAAAGAAACCATACTTGGACCGTGGAAGAAAAGAAGTTCATTCCGATCGTGTTTCCGAGAGTCAATAGTTTACGGGATCGGATTTTGCGCGAGTCTCCTCGCACTGTGGCTCCAGTCGGGGGACAGGGCACATCCTTCAATTTTTGCCGTGTTCCATTTCCAGGCTCGGGCTCTGTTGGCAGGGCAACACCGCACTCGCTATGGCGGCGGTGCTTTTGCACACTATCGGCTCCTTGTCTTAAGCCTAATGGGTATGGATTTTATTGGGCTGGCCGTCTAGCAATAATGTGTGAAAATCAAATTTGGGGGAAAGGGTGCCGACGTCAGGGACGGGCATCAGGGGGCCGAATGGGAGGCAGTGATTGTAGAGGATTTCAATAAATAAAAAGGGGCCCATCAGTTGTCAAACGTTGTCCGAACACACAGGCAATTGTGTTGGGGTATTGATGAATCTTGATTGGAACTCGTCACTAGCGTGCTTTAAGCTCGCTTAAGGAAATTAAATCAGCAGCCTGTTTGCATTTGCACAATGCAGATGTGCATAACTTTAATTGCATGCAGCTCTTCATGTTTGCACTGTGCTTTCAAGGGATGCTCTGAAATTCTAAGAGATATGGTATGTACATGTACATACAGTGGATATGTACATGCAGTGGACATTGTCATAGCCAGACATCAGAGGTTTTCCAAAGCAAGGCTTTCTGTGCAGCCCCAGGCTCCAGCTTTGTGATTTTACAGCCTCTGACTTTGGAGATTCCTCTTTGTGACATACATGTAATGAAGTCAACTTATGTACATGTAAGGAGTACACATAGGTCAATACAGCAGCAAAGCCTGTAAAAGGAAGCCAAAGTTTTTGAGTTGCTCCGTCCTTCAACTGCCTAGCTTCTGCTCGTTGTGAACAGTAGATGCATATGCACAGCGTATGTCTGATGTAACCTGTGCATTGTATGTCTGGTGTTGTGGGGGATGTCAGAGAAGGGTAGGGGAGGAACTCATTGGCAAGGCTGCCTCCTCCTGCTTGAGAGTTCATAAGAAACCAGCAAAACTTTCCTGAAATGTTCTGGATAATGTTCTTGGCATCAGGTCCCTCTCTAGTCTGAAGTATGTTTGATGTAGCCTGTGACAGCCTGTGTACATACCGGTATATGTCTGATGTTGCCATGCCAGAGTGGGGTGGAGGGGGAAACTCCTAGGCACGACATGTACTTTCAAAAAGCTCCAGGATAGAACTACGTGTCCACTCATAGTGGTACATATATATGTCGGTATATACACCTGTTCTGTAGTTGTGGGGCCATACACTCTATATTTCACCTACCGTGTATTTGTGGGGACCAAAAATGTTACCGGGACACAAAAATGTCCCCACAACGCAGTCCATATGCCAAACCCAAGAATTTGTCCTCTTTTAACACGACGAATGCCCACCCATTACTCGCACCGGTGCATTTAACTTGCCATTCATGGCACTTTTCAAGGCAGTCAACTTTCTACCTCTTCGTATTTCCTTGACTGGCTGTCATAATCCAGCGACAAGCTCTCTTTTGGGTAGCAGGGAGCTCTCATCGACATCCCTTAAGATTCATATTTCTCAATGAGAACACCTGGGGACTTGACAGAGGAGAACGCTGGACAAATATTGACCCTTTTTCCGGAAAAAAGCCGCTCACAACCAGTCCCCTCCAGGGACTCAGATATGAGGAAAAGTCTTTGATTACACCCTTCAAGGGAAAGCTTGAGGCCGGCAAGCCGGGCAAGTTGCCCTCTGCCGAGAGGAATTGCGTGAGGTCCCGTCATTCTTAATATCACAGAAAGTACATACTACCGGATAATTTTGCAGAAGTTTTCATGGTCCATTTTAGTTGATTCAAGTTTTCACTGTTTTATATTTCTTCTACATGTGCACCTGTAACCGAATTTCACTCTTCAAAAAAAGAGGGAACCTTTCCAGAGAATTATAACTACATGTACATGGTAACTTGTTTCCTTCCTCGACAGTCCGCCGAGATTTGTTGAAGCTTAGCCTGCTGTGATGACATCCTTGCCACTGAAATTCAAACCGAAGGAGATAATGGCGATATTCTGCCCACGCTGACGTCATATTATCCTCATTCTTTTGCATTATTTCTGTCAAAGCAGCTTGCATTCCCTCGGGAAGTGAGTCAGTCTCTGAAGCTCTGTTGGCTGTCATTGACCCAACATCTAATCCGTTCTTGTCAGTGCCAGCGCCGTGGAAATGCTTTGCTAAAACCCCAGGTGAAAAGATCCGACGGGTCAGTCTGAGTGCTGGCATCATCTGTGGATTGAAAGTCAAAGATGGGCTTTTGTCTTGACTTCTGATGCATCGGTCAACTGAGGGCAAGTCTGAGTGTTAACTACATGCTCAGTCCAACCACCGGTCAGTTGCTTCTTTGCAGTGCGCTTGTGCAGCACACTCCCGTTCTAACGGCCCTATTTGAACCGTTCTGCCCCAGTGTCACTCTCATGTTGTCATTTAGTTTCTCTTGTTCGTTCATGGCTCCTGCCATCTTGTACAATTATTTTCCTGTTGGTGGGCCCCTCTGTAAGTACTGTTATAACAAAAACTGCCACCGCTAACCTCTCCTACAAGCAGTTCCCACGACCTGGTTCAAGACGGTTGAAGGGTCATCACTCAAACTTGCTTCAAACTTTCATCCTACATGCATGTACTGTGCATGTATGTATACACGTACATTGCAGGACTACACATTTTGGTAACTTGGCCTACTGGATACTGGAAAGGAAGCATAATCTCAGTTCTCACAAACAATGAAATCTGAGAACCTCTAGGGACAGCAGCTTCTCATTTGACGAAGTCAAGTCACTGGTCGAGCATTGACACTGCAAAGCACGTTTGTGTACTTTGACAGTGATGTGATACAATTTGTCTTTGACTAAGGCTGTGTTTGAAAGTTAAAGCTGTGGCTGCTATCGGGTGTGCTCCTACAGAAGCCAATGGCTAGTAGATGAAATGACTTGCCCTATATCTGTCTGTTAATCTTAGCCGCAGCCACTTGATCGGCCATGATGATCTTCGGATCTGTACCGAAACGTCTTTGAATGGTACAGTTGTCTTGAATGAACTTCCTCATTTTCCGCTTTTTCGCAATACAGGCCCGAGTTGATGGTGAAGAAGCTGCGCTACTATGCCCGGCTCATCGTTGTCTGCTTACTGCTGCGGAAACTAGACCACGTTAAGGAGCTAACCAAGGTGAGAACCGGTTCCAGCCTACAAACTACTGTGCTAGAAAAAAATGGTGAAGAGTCAGAGGAGATTGAATTTCCTTTGAGATCTTGTGGCTTAGACAATGGCCCCAATCCATTATCACATGTAACGGTTGCAGTAGAACACTGGACATGTACTGTACAAACAGTACCTGCTTGTCCTTCATTTCTGGACCGAATGTACAGAGCCCATCTGTGACTTGTTTGGCTTCAAGCCATACAATCTGATGTTCTTATTCTGAAAAAGAAATCTCCAAAGTGAGGGATCTAACATCTCCTTGATGTAGAAACATCATTGCTTAGATTTACATGTTCACTGTACTGTAATTTGCCAAGAAATGAATGATTTCTGCAAAGGAAAGGTCGAACCTACTGAGTCAAAAAGCTCCAGACTTAGAGCCCAGTAAACGTGTGTGCTTTAATCAAACAGTGTTCCATTTTCTTGGTACAAACAAGGCACAAAAAAGGTTGTTTTGGCCTGCAGCTAAAAACAGCTAAAAAGACTGCAGACAGAAGCCAGTTTTTACACCGTGTATGTTTGTGCCAGAAGTAGGAAATGTCATTAATGATTTTTTTTTAAAGAGAGCAACCATCTTCATCTTATGAAAACCTCTCCACCTGTCAGTACCAGCATGTGAGTTTAGACAGTAAATCTTTCAAAACTGCGGTCGAGATTCCTCTTTGGTGTTTACATTGTGAATCCTCCAAATTTGGAGACTAGATCACAGGCTACATATTGTGCAGTTCCAAGTTGTCCAGAGTACGTGCCGTCCACTCCAATATCCTGTCACCTTTTTTGCTGGCTGCAGAAAAATACGTTTGGCTCTTTTATTATTAGGTTTTCGAGTATTTTTCCAGATGTCTGAACTTGTTGCCATTTTCTGCAGAGCACTTCCACTGTCTGGGCCCAGGTATTCACCTCCAGCATTTCTGCTGGCAGTTCTGCCCGGTTTCTCGAGCTGCGTGCTTTTTTGGGGCAGAGGTATTCGCGCAACCGCCAGTCACCCTGAGTTGTTTGCTTTGAAAACAAAGAGTCTGCGGCGTCGCTAATTTGTTTGAAATTGGCCGTGATGACAATCAGTTGCAGCGGTCTAGTGCATAAATTCATCACGCAGACGAGTCGGTCTCTACGTATCAGTATTTTTCCCTGTATCACAGTGGAGAAGAGACCAAGACTCGGTGAAATCAATGTGTATATTTTTGGTTTGGAATTCATTAGTATGCTTCACGAAGATCGCTCAAGAACCCTGCGGTCATTACATATGTGCATACTTAACTGCTAACGTGACAATCTCTGTCTCAGTTGTCAAGGAAGATGATTACAACACTGATTGCTTTTGCCCAGAGCAGACAGATGTGCATGTACATGCAAATTACCCGTGCAAGATAAAATTTCCGCAATTGCCGCTCGTCGGTGATGAGGTTCTTGGTTTTTGTTTTTTTTTTCTGTAATTTTGATTTTTTTTTTCCTGGCAGGAACTCGGCAAGAATGTGGACGAATACAAAGGTCACTATGATTCGGAGGATCAGATGGAGTGGGCCCTGGTACTGGGAGAAATTGAGGCCTTCACCGAGGTGAGAGGGGATACCCAAGGGATGAGAGAAGACAAATCCCCCAGAGACACTTCCGTTGATTCACCAGTTTGTCCTTCGTTCGCCATCCACTCATTAAAAATCTGCCTATTCCTCCGTGGCAGCCTGCCAGGCAGCTACTGGTTTATTGTTTTTGCTTCGACTCAAACTACAAAATCCCGTTTCTAAACCCAGTTTTAGTCTTGGAGTAGGAAACTTTCAGAACATCCCAATCTCGCAATGGTAGCAGCAGATTCTCTGCACCGGGAGACAGAGCAGACCCTTTGCCTGTGACGTGATATTGAAGCCGTGCTCACATCAGTCAATAGACAGCACTTTTCTGAATCGATACCCAACTGTAATTGCTTGTAATGCGCAATTGGTCGTCGGTACTCGAAGTCAATACTCCCAGACTCTCAAGGCCATAACATATTTTGCACGGAGTGCAATGTGCCTCACAAACTTTGTGTACACAAAACAGCACTGTACCCTGCTTACATACGTGTGCTTCAAGTTGGAAAAAAAAAATGATAGAAAATATTAGACGCCTGGTTGCAGACCCTTGTTTCTAAAAACTTCTTTGAATGACCGCTGTACCTGCAGGCTTGCGGTATGTACTGTTTATTCATGTACTGTACGTTCGGCATTGTTCAGCATTGTGTGATTGTGAACAAACGTTTGCCGGACAGAGAAGCATGTTCACATCATCTTTGTTGGGCAGTGACTTTGTTAAGATTTACACTGTCTGGGGGCAGCAAATGAGGACTTGTGTGGGAAGTTTGAAATTGGTTTTAGGTCAGATCTTCTTTGTTTGAGACGTTTTTCCCAAAGAAACACTATTTAATAAATGGCATTGTAGTTGCGTGCACATGTTCCAGTTTTTAACCTCAGGAATCGCCTCGGGTGTGTACAAAATCATAAGAGAGGTTTGAGGATTGCATGTGTTGGAGGTGTTTACTCAGGAGTAAAGCTTTCAGATCACAGGTCTCAAGGTCGGCAAAAATTGCATCATTCCAAGCCAAGGTTTTATTTCAGGCCTTGCCCAGTCAAGAAATCAGCCTCCAACAGGATGTCTGAATCATTTTTCCAGCAGAAGTCACAAACAGCAGTACTTTGCATCTCCGTAAGCCCATCTTCGCTCGTTGTACCTCTTTAAAGAAGAATGTTCAAGGTCCCCCATCCCTCTGTCTGTAACGGTAAATGTTTATCCACGTATTCCAGCTAATCTGCAATGATTATTCAAGGGCTCATGTTGTCTGCCTGTCGGCACACCGATGGTTCCGACGGGCCACCAGCCGACAACGGTTCCCATAACACTCCAACCCAGAGTGCAGCCGGGAAGTCATTGATTGATCTGCCGTGTCTTTGCATTTCTGCCAAGGACTTTCCATCTCAAGTTGTTTTTTTGTTTTTGTTGTATTTTACTCTTGCCGGGTTGAAAGTGACCTTTGAACGAACTGGGAAAGGTCTATTGATCGGGGGGGGATGGAGGAGGAAGATACAACTGCCAGCCGGGGCGCAATTGTTACTGTGTCAATCTTAGTTCTTTTTCCTTCATGGCAATTTTTCTGTTTTGAGGTATTCCCTGCGAGCCGCGAATACCAAAGATGTACAACCTGGTTATAAATAGGCATGGTACATGCACATGTATTTCCGTCTGATGGATTTGGCACATGTCCTCTGGAGTAAACTCAACGTACTTCCATTTTTTTTTTCCTTTGCATAACCTTTACGGGGAGGGGGGGGTAGTTTCTCTCTGTTGCTTGTATTTCACAGGCAAAACGACAGGCGAGGTGTGCGTGATACGCAAGTGCACATGGGTGAGAACTATCAAGAAGTGATAGAATGTAATACACTGCCGATGTCTTCGAGGTTTGAAGTCTCTAGGCCGAGTTGTCCCAAGAAATGGACTCCATATGTCTTGTGAAAATTTGAACCATGGTATCTCCATGGGCTAAACATTACTCACATGAGAAAAGTGCCACGGCTTGATGTAAATGTATGTGTGTCAGCTAGTCTTTTTAAATACAAAAACACTGTGCCACAAAACACAGGCTTCCCCCCCAACTTGGACAAGTGCCAATGTCCACAATTTACAGCAATCCAGTATCGTTGCCCAAATTCTCCCTTTGAAGTGTTTGGCAGTCCTCTCAGCTTGGCTTTGAGAGACAGATTCATTTATTGACAAACAGCATTTCAATTGAATTAAAAATCCCCCACCCCGGTTAGGTAAATTCCCCAGTGTCAAACTGAACATTTTTTTCCCCTCTTGCCGAGGGCGGAAAAGAAAAAAAAAAAAACGAGGAACAGCCAAGGGGAAAATTAGACTAACTGGGTTATCATATTGCCCTCCCTGCGTGTTCGTTTGAGGTATTTCTCTCGCCTGACTTCACCAAATATTGAATTCTTCTAACGCTTTCAACACAAGCTTGAAAATGTAGTACCATATCGGTTCTCTCTTTTGAATTTGCCCGGAGATATTTTTGTAAGGAATTGTTAAAGGATGTGGGATATGGAAATGTATTAGTTTTCTGACCACTTTACTCCTTTTTAAATTGGTTGAGCCTGAAAGGTTTTTGCCCTCTTAGTTTACTTTTTATGAACACAGTTTGACTTTTTTCCCTTCAGGGAATTAAAGCTGCAAAATTGAAACTCGTTCTCCAAGATCGTCTTTACAGTCTTGAAGTGGAGGAAATTCATGCGTAAAATTTGTCGTGTACACAATGATACCTGTTGACTTGTGCAGCCTGCACATTCAATGTAGTGGTGACAGGTTCATCCCCATCCAAGCTGCCCCTGAATTTTTGACCGATTTGTTTTCCATAGAGAGTCCACTTATCATGATAAGCAAAAGAGTGCCCAAGCCAGATTTGAACCTAGAACCGCTTGAGTTACATATACATTCTAGTGTTCTACCAAGTGGGAATCTAGCCCTTCACGCACCACTGTCCACCCCCCCAGAAATTTATAGACACCTTATGCATGTTCTGTGAATGTAATGGATATCTAGTCATAAGTTGACATTTTTACCCTTTCAGGCCGACAACATCATCACCGTGTTGGACAGCAACTCGCGAGCGGTGACGTTGACCTACAGACTGGCCCCGGGTGTCCTGCCCGGCCTGGACACGAGCTCACCTGTCTACCTCACGTTACAGGAAGCGCTTATTGTGGGCAACTGTCAACAGCAGGTGGGCACACGCTATGGGCTAATTAGTTATACGCGAGGCTGTAAAACGGACAGATAAATCTTCATGTACATATAGGCCATTCACATTTATGGCTTTGAATCTTTCATCAGTTCGTGTAGGTGCTTAAAGGACTTTGAAGTAAATGTGACACAGAATTTTAAAGCACTGGGTTTGATTCAGTTAAAGTTTGACAAAATAAGTGAGCATTATGGATCTTTTCACCCCTGTAGTCATATTTTGACTTGAAGTAAAGGGGGATATGCATGTAAAGTTGTGTTTTTCAGGTTTTAATAATTAACCAATAATCAGTTAGTTTTATGTTAACCTGGTTATTGTTTTGCAGTCTGGTTGAGAAGCAGTCATAGGTTAATCACAATTCCATTTCAAGTCACCAGGACTCAAAGTCAATTCATTTCAATAAACTGTGGCTTTCATTGTTGTTGTTTGGCTTTTATTTGCAACCAGATACGTAATTTGATTTGCTATTTATTTGTGATGTACTTGAGTACTGCTCTGCAGGTTATGCATACTCAAGTGTGACATGGATATTTGAACCACATCTGCAATTGCCCTAGGAGTGGTTTTTTCCCCTGTGACTCACAGTCATAGTGCAGTGCTGGGCATCAACACATGTCCAGCTTGTGTAAGCTTATTATAGAGGCTACTCATTATAGCGCTCTGGGTCGGGACAAAAAATCAATGCCTTCCTCAACGCCGCCGGGGAGATTGATGTATGATGATTGGCACCTCCTTGTACAGGTGAAGTTCAGCGAGTTGACCCTTGACATGTACAGGATGCTGCAAACTTTGGAGAGGGAGCCCTCGTCCAACGACCACATCACCTCACCGCAGCATCACAATGTAAGCAAGTCCTGTCTAGCAGTGCGTCACGGTTTCCAAAGACCGACTTCTGCTTGTCACACAGGTCCCTGTTTCACAGCATTTGGGCACGTGATCGTCTGGTAATGCTGATTTTGTCTTGTAGGGTTCTTTTTCCAATTCATTCAGACAGATACTTTACAAGTAAGCAGACCTCTGAGTGCAAAAACTGAGACAAACTGAGAAAAACTGACAAACTGAGACAAACAGATCAGTGGATAGGCAGGCAGAACTAAAGGACTTGCTGTCGCGGTCAGCAAATAAGCGTGGGATAATGACCGAAGCTCCTTTTGGTATCGTGACCCGGCCGTGATCCCTCACAAGGATGTCCTCAATGACAAGCCTCCCTGTGTTTGTTGTCTCCGCCGCCCAGGATAATAACAGCAAGCCACTGAAGCGAGACAACCCTCACAAGTACCTCCTCTACAAGCCCACCTTCAGCCAGTTCTACACGTTCCTGTCCGCTGGATTCAAGGTAAGGTCACACTTGACTTGTGGCTTGCCCCTGTACTTCAGTTCAGCCTGGGCCAGTTCTATATGCAGGCATTTCTGGTAATGAAATCAAGCATTCTTCAATTAGGCCCCCCCCGGGCACTGTAGCTGATAAGCCTGAAGCAACCTGTAGAGAGGAGACAGTGAGCAGCAAGTTGCAGGTTTAGACGTGGGAGGCAAACCCCAGAATGCTCTGGGCAAAACCCACATAATTAGGTACTGTTAGGGAGGGAATTAAACCTGGGCCCCAAGGTGAATGGTGAGGAAAGAACAGCGATGCCAACCTAGCTCCCCATCAGTCAATATTGCTGGATTTTTGCCTGGTACCCAGAGTATATTTTACACATCAGTTGTGACAGATAACAGATGGTCACCAGTCGCACTTGGCTGTGCTGGCACTAGAATTGTCTAACCAATGGAAGATGCTGCTTTACTGTCATAATTTGCACCAAATGAAAAAAAAATGTCCACAACCACCAAATTGCAGTACAAGATGTAAATTCCAAGAGAATCTTGGTTGATAAGTTACCCTGACTCATTAACGTGATTAAAATCTGGAACTAACAGCTCTATTCCCAATGGAAACCTCAATTTGATTCACACTCCACTCATCAACTTGTTCACACCAGTATTCTTTGAATACTGGGGAAAGGTATCTCGATATTCAGCAGTGTATCCTAAGGAAATTGTCAGCTTTCATCAAGATACTAGATACTCTCGTTGACAAGCTAATATACATCTGCATGTAAATGTAAGTGGGACTCCATTTTAAAGGAAAGACCTCGCTTTATTGCTGGAAGCCTGTTAATTTGCTAGCTTCTTCAAGGAGGAATTTTTGTCGCAACGTATATGTGTTGAAGAGAAACGCATTAGGAGCAACTTTGAGGTTTCTGTGTGGCTAATTAGAGGCCAAAGATTGGCCAGGCCAGAAGAAGTGCAGACAAAGTTTGTCTGTTGCTAAATTTGCACGGGTCTTCTAAAGCAGAATGTGATCAAGCCGTGGTACCCAGCCTGAGGAAGATACATGATTTACGCAAGTGGTTCTCTGGCAAGCAGTGAAGTTTCTCGGTGGGTCTGTGTTAAGATTCTTTCAAGGAAGAGATCATTACATTGGGAGGGTTCTCCCCACGTACAAACTTACGTATCGGGTCCGATACGCAATTATTTCTGCCCAATACGCAAAAAAACGGGTCCATACCCATTTTTTCATCCCCGATATGTACAATATGATAATGATAGTATGGCTCAGAATTATCTTACATAATGCAGATTACATGTCCGGAAACTCTAGATGAAAAAGCAGTTAATAGTCCTGCATGTTTCCATGTACATGTACAGACTATTGGTAGCCTACATAGTACATGCATTGTGCACCACGCGTCGGCGGCCACACTGCACACCGTACATAGTACATCGGCACCGAACGTTCCTCGTGGTCGGTGTCGCATGAAATCTGAACTTTCGTCATGGGCGTCGTACATGCACCCACCTGCATGTGTTTTCTCTGTGCCGTGTGCTCAATATGCTACCGGGGCTGCATTTATGAAGGGTACAATTTTATACTACACCATTCGCAGAACTTACAACATCGACCCCACACACGTTTTTTTCTATGGTGGCAGCCGTAGCCCTGTATAACAGTACTAATGGCATCTACGACGGGGACGATATTTTTCTTTGCCATATCACGGCGCTTTGTCTCACGCACAATGGCAGAAACGCAATCAAAGATAGGCTCTTTTTTAAGCCAATAACATCAGCAGTCTGGGCAGAGGGAAACCCAAAGGCAGACGAAGCAGCCACCTGCAGCACGTGCACGGAAGGCGAAGGAAGGTCTGATCAGCAAAAACCAAGGGTTGAGCATGTATTAAATTAAAACTGAATAAACGGGTGTTTAAATCGTTGATTAAAACAGCCATTGTATGTTGTTGCATGTTTTTAAAATATCCAAAATTTAAAAAAATATTGAATCTCTTATGTTTTTTCTGGAGAAAAAGTACTTGAAAAGCCCAGGAAATGCTCCAAAATGCAGCTGAGAGCATCTAAAGTCCAAACATTTTCGGGGCCCCTTGGGCGGGCCCCAAACCCCGCGCCATGGCTTTGCAAAATGTTGGTAAACCACAATGGAAAACCCCCACAATTTTGAAAAATCCTGCAGCTCTGCATTAAAATATGCGCATTATTTGTCACAAGAACTGTTCCTGGGCTGCCAACCTTTTCCCCAACTGTCATCCGTCGAGGAAAAAACGAGAAAATCAGTGGTGAACGTGGTTTTGTCAGCCCCATGTCTAACGAGCTGCTGGTTTGTGAGAGAATGGGTCCCTGCAGCAAGACACGTTTCCTGCTAATTTGTTTGTTCTGCTTCTTTCTGAGCGTCCTACCTTCTTGATGGTGACCCGGGGCGTCTGTAGCACCATTCGTTTCACTTGGCAAGATCCCCCCCTTGCAAAAACATGCGGAACAATGCAGGCTATTTCGACTTGATGAAATTATGGTAAACCTGGTTCCGAAGGGAGGCCAGGTAATGTGCCGCCTGGCGGGCTCCGTTTGACAAATTTTCAGTTGGGCAAAAGGAATCATTAAATAAGACAGCAGAGCCTGTTGAATTTGAAGTAATGATTCAGTCTTTATTTGCAGCTTGTTTTTGTAGAGTGGGATTTTTTTTCTGTCCATTTCTACTTGGCTGCCTGTTCAGTTTTGTTTGAGACATCTGGTCATGCTTTGGATGAGAAGAGGCCCACTGATGTGAAAAGAAGTACTGCAATTTTGAAAGAGGAACTAGTTTTTTGAAAAATTGTGCCTGGAGTGCCACATAATTGTAGTTTGTGCATGAGGCAAAACTGGGAATTAAAGCCTTTTTACTGTCATTTCTCGTCAGTCTGAAAGGAGCTTGGTTTTTACAACAAATTCTGTTTTTGTTTGACGAAATTGTTCAAAAATCACAGACAGGACCATCCTAAATTAGCGTGAATTTGCCAGCAATTTCTTTTCATGATTGTGATTTTCCTGTCTTTTTTGTTGTGCCTCATCAGGAGCTTCCAGCCAATGCAGCCCTGCTGCTCTACCTCTCGGCGGACGGCTCGGGGGGTCTCAGCAAAGGAGAAGATGGGGCCTTTGACTCGGGGGGTGTGGCCACCAACAACAAAAGGGAGGGCAATGACCAGCCGCTCATCAAGAGGTCCAACGTGCTCAAGGAGACGCATTGGTATGTCAGCCAAACGTAATATCCTGTGAGAGTTTTGGCAGTAAAGATGATGGATGGCTGTTTGGATGGCTTTGGTGTCCCTTTTTAAAAATCTCTGTATTTATTTCCTTCGCTGAAAAATGCTTTACAAGAAAATATGTGGCTGAAGTTGAAGTATCCTGTTACTTTATTGATTGACTCCTGTTCACCATGGAGGAAAATCCTTAGAAAGGGTCTGTCATAGCTTATGGAAGTCTTAGACAAGTATTGAAAGGTGTCAGACATGGACAGGCTTATTCATAGGTAGAATTTAGGGCAGTTATCAAGTGTTAATTTTTATTTCTTCATTCCAGTATACACCCAGGTGATTTGTACCCATTCACACGAAAACCGCTGTTCCTGGTGATCGACAGCCCCAACAGCCATGCATTCAAGGTAAGATTAGCTGCCAACTTTCAACTAAACCTGAGCGTGAACTGCTAGACTGCCAATCCAGTGTTCCATCAAATCAGCCATCACGCTCAAACTCACAAAATAGTTGTCACCTACCAGCAACGTTTGTATGCAAATGGATTTGAATCACCTAACGGTTTCATCTCCCTTTCTGTCATACTCCCGTCCAGAACTTCCCCAACCTGTTCGGCCAGCCCGTGGTCTGCCTCATGTCGCCCGTCTCCCTCCCCGTCACCATCCAGGACCAGACCCCGCAGAAGGGCAACCTCTTCACCATGTTCCTGCACTCCCCGCTGGTGGCGTTCTGCTACATCTGCGACATTGCCGATGTGCCCTTGCAGCTGTGGGAGAACTGCCAGGCCATGGTCAACAAGCTTCTGGGTGAGGTGGCAGCCGGGATCAGCAAGTCCAAGACCATCGGTGGGTTGGATCAGCAGTCTTAAGAGAGATTGTTACTCCGTCCATCAGGAAGAAAAAATGACAGAAATAACCCTTGCCCCTAAGGACATCTTTGTATTGTTAGGATGCACTTACATAGATGAGCGCTTACGGCATTTGGCTTGGTGAAATACAGTAGTTGTCTATGGGCTTTTGTCCGTGAGAGCAGACAAAATTCCCGATAGGGTGACGACCCTCAGTGTTGGGAAATCCAGGGCAGTTTTTCACATATGTCTCGAGACAGCATGTTGTGGCTAATCACGTTGCATATGATGTCATGTCTTGACTGGCACGGCATGAAAGCTTCCTGTTGTGCCGTCAGTGCTTCCCGCGGGGTAATGCTTTACACACAAGAGGCAACTTTCCACCTTGTGTGTAAAATGTGCCGATTTGCACGGCATGCCACTTTCCATTATCACTCGTCTGTGTAAATGATTCACTAGGCCTTTAAATCCTGTCTAATGTAAAAGTTGGACTGTACAGAAAATTGATCTTCAAGAGTAATGTATGGAAAATTGAATCCCTGAGAGTAATGTGCATGATTCAGTGCTCAGAACGACGGCAACGTAATAAGATTGCTACCTCTTAAGGCCACAAAGTGGCAAAAAATGAACACAAAGATACAGGCTAAATGTTGGTTCTGATTTTACCCGACAGACCACGTCTTCATGCAGTTCTACGGCGACGAGTTCCTGAGGCTTCTCATCCTGCGCTTCATTTTCTGCTTTGCTGCTCTGCGCTACCATCGAGGTTTCAAGGTAAGACCCTCTCCGCTAGCTGGACAGGGGAATTCAGTTACGAGTGCCAACTGCATTTTCCATTCTTCAGTGTGAGAGAGTTCAGTGTGTCCCAGAATTTATGGTTCTTTTTCCCCTGTAACATGCATCAGGTTGCTTCCAATTTGCCTAGTGTCATATTTAGGACAGGTTCCCAGCACTGTTGGTTTGTGTGATTGCTGGAGACAAGCACATTGTTACCAATTGCTACAAACTGCCTTGCTTAGGGACACAAGCACTTTTTGTCTGACCTTGACTGGAGACCTGACTTCATGCCTGCAGACAGCGACAGGCATCAGTACCCCCAAAAGTCAAAGTGTCTTTTTGTGCTTCTCCGCTTTCCTGCAGGACGACAGCTTCTACCCCCAGATTCACCCCGAGCTGCGTGGGCACGATATCCTGGAGTGTAAGGCCCTGCATAAGCACGTGCTGGAGCTAGCCTCTATGCTGGATGTCCGGCCGCTCTTTCTGGATGTCAGTGAAACAGACTGAACAGAAACCGCCGGATTCGAAACCGAAAGGGTGGAACTTTCACGGAGGACTTTTCAATGCAGGCATTGAGTGTTGTTTTTTTGTATTCTAGATCACATCTGTGTGTAAGAAAGTCTTTGGAGTGGTTTGCGTGGTGCAGCTTACTTGCCTGTGTCGAGAGTACCATGCACTGTCATGCAGAGGGTGACGAGAGTAGTCACTGTAATAGGCTAATATGGCATCAGGTATGCCGAGAGTTTGAACTATGGATTGTAGAGTTGCACCGTGCACATCTTGCCGGGGGGGTCGCAGCATTTGCTACAAGTTGGTTGGTTAATGCAGAATGGTCAAGAAACGAGCAACCCGTAAATAGGGGCCAGTGAAACGCAGCTGTGGGAATTGGATGAGACAACCACGGGCTTCCCTCAGGTGAACAAAACATGTAGCGGTAGGTTACCACAAAAAAAAACAGTCCGTGCTGTTTGATTTCTCCATCTGTGTAAGGCCCAACCATATTGGTTTTCTTCATGGGTTTTTAACCGATCTTGTTTACATCATCACGGTTTGTGTATGGTGTTGTAAAATTGAGGTATGCATGGATTTTTTTTCCACGCTGCTTGATTCGTGATTGGGTAAAGATTGACCGACTCTGGACAGCAGTTAGGTGACGACATCGGAGCAGTAACAGCAGCTGCAGGATAAGTTGACTGACGCCCTAAGTGGACTTTCAAGGTTACCAACAAGGAGAGGCCTGTTTGCCATAAACCAGAAGTCATTTAGTGGCAGGCAATAAAACCTTGGCCAACATCTGTTCTGGTCTGGCCAGATGCTTGCAAGCATGCAACCTGCAACTTGAAAGCAGTCGAAGCGTTTTCAATTCGGGCCAGGTTTTCGGCCGGGGAGTTTGTCAACGCCAGCATGGTGGCGCACTTTTTGGCTCAGTTGAAGGTGGGATGACCAGTGAAGAGCAGATTTTCAGGAGCTTGTGCGTTGTCATGGATTTGTGTGCAAGGGCTCTGTGCAGGGATGGTAGAGGGCGCTCTTTGGTCTAATTACAAGATCTGTGTGGGAGGGCACATTGCCAGTCTGGACTGGATAGCACACGTCTGAGTCAAGGGAGCATGCAGATGGCACATGTCTCACCTCACACAACACAGCAATGTTTCACATTCCTGTCTCTTGAGGGCGCTGTCACTCATAACCCATCAGGGATAGAAGCATCCACAAGTCAACTCCACCCAGCCTTGAAAAGGTGCTGAGCGTGCAGTGATTTGAGACAATTCATGAACTAAGGAATTTGTCAGAGTTCAAGTTAAAGCAGTAACAATATGTAAATATTATTTATGTGAGCGTAACTTTTGGTAGGCACTGCTAGTTTACAGTAATGAAAACCATAGTTATCAGATCTTGTGTACTTAATTCACAAAAAACCAGGTTTGGATGTATTCATTTTATCATTTTAATGCACAAGTGAACCGAGACCTCTGACAAGAACAACGATGGATTTTCAGGACGTTTAAATCCTTGAATCCTACATGCTAATAATGCCAAAGTGAAGATGATACATGTACAAGGCAGGTACATTAATAATTTAACAAGGACTGCTCTGAAGTTACATGTATTTGCAAGCTTACTTGGACAGATCTCAAACCTGCAACAGTACTTCCTTTTGTAATTTGATATGCAAACTGGACAGCTGACCCTTGCGAGTGTGGAGGTCGAGTGGGTAAGACAGCACTTGTAATCAGCAAGGTTGCGGGTTCGATTCCCTACTTGAGAGCCAGCTTGTGACTTTTTTCTGCACAAGCTCCCAGAAAAATCTGTGTGCAGTGTTTACCATAGTGATGATGGAAGAAATTCTTGAAAATTAGCATCTGTCCAACACAGATTTCACCTAGCATCCAGGGATGGCGGCAATAGATAAACATCATGACCCTCTACATCCAAATAAACCAGATACCTTAAAACCTACAGGTCTGGCTGTGACATGCCACTTAAATAATGCCTCTTGAAGTTTAACATATTTTTTCTTCCTAAAGTTCTCATCCACTGCTGCAAATTATTTGGTCATCTTACATGTACATTGGATTTTATTGTATCATATTGTCCATAGGGTTTTAACGTACATATTTAAATGATTCTTGATGTGAGTTTGAAAAGAGCTTTTATTCTCTCCAACTTGCTTTAATTGGCCGTATTTGTTGCATGGTGTGGCCGATCTAATCTTAAAACTGTAAAAATCTGAACAGTTGGTACACCTGTTTTTGGCTAATACTAATCAAACAGGCCAAATTTTCTTTATTTTCACAATGTTCGAACTTTTTTTTAAGGTTTATTTTTAGGGAATTTTATATAAACCATGTCATACGCATCAAATGACATCTCCATCCAAACCATTATTTATTCACATCCATGCCACCAACCATTGTGAATCAGTTTGTTTGAAAACATGATTAACTCAAAAGTTTGAAATTATACATAAAGTGTTACCGTATATTTCATTACTGATGTATCCATAACTTTTGCACTTTTTAAATCATTATCCTTTTTTGGTTTCCTGTTTTCTTTGTCACTCTGTTTGGTAACTTTCTGGTGCTTTCAAAGCTTGGGCTTTCATTCACATTTTTTAAAAGCTTAGACCGTATGGAGTGGGCAATGTGGATAGATTTTGTTCTCACAAGATGTCTGCCATTGTTAAATTGATAAAGCACCCGAAAAAGCCACAGAAGGATGTTTATTTATGACTTGATAAAATTGGATTCTCAACAGGACCCTTTCTGCATTGATGAGCACTTCATATCTAAAATGCTTTTTAAAATATCACTATTGCCATAAGTTGTAACCTTAGAATGACTTTCAAAATTTACTTTAACTATATGATAGATGTCACCACCCACTAAAAGTTTACAAGCAATACCAAACTTTGACACACCCTAAATAAATCTGCAGCCAGCAGTCAGCCAAAAGCAAGATAATTGAAATAGATTTTGAACCCTGCATTTCCAAAGTCAGACTAGAAACCCTGGCAGAACCAAACGCGGCGCTATACGATCTTTGGGCACAACTGGTCCTAGCCAGCAGTGTACTTCCCTCACTGAATTCCGAATCAAGCTACTTGTACACTTCATGTCACACACAACATCCTGCTCAAACGGCAGGCAAAGCAAGGCACTGCCATGACAACTATTCCATTCCAGAAAAAAACACTTGAAAATACTTCTTTCAGAAAAAGCCCACAGCCACCACAGTCACTTTTAGCTGCATGCAAAGAGAACGAAACTCGGCTCAGACTCTGACTTGTACGCTAATAGGAAAAACCTTTCAAGAAGGCATGCTCATTTGAAACATATACATTTACAAAGGTCCATAAAATGTACATTGCCACACTTTGAATACATATTGCTGCCCATAATTATAAACTACTCATTCGTATCTGTTGCAGGAACTAATATCAAAATTGGATTATTTCCTAAAAGGACCTTGACACACACACACACAGCAGCTACAAACTTTACTTCAATATGTGTCAGCACGTATAGAAGACCAAATCTGTGACACTGAACTTGGAATGCACAAAATGACAAAACACGGTTGGCCTTTTAAGGCTGAGCATTCCACATTTTCCTAACAACTTGTTTCTTGACACAAAAGTATAGAAAAGCTTAAATATTTTGGCAAAGATTACGTAAGGCAACACCAAGTCACTCCACTTTCCTTATTTAAAAATTGCTTCATCCCTTTAAATCTGTAGTACTACGTGTTTCACAGATCAGTCACTTTAAGTGTGGGGCCCAATTTCATGGCCCTGCTTAGCACACGATTCACGGTAACAGACGCTCCACGTGTTTCACGGAGACACTAAGCAGTAAGTGCAGCCAAAGGCGTGTTAACCTTGGGAGGCAAACTGCTTAAACTTGGTGACGTAACAACAGAAATCTCTATGTGCGCGCAACCTTTAGCACAACCACGCCAAGCACCGCCGTGAAATAGTGCTATAGTAAGCACTACTTTTCTGCTGTTGGACAGCTCCGTGAAATTGGGCCCTGGTCTACAGTCTAGTATATCACAGGTATGGATAAGAAAGCCATGACATATAACCAAAAAGTATTGTTGATATTGGACCGAGTTTAAAAAGAATGGATTGTAAATTAAGTTCCTAAATGTTTATCGACGAAAGGTCAACATGGAATGGATTACACTCCTTTGTTAGAAGCCATTCTTTTATTGCTGTATTATGCTGCAAAATGATTAAGTGTGCAATGTACTGGAACCATTTCTCGATTGTAGGTTTCAATGTCTCAAAACTAGTGTCTCTCATTGGAACGGGCTAGACGAAATTTCATGGCATTTCCCCGGACGACATACCTCAGAAGTGTTTTGGAATGCTTAACCTAGCAAATACCTCAAGATTTCTTACACCCTGCTGCAAGCAACATTTACATGTACTTATCACGATGCCAAAAAGGTAAGCTTTTTGGCATTTGAAGAGAGAAAGTGCTTAGCGATGCCACAGAATACCACCGGGCCCACTTTCCCATTCAAAGGCGTACGTTGCACCCTAGCCCAGAAACAGATGGCTGGTGAGATTTCAACATGGTATATTGCATCTGTCGGTTACTTCTGAAACTTTGAGAAATGTTCACATAACAAGTAGGGTGAAACACTGGCAAGACATGGAGGCGTAGTCAGATCTGTGGTATTATGACAAACAACTATGCTGACATGCATCACTCGGATCAGCTTTACAAATACTCTCAAATGACTGGCTTTGGGAAGTACATGTAGTGTGTAGAATCAAGTTTTTGTATTTTGATACACGATTACAATTTGAGGTTTACGATTTACGGCTGAAGACTAACAGGTGTGAGATGGGCTTGTTCTTGTCAGACTTAATCTTGTTCCAGTTTTCTTTCCGTTTTAAGATGCCATCCAGTTCAGAAGGTGCGGGACATAGTATGTAATGATGATGTCCGCACCTACAAAGAAAAAAAGCAGAGTTGGTAAACTTGAAAAATAAAATGATTCTGCTTATTGAAATCACCGCCTGGAGAATCTTCTTGACTTTCATTTCTGTCCATGAATACCATGCTGTATAGTTTTTTACATGTCTAATCTAGATACCATCTCGGTTGAACTATGTGAGTAGACAACAGGGTCGTGGGTTCGAGTCCAGCCACTGGCCTTTCTCCTGTGTCCATATAAGAGGCGGTTTATTCCTTCTCTCGTTTCAATCCACGGAGGAGGAATGCAATGAGGGAGTAACCTATGACAGACAGGCACGCTATCCATTGAAAGAAGGAAACGTTCTGTCAATGACACGCAAAGAAACTGCGGTGATGGAGACCGAGACCACTTCTCGATGGCATTTTGTGGCCAAAAAGTTGACAAAAGGCAAGATATAAATCATCCAACTTTTGACAGTCATCTTGACAGCCAAACGCCAAAAATACCTGTTGAAAGTCGTTCAATATTTGTACAACATTTCTCGTGACCTCAAAAAACAGATAAGGGATTAGCCGTATATACACACGTCCACCATCGGAGGCTCAGGAAACAGTCCATGATTTAACCCATCAGGTTACTCAAATGGATATAGGTAGCCCATTCATGTTTGCATAGCTTGTGGTATAAGCCATGTTTACTGGGTGGGGAAATTTTGAGGAAATGGTATTCCAAAGAGTGGTTACCTGCTCGTCTCATTGCTGTGAGGGATTCCTGGACAGCCGATCTCAGATCCATTGCTCCTGCTTGGCTTGCGTGATACAGCATAGCGTACTCTCCGGACACGTGGTACACAGCCAGCGGGATCTCGGGATACTGGGGCAATAGGAGAAGCACACTTCCCAAATGATATGGGGGTCTCTTATTTGATCAGCAGCAGCAAACGGACAGCTTTGATGAAAGTGGACTTTGCTCTGGCCGTTGGCCCCAAAACTGACCCAACCAAGGTGTAGTGATGTAGTGGAAATGACCTATCCTGTAATGTGGGCTATATGTGTTAGACTTGAGTGGGCCGTCTTATGACAACCTTCCCTTCAAGCTTCTTGATTTGCTTTGAATTTATATTTCTACAGTGGTTGTGTCAGGGTGCTGGTCGAGCCCATCACAAGTCAGACACACGCCAGGCCACAATGCTGATGAACAGGGACAGAAATGCCTTTCCCGGCTCTTTTTCATAGCTTCAGTTGGCACTGGATGGACTTCAGGGGACTTGTAAGGACTTCTGCCCAACTTGTGAGGACACATGTTGGACTAGTGAGGACACGTGTTGAACTAGTGTGATGGATTGTGAGGACTTTGTGATAGACTCCATTACTACACTGCTTTGCATCCGGTTTGGCATCTCGTATTCTTTCATTGTGAGACACCAAAGAAAAGACATTTCAACATGACTCAGGCTCTGTCCTACCTTGTCTTTTGTCTGTTTGATGATGTCCAGGTATGGCATTCCTGGTTTAACCATCAGAATGTCAGCACCTTCAGCTACGTCTCGCTCCTGAAAGAGGCAAAACAACATCAGTAAGACCATACCGTCTTGCCTTCTACCAAGAAGATTATAAGTAAGACAGATAACTTTATCTCTTGCTGTTCTCTGTCAGCTCATTCCTGTGACTGATATGATTCGAATTTCAAAAGTCCTTTTCAACGTCACAGTGGCTTTTGAGGCTTATGCTTGGACTTTATGAGTCTCGGCTCGTTGAGAGTTTCAGATTAAAGCAAGGGTTCAGGCTACATCTGCTGCAAAATCCTAATCCCTGTGGCCATCTTTGAGAAGCACGCTTGTACTCACAGAAAGATGCTTCGATCTTTCCTGTGTTACCAAACTAAAACAACAAAATACATCCCTGACGCAGGTGTTGCATGCAAAAAGTCTACTGGCCCATTCTGCTGCATCATCAGCGGGCAGGATGCATCTGCATAAGCAGCAGATGTGTCTCACTTATTGCATAAAGCTCGGCTCGGGAGAAAAGATTGAGGGGGGTTCACACTTTTGACTTGGAAGAACCCTGCATTTACCACAGCTCGGCTGGCCAGTCCCTTGGACCCAGGGGGCAGCTGGTAGCACTTCCGGTCGCCAAATGTGGGGGCCGATTTGGCAGCGCTCCGGAACGGTCCGTAGAAACTAGAAGCAAACTTGGCACTGTAGCTCATGACTGCAACCTGCGAGTTGAAAGTTTGCGGGTGAAAATCCTGGACAGGTTTGGAGGGGATGTTTGTGATTTGATGCCACACTGCAGTCGCTTATGGCTTCAGATGTAATGTAAAATACATGCTACTGGTCATTCTGTGCTTGGTGTATGAGCCACCGATGGCAGTGCTGTCGAGCACTGTAGAGAACATACATTATTCTGGTCCAGGTGTGGTTCAATCCACTTTGGATGACGCTTAACAGGTTAGGTTGAGTCATGGCCCATTTCTGTAGAGCCTTTTGGGTGAATATTGCACTCAGCAAATTTGTTTGCTAAGCAAAAACAAGCTAACTAGCGGCACTCTCCAGGAAACTGGCTGTAGGTTTAAACCCACTTCGTCAGTTCTGGACTCAGGTAATCTTCACACTCACCTTATCACAACTACGCACTACTTTGTGAAAAGTCATAGATTGTTCCCTGCCCCGCACAAGGGCGTGATTTAGATAGCTGCTGCAATGTGAGTTTTGTGAGCTGGGCAAGAGATGAGATCAGGACAGACTAGGTGATCATTTGCAGTAAACGCTGAACTCAAATTAGATGCTGGTACTGCAGTTTCTAGCAACGAAAGCTTCTTGGGCGTGCTTACCTTGCCTTGGAGTTGATTGCGTATCAGAGTTTGTTTGATCGCACCGACGCGACCGTCCATCATGTCGGAAGGTGCTACCACGTGGCATCCTGCAAAGAAGACGAGTTCTCATGTGACTCTTGTGAAGTAATAAATAATTTCTAAACAACAGACAACCCAACATTTTATGTAAGAATAGTTTGACATGTGGCCCACTCGGATGGATTTTTACTATACGGTATATTTTATACTGCATATGTGACAATAATAAATCCAATCAAAACGAAATGAGTCACAAGTCGCCAGAGACACTTTTGAGTTACAGGCCTGAAAAAGAATCAAGAGCAGTCAATTACTGAGCTTGTTTTAAAAGAAAATTAGCCTTGAGAAAGGCATTTACCGGCCACTGCATAGGCCAAGGCCACTTCTGACAGCCGCGAGATGCTGGCCTTGTTGTCAATACTTCCATCGGGCATCAATATCCCTAGCAAAACAGGAATAAAATCAGACAGAGAAATATCAAAATCAGACTCCGAACTTTGGTTTGAAAGTGAGTAAGCTGCAACAAGGAGTGGAAGGATCAATGAAATCTTTCAGGATGAAATGAAAATTCCACTTCCGTCCGGAGAATGTGTTACTGCCACTCGATTATCTCATCTATTCATATTTAGATGAATCTGGTCACATGATCACAGCATCCAGTGGTACGGACCATTTCAATCGAGTGCCTGGCACACAGGAAGAGACAGGACATGTAGGTCTCAGCGCGTCCCACGCCAAACACACATGAACCTATGTGCACATGCCACACATCTCCATCAGAGAGACATTGTTGCTAAGTAAAAATACATGTACCATCTCCTTTTCAGGCATGGAGAGGGTAGGTAAGAAGCCCCGCCCCCTCTCGAACCCTACACAGAAAAGGGGCAGAGCTTTATTAAACCCCCATCACATGATCTTCACATCATCTGCAGCCTGTGAGGGTTTTCTTGCACCGAAATCTTGCTTTTCACTTTTCAGAACTTAGATCTTGGTTCCCGAGATGCAAGGCACATCAAATTGTTGGAACTCAAACTGTTGCACGTACCACAGTGGCCATGGTCCGTGTAGGCGCACAGGCAGACGTCGCAGCACACCAGAAGACTTGGGAAGCTGCTGCGAATCTTCTTGATGCCTTGGACCACGGGAGAATCTTTCGTGTCAGCCTTATGACCTCGGCTATCCTAAATTGAAAGTACAAAAAAAATTGACTTTACAAATAGATTGAAGGGACTGGCTTAAACTGAATGAAAAGCAGATCTGCTGGCAGCTCTAACTGCGATTGGCTCGGGGAGGATTGTTGAGGGCGCTGTTTTGGCTGTCCTAGAAAAGCCAGAGGAGGGTACCGATGGACTGCATAACATTCTCTGCGAAACCTTAGCATGCAGTCTGCATAATCTAGCGGTACTGACACAAGAAGAGTGGAAGTGCACGTCAGTTGTGCAACTGCCGGCAATATTAGTGAACATCTTCTCGCTTGAACAAAACTGTAACTCATTCACTCAAGCAGAGATTGAGACCGTGGTGAGTTGTCAAGTCAAGTCACCATGGACGAGTTGCACTGGCCTCAAAGCCAACGCTATTGTACTAACCACCGTCATTTAAGCTTGTCATAACAGCGGTCTGACAGATATTCTACCGCTAAGAAATCAAACTATCGTGGTCTTACCTTTGGCATATTTGTAGGAACGCCAAACAATAGGACAGATTTTAGTCCCATCTTCACCAGCGGTTCCAACAATTCCACCAGCCGGTTAACACCGTATCGCGACTGACCAGGCAGGCTGTCTATTGGTTCCACTGCATTTTCATTATCACTGTGGATAAACAATGGATATGATTGAACATACCGGCAAAATAAGAACGCAGAGAGAATACTAGAAAAAAAAATGTAGACTAGACAATTCTATACACTAGACATTATAGGGTGAGTGGGGTATGTAGGAATTGATGACATATTGCAGTAAGTTTAGACATTCTGTCGGTTGACGTGTCACGGGTATTGCATTGACAAATCAAATTTCAGGTTGCAGCTTACGTGATAAAAATTGGATAGATCAAGTTAGAAGGATCAATGTGGACGTTGCCAGACTGCCATGTCCGCAGCACCTCGTGGTGTAAACCACTGTGGAAGATGTGGTTCTGAGTTGGAGCAAACATGGCGACTCTGATCTGCATGGTGAGAAAAATCATTATTTAATAAATGGATGTTAGCAGTGGGAAGAGTTGTACACATAGACATCACTTCTTATCCTCTGCATAAACCCTAGGAGAATAACCTGAAAATTAAATGCTTCAATATTTTCACTGCTAAATTTAACTTCTTACTATAGGCCTACTAGAGGAAGGACATGTTATCACTTTCTGATGATTAATTTCCCACATGAAACTCTTACCTCAGCATCAACAACCAGTTTAAATTGCTTCCCCAATATTATTATTATTTTATTATTATATATTTCTAGTAATGACCCCAAGGATTCCTCAAAAGTGCCCCAGGCACTGTAGCTCACAAGCCTGAAGAAATCTGCAGAGAGGAGACAATGAGAAGCAGTTACAGTTTTAGAGGTGGGAGGAAAACCCTTGAGGAATATTCTGGGTAAAACCCACGGAATCAGGTAGGGACTGAAAACCCAATCCACATGTGGACTGGGCCAGGCCAGGATTCGAACCCAGACAGCAGAGGTGAAAGGTGAGGAAAGAACCACGACGTCAATCCGACTCCCCATTTAAAGACATTAAATGTAATGTATGGCGACTCCCAGTCCATTGCCTTGATTTGAGTGTACTTCGACTGGTCGCGGCCCCTCCCAACTCAGGCTAATGTTGGCCGGCCACCTGCCTGGCCCATGGTCCAGGAAGGAATTGCATCGTCATGTATCATGATTCTGCAGCTGAAGCAAACAGAACTTCACAAGAACCTTACTCACATTTTCAATGTCAACTCCACTGATCCGTGCATAAAAATCCTCCGGATATGAAGAGCAATATCTAGAGCTTCGAAATTTCCGGAAATTTTCACTCGGGTGGGGTCACCACTGGCATGTCAAGACTCCCTCCTCGCGCGGCTTGTTTGTCTTGTCAGCCAACAGCTGACGCGCCGACAACGGCGGCCGCCGCGCCGGCCTGCTTCGCTTGATTAAAAAAAATCCCAGGTAGAGAAGTAGCGCCCTCTAGAGTGAATCCAGTGAGACGGTGATAAGAAGCCTTCATGCATTCCCCAAAACTTTTCAAAACTAATCCAGGTCGCAGATCCACAAGGAATATCAAACTCTGACAATTATTCGTTATCATAAAAAAAGCTTAGTTTGGAAAAGGCAAGCAAAGCATACTAAAGCCTTTTTTCCGATCAAACCCATAATAACTGAAGACCAGTCGATTGGCAAACAGGTCGAAGAGCCTAGGTACAGACGAGATTCGAGGCAAAACTCGACAGTCACTTTAACTTTATGTAGCTTGATTTTAAGTTTGTTCCCTCATGATTCAACACTGCCGTGCAGAGTGCTTCACATTAATTAAAACCAAACTATTTTTCCATTTAAATGCAAACTTCCCTCCCCAGTGTCTTTGGCGCAAATTAACTATATGCCCAGTTAAAAATGAATCCGGTTGATTCGTTTGGGAATGGTACGGTTTGGGCATAATCTTAATAGAGATCGGTGTGCATTATCGCATGGAGCCGGTGACAAAATTTGACCACCGTTAATCTTGAATAGCGCCACCACGTTGTGAAAATGACATTGCCTTGAGACAGAATAACATGGCGACCGATGCGACGGGACGTGTGTGATTGTTGTCATGTTTCTAGACACGGCCACCGGAGAGGCTGGGTCAAATTATGCTTTGAGAAACACCACAGTCTGAAGGAACTTTGTCCACGTTACCATGGGGAAGAATTCCAGTAAGCTCAGCCCCACCGAAATCAAGGATTTGCAGGACTGTACTTATTGTAAGTGCTGGTTTTACTTTAAGTTTTATTTTCATTGGAAAATCTACCTCCAATTCGATTCCTGTCCCTGTCATGCCTGTTGGTGCGCCTGCCATGCCTTCAGGAGGCGCAGGCCTATGAATTAGTATTAGGTTAGGCTACACGTACATTGTACTTTTACGTTGTATCGACCGTATTTGAGCTAGACATAAGATGACACTTTTAACGCGTTCTCTTCATGGTGACATGAAAGTTTTTTTGTTGAGGCAATTATAGCCGCACTAGTGTGGCATGGACTCTCACTCCCGATCCATCCTTAGCCACACATCCGTATACGCAATTTCGTGTCGACGTATTGAACATTTCTGCGGACCCACTTATCATCGTGGGCGCAATTTCTTTTGCACACAAACATGATCCTTGACCTTTCTGCTTTCTAAAAACCATTTATTGAATGATCTAATGTTGCCTGTTTTTGCTGTTTTCCCGGAGTGGGAAAAAGACAAAACAAAAGGCAACATTTTTTCCAACAGGTGCTCTGGTATAGGTTGTATCATACAAAACTGGTTCCCCGTCACACCTTGCGTGACAGATGAACAAGGAACCGGTGAAATTAAATTGGAATAACATTAATATACAGTAATACATGTCACTGTACACGTGCTGCGGGCCTACTGTACACTACAAAGTGTGCGCAACTTATTACTAAGCAATACTGTGACAACATGAATTATGCATCTCGGCACCTGTCGGGTGCCTTGACTTCTGGCGCAAGAAGCGCTGCTTTTGTTTTTCAAAATGGCGCCGCCCATGGTCAGCACAGAAATATCACAGGCCGGGTTTTCAAGGTGCCATACATGTATATCGGAAAATGTACGGTTTGGGAAAGCTTTAGGGTGCTCATATAAAAGTCCAAACTCTGAGGAATACGCCGGTGTGAGTAAAATTGTCGAGTCATTCTCATTTCGGAAGATATCATCATTATTCAAAGTTTGTGAAAATCCTGCAGTTTGGATTTCAGGCTTTTAAGACATGCCTTGAAGTACATGCAAGGTTGTGGTGGCAACAGATAAGAGACAGATTGTAAAAGAGAGCCACCACAGCCCTACGTGTGGGGCTGCCCCAGGCTCAACCTCACCCATTGGACAATTGTGTTTATGTTGATGTCAATCATTAGATACATGTCGGTCTAGCCTACATGTAGGTCTTCTCAACTTTATTGGGAAAAACTGAAATTGTGGAAGTTGTCTTTAATTCACATTTGTTAGTGTTTAGAAAACTCAAGAATTGTCATGGTGGGATACAAAACTCTTTTCCTAATTTTTGTAAAATTTACATGTATGGTACATGTGTACATAAATGTGCCACCTTGTAAATCTCCATGACGGAGAATTCTGGAGGAATTCTTATCGAGTACCAAGTTTGTGCATGAATATAGTATACATGCGGCAGGTATAGATCCCATATTTTGTGAGGTGACAGAACTGGCAACTGTGCTTCAGATCTATCGTGATTGTCATTTGAATTTAGTCTTATTTTAGTCAAAGAGTTGTATGGACAACACTAATTTTCCATTAAAATGTTATAGCATCCGTCAGATAGTGATTCGATGTCCTAAAAAGTGAAAGGAAAATTCCAAAGCATTGACTTAAAAAACACTTTTTTTCATACAAGTGTCACATAGATTTGTGCATAGGGACATCAAGTGTTGTCCGTACAATGTACATAGAACTCTTTGTGTTAAGTTGTTTGTTATCCATCAAGTCATCTTGACGTGAGCATTGGCAGGATTTTCCAGGGGGAGGAGAAGCAAAGCACTCAACGGCAAGAACTGATGAACCATTAACAAACAATTCCAAGCATATTTGTGATTTTCCTCCCTTTCCATCTCTTTATTCATGGCGTTGGTTTGTCCTTTGTTTCCTTTTCGAATTTTTCTCTTTTTTTGAGGGGAGGGAGATAAGCACCTCCCTTGTCTTTCCCCCCCCCCCGACATCCATGCACCCTGAAGGTCTAGACAGCATCGGTATACATTTTGCACGTAAACATGTAGCGGTACATGCATGGTTTGGTCTGGGAATCAATTCCTCATGATTGATGCAATATTGCTCTCGTCAATTCTGTCGAAATTCAGAACAGGTTTCTGTGCCCAGAGATTAATAAAAAAAAAAGCCGTGAATGAACTGTTTATTGACAAGTGGTGCAGTATGGCACGAAACTGCCTATGATCTACCAGCTTATCCATGTACCGATATGAATTTTGGTCTTTTCTTATTTGGTATTTAGGTAATTACAATGCAGGAGTCCAAAAGTGTGACATTTTCGTGTCCCTGTTACGTCTGACCTTTGTTATTTGACATGGAAATATCACCGGCATTGATTTCAAACTACACGTACATGTATTTCTTTTTGTTTGGCAGGTATTTTGCCCCAATTCATCACTCTTGGAAATTAGAAAATGTGTTCTGAACTTACAAAACCATATGTCAGATGTGACAGGAACAGGGAAAAAATGGACCCCTCATTTCTGGAATTACCGTTTATAAATTGTATACTACGTGTACATGTATTTTGTCACTGAAACAGAAGAAGTACCTTTTTAAGGAAGAATATCCTACCGTAGGTCGTGCCGCGCATTTAAACCTGTACAATCAGAATCATAAAAGGGTCCAGACACTGAATGACTGTACCTGAGGATGGAGAGTTTGAAACAATGTCAACTTGTGTTGGTTTAAATCTTAACATGATACACAGAATCTCTTTGGGAGTCCCCCCCCCAGAAGAGCCTGGCTATGGGACTGGATGGGCTTACATGTACATGTACCGTACATGGGCTTACATGTACGGTACATGTACCAGTACCTTTAATTAATTGTCCAATAATACCCCCGGTGATGTTCATGATTTATAAAATTTGGGTCAGAAAATATAAAACGCTGAGAATAAAAGACATTCTTGAACTGTTCATACATACAGATCTGTTGATGAAATGGCAGTGATCTGTTTGGGCATTAACAAAGAGAGTGGCATCTTATCGCCTGTAGTGCGCTATGTGGTGTGTACTGTTCAGCATTTTTTCGAAATGTTTAAATGAAGCGGTATGGAGACTATTTATTCAACTGGTTGCGGTGTGTTTTTTCCTCTCGTTCTGCATTCTTTACATCACGAACTAGTGTTTTCCCCGGTATCGGTCACGCACCGTCAACTGACTGTCAATAGTTTAAAGTACACACAGCCAAAGTCCAAGGAGTTGATTGAGATCATGGCTGCAGGTGCATACATGTAGACCATAGCATACATGCGTACTGTAGACTCTAAGTTCATCTACACAGGTAGTTGATTGTCCTATTTCCCCTACTTGTAGCTCTTCTGCAGCCCTCGTAGCATTTCAACATTTCTGTGTGTTTGTGGGATATTTGTATATGTCAACCAGTATAACTGACAAAAAAGAAGCAAAGCAAAATGACAATACCAACTCAACACCGAGGTGTGCACATCAAAACAAATGTTTTTGTTGGAAGAATTTACATGTGAAATACACGTAAATGCCAACCAAATCAAGATTCTACTTGTATGAAGGTGATTTACACTTAGCCTAGGTGGACTCCTTGACTGTACTGTGTTACGGAGGGCGTCCAGGGTATAAAGGGTGCAAAATCGGGCAAAAACTTTTGTAACTAAAATTTGCCATGTTTTTACCTTTTCCAAGGAGCCAATTTCACGTCTGTAACTCCTATGCATCCTTATCTCCATGTTAGGTGGGTTAAGAAATTCGACATATCACCACCAAAGACAAAAACGGGAAAATAAAGTTGAACGTAACATTAATTCTTGCCGTTGTTGCGGACTGTTTTCAGCCGTTCTTCAGTGCAGTTCATAAAGTGTGCATGCGCAACTATTCAGCGTATGAGATTCCGAGCCCCGTACATGCACATCGAAACTACATTTTCTGACTGGAGCCAGTGAAACTGAAGTCTAAACGAATCCACTGGTTTCGAAAATGCTCATCGCACAACGGTACGGTGGTTCTCAGCCACGAGTACCATTGATCTCCATGCCGAGTACACACAACATCAGGCCGGGGGCGGGGCTGTGGCGTGTGTTGGTGACAGTTGGCCTAGTTACCTGCACGCAAGCTGAGTCTACTTTGGCCAGTACAGGAAAGTTAAAATTCACGATTTGTACAAGTTCTGGCCATTTTTGAGCATGTATTATGTGTTAATAGGTGGACTTAAAATGACGGACAAAAGGTGTCCACAAAATTCGATAGAAGTTAAGGGACCCGGCAGTTCCGTGTCAAGGGGAGAGCGTATTGGCAAGGCTTTGGCACATTTCTGTTGCTAGCAATTTACTAATACCTGTTGATTTGTTACATATTTTTAGATATACATATTTTTAGAGATGGAGAACTTTTCCAGAAAGTGCTGGCTAGATAATTTTTTAAAAAATAAACTAGACTGATATGAGAGTCAAAAGCGGCGATTAACAATCTCTTAGGCCTGAATTTAAAAACGAAAAACACCTACTTAAGTTTGAGGTTTAAAAAACTTCAACACAGTCAAGCTATCTGTCCATTGCTCCAAAATCCAACTCGTCACTGCCAATTACTTATTCAGTCTGCTTATTGTATGTTTAGTTTATGAATAAAAAAAGAAAGGCCGATCAACAGCACGATTTGTTCATGATCGCTACGTACCGCATGCGCGCGCCAGTACTGCCTCTGCATACTGTGTTCCCGATCAGCATCGCTCTCGCCTGTTCATCATGATCATCATGCCTGCATGATGTGTATTTATACATCTTTAACCAATAAAACTCTACGAACAAATTAAACATGTTAAATACTTCAAAGAGAGATCATTGATGAACTTCTTGCCGTACAACTACAAGAACCCAGCATATACAAAGCCTTATACGCTAACCGAGGTTATTCTTATAAAATAGCAGGTTGTTTCGCTAATTTAAGTTTATAAATCGAAATTTAATTAAGCAGAACAAAATCTGAACATTTTAGGGGTAACCAATAGTGGGTTAATTGGTCAGTCTGAAGGCCTCGATCCGACAAAAACAGAACTGCATTTTTATATCAGCTCGACGGCGCACGGGTTAAAGCCGGGTACCAGTCACGGCCTCCGTGTAGCAGGCGAGCAACAGACCTTCACTGGAAATTGTGCACGCGTAGGAGGGTACGCAGCTCGGATTGCTGTTCAGTACGTGCATGCACTTTACAACTAGACTCGAGAACGGATAAACTACGTCTACAAAATTAACATGGTCTCTCACTTATTTTCCTCAATTTTGCAGTCCATGGTTCATTTTAAAATTCCTTTAACCCCGACGGATAGATAAGGCCTCGAAAAACTTGTAAACGTGAAAAATTAGTTTCTTCAACAAGTTAACCAAGAACAAATTAGAACCCAATTTGTGGTCTTTTGCACATAACTTTTATACCCTGGACATCAGTCGTAATGAAATGAAGACGACGTCCAACCCGGGCTAATTTACACTGAACCGTACATGTACATGTACATGTACTTGTATGTATAACTGTCGATGTCTATGACTGCATGGGTACATGTACGAGTATGTCAAATTTATCGGCATGCATGCTGTGTGGTTGAATGAATGTTAGCAATGAGACAGCTTCCGATTCCTGACGCACGTCTTTAAGATATCATCAGCGGAGCATTGCCTGTGCGTGCTTGGCAGGGGAAAAAAAAAGAAGGAAATCAATGACATGAAGGTCTTGTTTACTTGAAGAGTCACTACTGCATGTTCTTGCCGAGCCTTGGCGATGCCTGTGCACGCGCGCTGCTGGCATGCATTCATGTCGACCCAGCTAGCCTTTTATGAGTTTTGTACTCTTGCCTTGTAGCGCTGAGCATGCTTTCCATTAAGAGAGCAGGAGAAAAGTAAATGTCAGAGATACATGCGCAAGCAGATAGGAGCCGTATGCCAGTGAAAGATAGCTACAGTGAGAACATGTACACTCTACATGTACCTGCCTGCGTGAAGGGCATTAGCCGAGTTGCCGTGTTTGCACAGTCATTAGTGATATACTAATGTACGTACAGGTGTGTGTTGTCTTAAGTGAGCCTACTGTTGAGTAATGGATATGCAAAGTCGTACAATGTACTGTACCCCATTGATATGAGCATCCATTACCTCCTTGCTTTCATCAACAGTCCAAATTCATTCAAAATGACCAATTAGGGCCTGTTACCAGGTTACACGTTCTAATGGGGTTTCCCGCAAGAGCCCGTAACACAGCAATATGTCACCAGTCACAACAAAATAAGCGTAAAGTCACATTCCACTCTTTCTTATTTTGAGGGTTTAGACTCGTATTGAAGCGGAGGTCAATTTTGGGGTAATGTAATATTTGGAAAGAGTAACCCGTCTCCTATTTAATTACAAATATTTCGTAGGATCATATATTTAAAAATGTCATTTTCTCAGCATTTATGATGATAGCTTTATTCGTGCCTTGTAAGAAATGTTGAAATAATGTCGGGAACAAAGACGCAAAACTGCCAAATAATGTCACATTGTTAAGTCATACTTTAACTCTAAGGGTTCCAAATACACACCACTGAGAAAGCTCTCTTTTGCTGAATTCAAATATACAAATATCTCAATTTTTGAAAATTCCGCCTTTCAGCTCATTTTGTGGTGACAGGTCACATGTACAGTATGCTTTTTCTGAAAACCTCGTGAAGAGAAGTTAAGGTTGGAATGTACATGTATAATTGTGGAAGTGGAACATATGAAAATGTATACACTTGACTGTACATGTACATGTAGTGTATGCAAAGACACAGGCAGGCTGGGATTGGTTGTTATAAGGGTTCCTGCCCAAGAACACATATTGTTCAAGAGCACATGTTGTGTTCTAAGGCAGTTTCTGATCTTCATCACTAAGTAGGTTTGAAACTGCACCAGGAAAAGATTCAGGGCATCGTACATACATGTACAATGTAACGATTGGACCACGATGCTCTGCATAAAATATTTGCACATCGTGTACACTGTAACCCCCCCCCGAGCTTTTGGAGGTACATCCATGTCAAATTTGATTACTTCGACTGCCAGCGTTGATTCAATTCCTGACTGTCGAAAGACCGAAATCAATAACTTGGCTTCAGCCGCATCCTGCAGACAAATTGTGACTTGCGAGACCCGGTGCGAGTGTCTGGCCCCTGATTGTAACGTTTATTAGCATCCAGTCCTTTCCTTGGACTCTCATACATGTGGCCCGGTTTTTTTTGGGGGGGGGACTAACTCAGCTCCAACTCCCTCTCCTGAACTGCGCCATCATTGTCATATACCCTCATTTCCTGTCCCGGCCACCTGACTTAATTTAATAACCATCGAGAGGGAGAGTCACACAGAGATGGTCTGTAGCAACAAGCAGTCGTTGCAGTGAAAGATAACTAGAAAGTAGTCATGACTTTGAAATCAGCAGGTCAGACCAGAGTTCATCGAACGGAGAATTCCGTATTTTACATATACATGTAGCTAGCATGATGCTGTACATACAATGTACATCATATACCAGTTGTGCATGAGAACATAGTGTCAGTGATGAAACTAAGCAGGGGGGGGATATTCAGACCGCCTGCCCCCCACCAGCAGAATTCCCTGCCCCTCCCATCAAATGTTGAAATGTACACAGACTATGTATACGTGTACAAGCCAAAGTTAATTTAATTAATGTACATGTACACCACTGCATTTGTGTCAACATCCATACAAACATCAGAGCTTGTTATTAATCAGACAGGAAGTATTGAAAACAAACTACATGTAACAACCACCCGCATTTCTGAGGGCTTTTCTGGACACTTGCATTCGCTCTGGTTCCCAGACACGTTTAATGTTAGCCTAGAAGTGTGGATCGTTTGGTTCATTGAGAAACGGAGTGCTTACTCAGCCATGCATGCGAATATTGCCACGGGGTTATTTGGATTGGAGATTCTGTATTGAAGATGAATCCCAAATCCATTTTTTTCCCAACTGAAAAGTGGAACAGACGCCGAATTGCTATGGCTTTTATTTGCCATGATCTCATATTACTCTACACGTAACATGGACATGTACTATACATGTACATGCAGGTAGGCCCAGACTCGAATAAAATCAATGTCCAAAACTGACACTGGACAAGAAGCCGCCTGAATTACTCTGATCATGTGCTGGCCTCTCTCTTTGTATGGATGTACATGTACATGTACCAGTAGGTTATCAGTATCGATCAGTGAGCTTGTGTGTGCGCGTGTCTTTGCACATATTTCTAGGTATTGCCTCAGTATGTGCTCAGTGTCCATGTACAGTATAGCCTTGAGATACTGAGAGTTTAATATCAAACTTGCAGAGATGATCTCTGAGGAAGAATAGACTGAGGGACATGTATAATTGCAGGGCTCAGGATCGGACGGGACGCAGCGTGACAGGCACGAGATGTGACCTACATGTACATGTAATCTTAGCATTGTTGGTTGCCATGGCTCCCAATCGGAAGGCTCGAAGCTAACGTATGGTCACATGCATGTCGAATGGTGCATTAAGTACATAACCTGCTTGTCCATGTGCATGTACTGCATGCATGTATGTGGTCATGGACTGACGTACATGTATGTCGATAGTTGCTGCTCCGTGAATTGTCGTATCATGCGTACAAAGTCTGTGGACGGTATGCCACTTCATGGTGCACCAAAACTACATGTACAGGTGTACATGTATCCTATGACTTCGTGTTGAAACCGACAATACATACTGTACACGTACAAAGTGTACATCTTTTGACAACTTCTCAGCACGATAGTGTGATATCTTCTGGTTTGTGCCTCTGTCGTTGGCGTTATCCCTAGCTTGAAAAAGGAAACGTGCACCAACTAACTGTACAACTGTACATTGTACTCTGTACTGGTACTTGAAGTTGCTGCGGATATTATGCCATAACCATGTTGAATTTAAAACCCACAGCTACGGGTAAACCAAAGAAGAGAGATGTACTCAAATATGCCATAAGCGGTGTGGTAGAAGTATCATATTTAAGAATGGTAGGGCTCTTTTCATAAACACATTGCTCAAGTACGTGTTCGCAACGATTCGCATTGAAATACCAACAACAAAGAATTATCTGGCCATGTGACAAGGTGTTGCCACGTGAAGGGGCTCACTCCCTCTAAATTGCATAGTTTGGGAGCTAAACACATTAGTGATGTGACTGTCCCCGGTGTCTGCTACAGATAACACATATCCCCCCCTCTCCCCGAAGAGCTTATTGAAGCATCAAGCCCGGGTAGATGTAAAGAGATACTTGGGCTGGCTAGATATCAGCGGGACAAGCCTTTAAGCCAAGCCAGAGTGCACCATTATTGAGCGGCATCGATTAATGCATTTCATTACCAGGGGAACGGCATGCAAGCCTCTCAACTCGCTGAGCGTAAAGCTTTTTTTTTATCTCTCTTCTTTTTCTTCTTTTTTTCCCCCTTTTTGTAATGACAAGCTGGAGAATGTAGCTCTATCAAGATCTCAGACTGACCTTTTCTTTTTCTCATCGGCAAGAAAACGGAGGAGAGCTAATGAGTCCATTTATGCTGTCGGAGTTTTTTTTTTCTTCCTCCAACCCCCTAATCCAACCATTGGAGAGGGGAAATCACATAACTTCCAGATGAATTCTCGCGTTAATTTGGTTGTCAGGGGGTTCGTGCCACTCCTTAAAGAGAAGCATTCTGCCCTTTCCTGAGAATACCCTGTGTGATTCAAACCTTTTGCGTTTCTACGCCAGATCTTGTTTTACTGTAAGTGGTTGGTTTGGGGCTTGTTTTTTCCTCAAGAATGTATGGATTGCTGGCCTCCTCTTGGTATTGCTTGCATCTACGTGTTGCCAAGAAAAAAAGGAAAAAATTGGAATTAGACTTGCTTTTTCTTCATCAAACATCATCAAGTGGCACTCGCCGGAACAACAAAATACTAAGAAGTTCTTCCTTGATAAATGTATCTTCAACTCAAATCTGGCTGGATGATACAAGGATGTTGTACACATACGCACATACAGTATGTGGGTAATTCCAAAAATGAGGGGTCCAAAAGGTTGACCTTTTTGTGTCCCTGTTACATCTGACCTTTATTATCTGACAAAATATCACCAGAATCGATTTCAAACTATTGCTATTTCTTTGGCAGGTAATTTAGTACTCTTGGAAATTAGAAAATGTGTTCTGAACTGACAAATCATATGTCAGATGTGACTGGAACACCCCCCCAATGGACCACAAAAAGCAAGGACCCCTAATTTCTGGAATTACACATGTACATGTACAATCCCGTATCATAACCTCCAATCGTCAACCCTTTTAAGATTATTATCTGCAGTGCCTAAACTGGATCCGACACTGCAGCAAGTGACTGATGCCTCAAGAAAGAATCTCTCCCAGTAATCCTGGAATTGGAGAATTCTGGAGGCCAGACAGCCCCCCAAGAGGAGAACAAAACTGAACTAAAACCAGCAAAGAGTCAAAAAGATGTCCAGGAGAATTACTCTGTATAAATCCTCTTGACCTTTAAACAGTGTCTAATGGAGAACAGTTCGCTTCCAGTTCAGTCTGGTGAATGTTTGTGAACTGGGCCTAAAGTTAAATTCACACTGTGTAAGTGATGCAGCAACCCTCCCTTCCAATTTTTTTTTGGCCCAGGTAATATTTCTCCCCTCCTCTGTCGTCAAGCAAGCAGAGGACGAGTGATTTGGGGAGATGATAATTTGGAAAATGAGCACTTAAGAGATAAAGTTCCCGTTTGGGAATTCAAGACATTCAGTAGTACAACATGTCGTTTGTAAATTTTTCTCACAGAGTCCGGGAAAAAAAAAGGGTGATGCATCGGAACATGTACATTCAGTGATACGATGATGATTCAACCTCATGGAAGATTTGTGCATGTGCGTTAGTTTCATTTAATTCAGTTGTAATACATTTATTTCCATTTCAACACAAGGTACAAAAGTACAGTAGTGATTACATATAACAACATTATGATGGTTAAAATGGAGGCACATCCCAAAAAGCAGAGCTTGTGGCTGGTGTGCCATGACAGACAAATACAAGTAAATACAAGAACATAGAAAGTAATACATCAGCAACAGTTACATGAAAAACAGTCCAAGGACAAGTGCAAAAACCAGTGAAAAAAGCCTGCGGTTGATAAATCATAATTGATAAAATTTATTATGATTGTTAAAAACAATGTGATATTGAATAGCAGATTTACAAGCAGAAAACCAGTTTAAAGAATCTTAAGCTTACATTGGAAAAGCCTCCGACTGGATGAGTTCCTTATCGTGATAAGTAAACTATTCCAAAGATGTGGCCCAGAATATCGTACAGTATGTTATGTTTAGATGCAGTAATCCTACACTTGGGTAAATGCAAAAGAGAGGAAGATCTCGTATCATATCTGTGTACATTACAATTACCTTGAAACATGTTGGCAAAGTGAGAGGGAAGTTGTATAGCCATGTGCACGTAAACAAATACAATTTGTTGATAAACAGGAATTTCACTGAGAGGTAGGAGCTTATAATTTTTAAATAAGGGACAAGTATTTGCCCTAAAGTGACTTTTGGAAAGGATACGGAGAGCCGCCTTCTGCAATGTTATCAATTTACTCAAGTTACTAGGATACAGATTTCCCCACACAATATTACAATATGAAATGTAAGGTAATACTAGTGAGCAGTAAAGAGTACGCAAAATAGTACATGCCTTGGGAAAAGAGGCTTGAGTCTTAATTATTCCAATCGATTCAGCAAGTTGGTACAGATTCCATTTATATGGGGCTTCCATGTGAGCTTACTATCAATAATAACTCCCAGAAATTTAGTGGTATTAACAAGTTGTATGAATTCATTATCAATAACAATATTATATTTATGGATACACTTCTTATTCTTATTGCAGAAAATCATAAAATTACACTTCTTGTGATTTACCGATAGTCTTTTGGCCCTGAACAGTCAGAAACCTTTGCCAAGTGCATATTCGCTTCTTGAAACAGAACATGTAAATCTTTGTCTGTACATAAACCATTTGTGTCATTAGCATAGAGTACAAAAGAAAACGAGTCAGAAGATTTGCAAATGTCATTTACTTAGATAATAAATATAGACGGGGGCCTAACAATGAACCTTGTGGTATACCGCAAGACATTTCGGAGAGACAAGAAAATTAATGGAATCCATATACTTACTACATTGAAAATGATTGATTAAGTAACTGGCAAACCAGTCACGAACCACACCTCTAGACCCATTGTACTCTAGCTTTTCTAATAAAATTCTATGATTAATTGTATCAAAAGCTTTAGACAAGTCTAGAAAAATACCCATGGTATACTGATTGCCCTCAACACCATTTATTAATTAAATCAACTAGTGCCATTGAAGTAGAACGATTACTAGGAAACTCATATTGACCATCACTTAATCCAAAAAATTTATGGTCCTACAACGGACTATCTATTCGAACAGTTTAGAGAAACAGGACAGACCAGAAATAAATTTGTAATTCCCAATCACTGCAGGTTATCCATCTTTATAATTAGGTTTGACTCTGGCAGACTTTAGATTGTCCGGAAAAATGCCAGTAGAAGGATAAAGTAATAATTATACATGTAACACTAATAAGATCACTAATAAGTCTCAGAGTTGTAATGACTCGAGTGTCATTGACTCGAGTCGCATTTTTGGGTGACTTGAGTCTCTGCTGTAAAATGACTCGACTTGACTCGAGTCACAAAAATCAGTGACTCGTTACAACTCCGATAAGTCTTATCACAGATTTTACCACCTTTGGACTAATACCATCTAGACCAGCAGCAGCACAAGTTTGCAGATCTCAGAGGTGGAAGTCGGATAAAAAAATATGGACTTGGGATTTGGGTGCTCAAGAAGATACTTGTGAATGGTCATGTTTACCTATTTATATTTCTGTGAATGAAATGCGTTGTTTCACAAAATCTTATCTGCTCACTACAGTCTCAGCCATGAGATAATATCACACATGTGTACCTACGTACATGTTTGTAGCTTGCATTCCTAAATTTCAGGTGTGTACACCGATTGTAATCGCCCTGTTCATCGGAGTGGGAGCAATCCTTACTTTTAAGACCCTGCTACCAACTTCAGCTGCCAAAATTGGAAAAACAAAACTTTGCGCTTCCCAGCAGCATACGTGAACACGTAGATCCAGAATGGCTCCTCATGATCAGTCCTTAGTTGTGCGTCATGAAGATTTCTTGAGGCAGCAAAGGCAAGTTTGGACTGATTTAAGAAGATGAAAAAAAAATGTGGAGTTGTCCTAAGAGAAAGGATAGCCAGAGTAGAAATAAGGGCACATGTACACGTTATGTCCTGGCACCGTGATTGTTGGAACGTTGGGTACATGTACATGTGTTGAACGATAGTCTTTATGGGGACAGATTTGTTACGGGGGACAAATTTTTGTCCTTACTACCTGGTTTTGAATTTCCTAACAAAGGAGTTGTCGCCTCAATGCAAGGCCAGCCAGGCCCAGCCAGGGCATGATCACAGCCTTAGGGATACCATACTTGCACCATTCGTGTGCCTGTAGAGTACACGTACTTGTATATGTTGCCACTATGGTTATTGCTTCTTACCCGTGCCTGTCCTCAGAACCATTCACAGGACGAGTAGTGATCCTTTTATGTACATGTGCATCGCAAATTGTAACGTGTGTTGGTTTAATGTACATGCTCAGGGCGAAAACAGATCAAATAGACATACGTACATGTATGTACCGGTATACTGGTACAATGTACATGTATGTACCAGTATACGCATGCCGAATGGACCAAAAAACGCACATACATGTACATATACATATGGAAAGGCAGTCTAATTTTGTATGACAGGTGTTGAATTCATCTATGTAGTGTTCACCATACATGTAAGTATACGTCGAGGATGCTCATAATAAATGTGTACATGTACACATTTTATTTCAATGTTTCAGAAATCAATTCTGTCCTAGTCAATGTACAGTACGTGTACGTGGGTCATCCCTAACTTGTTTGCATTTTCACACTTGTCTCACCACATACTGACATCATTTTTGTTTAAGTTAATAATTGTGAATGTGTGAGTCTTCTTTCAATTTCCTTCGCTACCGTACATTAGAAATGAGTCGTGAATTGTGTTATTGTGTTAACAAGAAACAAAGAAGTACATGTAATTGTGGAAAACTATTTATTGACCCATTCTGTCCACCGGTAGCTAGCTAACTCGTTTGCAGCTGTTACTGGGACTAAACATGGACTTTCGATTTGGTGCAGTCTTGTTTGGTCACTTGTCGTTCATTTTCAGAGAAAATAACTCATTGAAGGTGACCGTCAGTGCCACTACTTACCGGTATGACTGAATAACAGCTACAGTGGTTTCACGCTTGCATGCGCACCTACAGTGTGTGCTCGTGCAGAGGCCAATTTGGGAGTAAAAGAATGAAGGAAAGAAGACATGTTATTGTAAATACATGTTTACCTTAGAAGATGATGCCATCGGCATTATGGGAGGGGGTAATTGTTACAGAAATGCCACCCATTTCCAATAAATAATTTGTGTATTGGAAATGGGTGAATCGTAAGTTTAACTTAACAATGCAATTTGAACCAAACTGAATGTACCGGTAAAGTGCTCTTTGTAATGTAACAACATCAAAGGAGACATTATCTTATTCCCAGAATGTTCCGATTGCCGTTAATGCCGGCTGATCGCAAATAATGGGCCTGCGTTGAAAATAGCTGGGATCGTGTTTGGTGTAATGAGCAGTACTTGCACTCCTCACAGGCCCTTGCCAATGCAAAGCCAACAGAGACTGGCCCGGGCACCACACTGGGAGAAACACAAATTGTATTACCGTAGGAATGGGCAGTACGTGACTCGGCCGTTGGGATGTGACTAAGTCAAATTGCCATAGAATTCTTAATGCAACAGGCTTGCTGGGCCATGTCTTGTTACTGTCTTTAGCACATTTCTGATAAGTTTCCATTATACCGGTACATGTACAGTCATTTGCAAAAGTTTAGGACTACCCATAGAAAATGCATTAACCTGAAGGAAAACCAAACTTAAACCAATCAATCATGGCAACTTATGTTTATTTTCAATGTGTAACTTTGGTAACTTGGTTGAACATTTCTGACTACATTTCCATGATTTGACATGTTAACAGTCTAATATTCAGTGTTCCCTCCTTTATTTCTGATTGCTTAGACTTCCTTTTTTTTCCCCAAGCTGCCTTACAGACAAAATGTCATACAAGACCTGCCTTTGCAAAAAATTTCATTCAAATAGGTATATACATGTAGCATTACACTGATGTTATGCACCACTGTAAAATCATGTCAAGTAATCAGTCAATGAGACAGTGGAATGCAGGTCCAGTGACAGAAATACCAATAAAATTCCAGGTGGTCTTAAACTTTTGCAAATGATTGTACTTGTCAGTATTCTTCTAGTCAGACTGTGCAATAGGAGATAAAATGTTTAAACTCAAGTATACTGAAATCACCAACAAAAACACAAACAGAGGTGAAGAAAGTTGGCAGAGTAACTGACCTGTAGGCTGTCCTTTCCAAAGCTACAGAATGTACATGTAGATGTAGACACCTGTACAGCGGGTAAGGTACCGTTAATTAAGAAGCATTTTCAAAAAGAGGAATATGATTCATTGGCAATATATGTACCGGTATCTAGAACAAAAAAATACTTAAGGGAATAAATATGTGCTTGGCTGGTCTTAAACATGTTTAACACCGGCTCAGGAGAATGGACACGACTAATGCCCGAACCACAGGCTTGGGCATTATCAGCGTTCAGTCTTGTTTAAGACTTGCCAAGCACATTACATGTATTCCCATTCATAAATACCTTTTTATTCAGAGAGTCAAAAGAAGTCAACATACGATGGATTTCCAACAATTTTACTTTTATTTCGCCAAACACCCTATACATTTTAGGGTGTATTCTTCTTCAAAACTATCCAATAGCTTTTCCTTAAATGAACTTGGTGCGTGTCACTCAGGGACTATTGACCAATCAGACTCGATTAAAATGTTTCGTATGGATGTGCCAGCATGTGATTCATGCAGCAGGCATTATCACTTCTCAATGCATGGTCACGTAATGCATTTTGACCAATTGGAATAGAAAAACTGTCCCAGGTATTTATGAATAGAAGAAAAATAATTATATCAAGAATGTTTAAATAATTCGTACATGCTAGATCTTAAAACCTTGTTAAGCAACTAGGTCAATATGCAAATTAATTTTTGGTGTTCATCACATACATGTGTCTCGTACCGGCACATCCGTTTGAATGTGGCCCTTAACTTGTGTGATATTAGACAAATTTTATGAAAGTACATGTAACAACTAACGTCATTTCCAACCCCTGGCCTAAAAAGTGCTGAATTTTTCAGGCCATGTATGGGTGGAATGCTTTATTAATAAGAACATTTAAATAATTCCTCCCTTTTAAAAGAGTGTTTGGACATTTGAATGCGTTATGTCATGCTCTGCCGGTTGATATATTGTATGTAGAAGCGTGTACTGTACGGGGTAGTTAAATAGTTCAAGCCACTAGCTGAAACAAATAGTGGGTGATTTCTTGGATTAGTTGGCCAAGATACATGTAAGCTCTGTAGTTTGCTATTCTATTGCCTTTTGTCCAGTCGGGAGAAAGCCTCATTTTACCAGTTGGAGTTTCAAGGTCATTGTTTACATTTTGTGCATATTCAGGGCAGGCTTTCCTGCAGTCTGACAAAAGACAAAATAACGGGATCTTCACAAACGCTGGTACCTAACAGAAGCATTAACTCTGCTTTTTCTTCCTTTCCCTATCCAGTTGACAAAAAGGAACTACAACAGTGGTGAGTACTTCAAATACGAAACATCTGCATTTTGATTTAAAGACCGGTTTGTACTAAAAGGTAAATGCCAAAGTGGAGCGAATTCAATGCCACAAAACGTTTTCAGGGAAAATTCACCAGAGTTGAAATATATTCAACTTTTGCAAACTTGCAACACCGCAGTTATATTTGATGTCACAGTTTTGAATTTGTGTTCATACTTTTCCTGCTAAGTACAAATCAGCCTTGGGGTAGCTTGAGGCCCTGTGAACAGAATCTCAGGAAGGGAATTTTCAAAATATCCATGTTTAGCGTTTTGCACCTGTCTGTGGGAAATAATCATTTTGGCTTGACAATCCATTGTTGTTCCTCCTTTTGTTGAAGCTCAAAATGTGAGGATTTATTCTCCTTCCAAAGTTTCCTGATTATCGATCTGTGATTTGCCATGTTTGAAAAACAAAGGGCTTGAAAATTTTGAGTGATTTCAAAAAAATGTGTACTAGTGTGCACTTTCCGGGAAACTTAGAAAATGCATGAAAACCTCAAATATCTGTCATTTTCAAAAATATTGCCCATAAGCAAATCCAATATTTCTGGAAGGATTCTTCTAGGGGATAACGGGATTATAAAAGTAACTAATGCATGGATACTGAACTCGCTGTGAAAGCATCAGCTGGTAACCGTCGCCATGGCAGCCGCAAAACTACTGTCAGGCATCGCGAGAGGCAGACACTGCAGCGCGTGAATTCAGGTGGAACATGCACGCTAAGCACTTGATTATTCATGGGGGAAAAGAATCTTTCATTGCGAGCCAACTAATATTGCCATGGATAAGTGCTGGTTACCGTTTAATCAGCCAGTACCCATTATCAACTCATGGAATTTGTTTTCGATGGCGGCGGTAGCAATTCAAACGGTTATAACCTTGACTTTTGGGGAACCGACAACAAGAGAGAATCAAGCTGAAACAGTTTATGGATAGTAGGGGAACTGGTTACCCTGCCGGAACGAAACATGAATACCTGGAATACATGAAGTTACCCACCCGTGCATTATCTCTAAAATGTTGGAAAATTAGAAAATTGTGTGTGAAAAAGCAGTCAGATTGCTAAATCTGGCACCCAAGGTGCTCATCAGCACCCTGTCAAAATGAACACAAAATCTGTTTCACCATTCCACCTGGATCTCATTTCCAAATTTTCCCCTACAAAACCTTTTGAAAACCGATTCTTCTTTGTCTTAAAACTGTTTACTGAGTGATTGTCAAAGTCGGTTGCAGGTACATGTACAGTACAGGTAGGGTACCTGGACCCAGTTCCTGGCATCAGTAATCCGGCTTTTGAGGGATGTGTAGCAAGGGACAGAAGGAAAAAAATGATGTGGGAAAAACATTTGAAAAGTTATAGTTAGTGAATCTGCACACTTTTCTGAAACCTACTGACTGGTAGAGTAGACTGGTGCTGTGTGCTCCCAAGTTGTCAATATTGATGAATTTTTCTTGCAGTGTAGCACATTTGAAATGGCTTTCTTGGCCAGATATTTGAGTAGACGGGATGGAGACTGATGGCTCGGATTTTGTATCTGAGAGGTGTTTGATCACTGACAGTATCAATTTGTTTGTTTATTGTTCTGTAGGCATCGAGACTTCATGAAAGACTGCCCGAGTGGCGCCTTGAGAAAAGAGGTGAATAGTCGAAAAATATTCTTGAAGTATTCAGATACATAGATAGCACAAGTCTTCAAATGATTTTGTTATTCAAAAGAAAAATTACTGAAAAAAAAACCTACTAGTATTGGTTGGGATAAAAAAATTTTTAAACGTTCAGTTCTCTTAATTTGGGACTCTATAAAAATTGGCCAGTTCCCTTTGACATTTCCTTGCCCTAAAAATATCCAACACAGTATTGTGAGCAACCGAATAGTTGTTTTAGTTGTTTTGCTGGTCAAAAGATATTAAAAGTTCTGAACTCGATTCCCCAGTGATTTCCACTCCTGTATGTGGTACATGGAGCTTTTTGTGTGGTGAAGAAGGAATCTCTCAGTACTCCAGAGGATTGAATTTTAAAATTCTTGGGATTACAGCCGGTTTAGCCAAGGTATTCTATGGAGTCCAAACCCTCAATTTCCTTCTCTTAGACAGCGCCTTCAGGCATCCTGATAAGGTCCTTGGCTGGCAGCAAGCCCCATTCCCCCCCCATCACGCTCCATCACACGGCCCTTTTCCCAAGCCATGCTAAACCCCTCTGACAAGCCCCATTTATTACCGACATCTGACGGTCCATCCATCCTGCCGTGTGTTAATAAGCCCGGCATCTTTATCGGTTCCCGATTGCCCATCAGGGATACGTTAAAGAAAGAAAAAAAGAATATTCCAGCCATCGTCTGGGGGTCTGGCTGCTGTTGCCATGGCGACGTTGGTAAGAAAAAGCCTCCCAGTAGTGATCAGAGGATTTTTTTCTATCCGGTAAAGTTTTGACAAGTGTAAGCATTTAAGACTGCCCAAAATGCCTTGCTTGTCTGAGAATCAGCGTCGAGAGGTTCCCCTCACTCCCTTCCTCGAAGCGTATAACAACTTTACCATTTTTTTCCCGTTGTTTGTCCCTCTATTACCTTCGGGGCCCAATTTCACGCTGTCAAGAAGACAATTGTTTGGGTTGTTGATAGTGGTATTTTTTTATTTCAGTAGGCATTGTGGAGAGGAATATTTTCATCTACACTGATCAATGAAGCTTGCACGTACGTGTGCCGTTGTCTGGATGAATCATGCTTGACGGCCGCGACTGTTTTGGAAATAAGTAGTTGAGCCACTTCAGCGGAAACTTCTTTATTTTTGGCCCCTCACCATGTCATTGCAAGTTACATGTACATGCACATTTAGCTTAATACGGGAATGATGGCCCTCTCATCTTCCGTAGGAATAAGAAGTGTTCCTTTATGGGATGAGTACTAAATGGCACTTCGGCCGGTGCAGTGGAAAATGTCTCACTTTGCGTCATTACTCATGAGTCACTCTGCAGGGGCCAATTTTTATAACGCTGCTTAGGCACAGAATTTGCTTAAGCACGAAAAAACCTTGCTTAATAAATAAAGAGTACCAGCTCAAACTCTATGTGATTGTCATGCTAACCAAAAGACGGGTGAATGTCATTCCAAAGCAAGATACATCACCAGAAGTTTGGCTGGTAACCTGACTTGTCAAGCAAGGTTTTTTCACGCTTAAACAAATTTTTCGCTTAAAAGCAGCTCTATGAAATTGGCCCCAGTGCTATTCACTTCATCTTCCACAAAAAGGAACTTTGCAAGTATAATCGTGTAGTAAACAACTGCAGATAGCATGAGTAAAAGTAATCTTAATGTGAATTGTGTAATTTGTGTTCAGGTGTACATGTAGGGTCAGCGTTAGCCGTGAGAAAACCATGAAGGGAGTGCATCTGTTGTGAGAATGAATCAATACTCATCATCAAATTTCGCTGTCACTCTCTCCCGTTATATTACTGGGCACTGTTTGCCGCCAGCAGTCTTTTAACCCACGCAATATTTGATTCCCCGTGGCGCGCCATCTTAAATACTCCTTCCGTGGTCCAGCGGTACCCCCAAAGGCCTCCTCCTCCAAATTTTGCGAAGTCAAACGCCCGTGCTCGGCGTAATATCTGTTAAGCGGGTGCGTTACTGCGACAGTGATGTCATTGATCGCCGGGGAGACACAGACCCGGTTACTTGAGTTGAGTGCCAAAGAAAACAGGTCAACCACACTCTGAAGCTTGGCCGAGCGACTTGAGCCCAGGGGGGATGTTCTGAATATGGTATGGTGTTCCTTTGTGAGGTGGCGAGACCACTGCGTAATTTGTTTCCCCTTGATTGAGCACACATTAGTTGGGCGAAATGCAGGAAGACTCGGCCAAATACGCGATTGTTTCCAGGTGCACGTTTAAACGGGCAGCTTCAAGAAGTAAATCCCTGCCAAACGTTTTTGTTGTTCGTTGGAGCAGTTTCTTTTCCTTCAAGTTGTGAATCCATTAGTACAAACATCGGAAAGACATTGGTATAATTTCAAGACTTTTATTGTGCTTGTATATTGGCACAAGTGACAGTCCTATGCTTGTACATGTAGGGACCCTGACTTTTTTCTAAAAAAAATTTTTCAAAGTGAAAGAAGATGAGCACTTATGCATATCTTTTATATGAATGTAATTACATTGCCCAAACAAGGAATGGTAAAATACTTTTTAGAGAGACTGCCGATATTACCTTTACCTTCTGCAGTTGTTTCTGTAAAAGCCCAATAGTATGATTTTTGTTATTTCAATTATTTTAGAGAAACTCTACAACAAATAATCACAGAATTTTGAAAAGAATTTAATACTGAAAAAAAAAATTTCTTCTGGTTGGAAAGCCATCTACATAAGTTTATTTCTGTTGGGGTCCCTTTAACCGATATGCATTTAATTTCCCGTTTCATCCCTGCTCCTCATTTTCAGGAGTTCCAGACAATATATCAACAGTTCTTTCCCAATGGGGACCCTTCCAAGTTTGCCAGTTTTGTCTTCAATGTCTTTGACGCAGACAAGGTAAAGAATAATGAATGGTTTCTGTGTAAGCAATGCCGTGTGTATGTATAAGGTATGTAGTGGTGTGAACATTGTACGTACATGTACATGCTCTTAACATTTAGAAGGAGCCATCAAAATAAGATGTCCATTTGAAATGAGCTTACCACCAAAATAAATCACTGCGAACAAAATCTCATTAGCACAGGCATTCCTCAGAAAACTTAATTTCCCAACTTCATGCCCCCTCCCCCAACACAAGAAGAAAAAGAAATTGGACAGCCAAAAGCACGGGTGCATGCCGGTAGCACCTTTTTGACACCGAACATTCCATTGCTGCTTGGGGGTGGAGCCAAGCACTGTGAGGGGCCAATAACCCAAAGGGATGTCTTTAATCACCCTGACTGACCGGCCTCTCCATCTTTTGGCGCGTTCCACCAAAAAGTCACGCGGTGGTGTCATTGTTTTCAAATTTATCACTCCCCTTTCCACATTAGACATAACCCATGTCAAGCGCTCGTCGTACCAATTCCTGTCATGGTTTCTGCTGTTTATTGCTTCCACTTGGGGCACCCATCTGTCACAGTAACGGATTTCCAGTCGTAGCATGCCGTACCACCCATCGCATTCTCTTGTGACTGCCCAGCAAATGTCGAAGACATTTTTTTATTTGTAATCAATATGTGCACTATTGATATTTCTGAGTGGTCTTGATAAAAACCATATGGTCCAGGTTCAACACACTACAGTGTCCACAACAGACATATACACATGCGCTGCTGTGCGCCCACTAATTGAATTATCTGTCAGAGCACCCTCTAGGCAAGATTTGGTCAACCTGTTTGTGAATTTCCCTTGCTTAAGTTGGTTTAGATTGAATTGCATGGGAGCCAAGAGTTTCTAAGCGCTCGCCTGTTCTGCGTGTAGAGGCCCGTCTCTCCAGATTCTGTGTCATGCACTAAGCTTGTGGGCAAGATCAATTCCATTTGAATTGCAATGACAACATCTGACCAGATCCCGCCAAGTGAGTCTTAAGGCCATGGTGTTTAGTACAATATTTTGGTTGACATTAGAAAGACCAGACTGAGCTCTGTATTTTGACGTTTCAATCGGTTTGGTGTCCTTGTGAAAGTGGGCATTACATTCTGTGGAATATCTAGGTCTTGGATGAAACATTGTGCCAAAACAACTGCCTGTTTTTTTTTTTTCATCACTACAAGAATCCAACCCCCCTCCCCCAAAAAGCGCAGTAATTTTTAAAACTGTGCTGGCATTTTCAATTTCTAAGAAAATAAAGACCCGTCTAGTCTTCACTGTGCAGGAAACCAGTGGCGCATTTTTTATATTTTAACTTTCACGTCACATCAAATCCTAGGTTAGTGGCTAGACTGTACCTTCGACAATCTTTCGAAATCCTCCAAAACCATCCGGCAAATTTGGAAAGATCGAGGAGGAAAAGGAGAGCGGAGCAACCTTTCCTGTGTAAAAGTTGAGCTTATGCTCTAGTAGTGGGAAAAAGGTGTATGTGAGATTGCCTGGACTATTTTTATCCCAGAGCTTAAGTGAGAACGTCCATTTTACCAACTGCTTTTAGTTTGTGACTAGAAATTAACTGATGCGGAACGGTGGTGTGCTTGGGGTATCTCAAATGTCAAGTCTGCAATTGTTGGCACTACCTTAAGCCCCAATAAAGCTGGCAGACTTTGTCAGTGTCGAGGGAACGACAATGAAAGTGATAAAGCCAAACGTGTTATAATATCACTTTGTGCACCGCCACATACATATCTGGGAACGGGGTTGGTGGATCAATGAGGTGTGGAACACATGAACGTGTTCATGGTGAGAGAATGACTGGCTGAAACCCTTCAAAGCCAAATTTCTCCAAATTTCGGTTTGTGTATCCACAACTTCCATTTAGTTTGCCCAAGTTGTGCAATAATCGCTAAAAATGAAATGACTGAGAGCCAGTGGCAAGAGTTCAGGCAGTTACAGGCGTGCAACTTTTCCTCGGATGAGTTGATTTCCTCCTTTTTTTTCTCACTCATGCCATTCAAAATCGAAAACATTGTACAGCGTCTTGTGAAGGTAGGAATCTCCTCATTTTCCTCACTGTCCAAGTTGGATGCCTGCCGTTGGAGAGTTTTCAGCAGACCAAAACGGTCATTCACTTTTGACCCCCTGATTACGGATGCACATGAAGCTGTAATACCTAGAGCTGGGTCTGGGCCTTCACTCCATGGGAAATATGGAGGGGGGGGGGGAAGCATGCTGACAGTAGATGGCGCTGTAATTCTGGATGCCTGGTTTGGACATGACCTTACTTCGTTGATACAAATTTCTTCATGATAATGGTCAGCGCTACTGTTGTGCGAGGAGGGAGGAGATGGATGAAAAGAATTTGAATGAGAACATCTGTACTAAAAGCTTTGGATAAAAACCAGTTGTGGACAAAGAGAGAGGCGTCTCCCCTGTACAAAAACCCAAACTGGGACAGAGAAGAGCATGCCCCCCCCCCCTGATTTACAAGAGCCAGTTGCTTGAAGCTCCCCAGCATTGAAATTTGATATGCCTAGAAACACCGTCTTAAAAGCGGAGCCAGGCTACCAGCCAGATACTCATGTGAGGCTTATGGCTTCTGACTGGTTTCCAGCTAATTTGAGCACACCAGTCTGCCAAGCAGTCATTCCTGCCAAAACAGCTGCCCGAGATTGGCGCCAGCTTAATAGTTGCTATCAGGTGCTGGATGTTAATTGGGTACCAGTTGCTTTAATATCAGTGGAAACTGTAACTTTGCCCCTGTTGCCTGAGCCGAAATCAATGATTCACGGCGTCTCGGGTTGAAATCCTCATCGCCTCCTTCTGTGTGTCTTGTCCCTGGACTGCATGGAGCGACAGACATAATGAAACGGGTGGAATCTTGACATTCTGTGCCGTCTGATGCAGTGTTTGCATCAGCACGGCATGATGAATGGTCTACCGATATTGAGATGGTCATTTTTATCTTTCTCTAAGTGCTCACCATGCGTAATCTGACCTAGATGGATGAGAAACTGGGTAGGTGTGCTTCCACCTGCCAAGTACATTCACCTGCCGATAAGTAAGCACTTTACTGTTCGAATGAAAAAAAAAAACAGGTGGAATGAGCTAAAGTCTTTTTCACATCTGTACCTAAACATTTGTGGAAACTTACTTCAGCTTGATAAACTAAATGTACATGTACGTGTACCAAGCAAAGATGGAAAGAGGCAAGAATGCTGTCAGGGAAAGCCAGACAAATGAAACAAAAGGCGGTTAAAAATGGTAATTTCACAGGTGCAAATTATCCAATTATGACAGTTTCCATATTATGGAAATGAAATACATATATGTGTAAAAACCTCAAAAAATCCTTGTGATATTTTGCTGACATCACAGAATGATTTAATTTCCAAACACAGTTAAAATTTGATCTTTAAAAATATTCATATAATATGCACCTTATTCAAGTAGTCAGCAAATTTTAGACTGACGACTTGTCTGAATTTTGTGGGTTTTTTGATATCGTTAATTTATTGTCAGTAGACAATTCTTTCACATGGTGTGAATAATGTCCCATCACCTGCTTCAATTATCTCAACACTGGAATTTGATCCCTAACGGAACGGGAAGAAATTCAGCGTTGTAAGTTGATATCAGAGCCTTGAAGGGCCTTGTCTATTTTTATGATCCGCTCGCTGCAAGCGTGATCAGTTAATAGGAGAATTGTTCCCACTCTCTGTTTCCACGGCAAGTCTGTCTCCTGCCCCGGTGAGATTCTCTCCTCTGCCAGACGCGTGACACATGAAAGGAGAAGGATCCATGACTGGTTTCCTTCATCCGCTCAAATTCGCAGCCATTGTAAATTTGGCAAACTGGCAGGCCACCAGCCAAGAGACAAATGGTGCGCATGCACAAAGCCGCACAGTCACACAAAAAATGGAAGAGTTGGATTTTTGGAAATTACTGCGTGATTAATTTGTTGTTCATTTATGATGATACCTCCACTCCACGACTAAAGTGCAAACTTGATAAAGAAAAGTTCATCCCTGTGCATGGTAACATCATCCTCTTTACTGTGCAGAACTGTCTGTATTTGGACTGTTAACTTTATTAAAAGCTGGACTTGGTTCTAAGGCAATTTTTAGTTAAGTTGTCAATCAGAGTATACATGTGCTTGTGCTAAAGCTCACGCATGAGTGAGGAGATGTTCGTTATTCATGAACAAATGCTGCCTTTGTAGTTAACATGCTCCTTTTCTATAATGTACAGCCAATAGTGAAATGAAATTGGCGCTGCCTTTGTGGACGCCAAACTCTTTGCTCGTCGGTGTCATAAAAAAGCACCCACTGTGGATCGTGTCTCAAGATGAAAAGACGAGCTCTGAGAAATGTCCCATCGTGGCTCGTAGTAGGAGGGGAAAGAAAAACTTGGGGGATGAAATTTTAATTAAATTTTGCAGCTCGGCGTGCCGGCTGGAGCAGTTTGCACGGCATACGTGACTACGTGCTTTGTCTCGGCTGCCGTTATTGGACCGAGTTCATTTTGAAAAAAGCCCTGCTCAGGTTTCCCTCCACTTGCCAGACAAGGGCAAACTCAATCTTAATGGGCCGCAGACCGCCGATTGCAAAGACAATATTATTTCAATTTTCTGAAGCACGCCGGCCATTCATAATGGGCACCGTCCAGCTTGTATTGGCACCCACGGATACAGGTGATGATTGAGAGGTGTTGTAGTGGGGGGGGGCCAAAATTGGACAGCGTAGGAGTTTTATGCTTGAGGCAGGCAACAGATACATGGTACACTTGTGCATTGACAACACAATCTCTCTCTGTGCCGCCGTTTCAATTTAAAAACCTGTTGCTGTTGTTTTGCTGCAGTAATTCCAGCTCTGTAGACTGGTACAGATTTTTGCTCTCTCAACTGCTCAACATGGTACATGTACATTTGACTTTTCATGAGCTTCCTGACATTGCAGGGCAGGGCAGTCTCCGGATGACGGACAGAGCATACTGTCCGAAATGTTGAGTACCACCGGTTCTCTTCAGAACCCCACATACTCGAAAAAGAGATACATCCATGGTGCTACCACTTCCTTGCATTGTACACAGTACTGGCATCGGCCATTTCATTTGCAATATTTACATTTGTATCTTTTTGTTGTAATCATTTTTACTCTGATCTTTGCTATTGTGTGGGCTGTTATGAGAAACCTTTCTTTCATTCGGAATGCACAAATTACTGGTGTGTGTTGGTGAAGTGATGTTAGAAGTAGCTCATCTATACAGAAGACAATAGAGCAGCAGCCATGAACAGACAATAGTAACTGGCAACAGTTTTCAGTTATCACACTGAGCAATCTAGGCACTTGTGCACGTAGGCACTTTCCAGAAATGTTTGAAGTCACTGTCCTTTTGTGTAGCGTCTGTCCCTGGATCGTCACAACACAGATAATATGAAAAATCCCCACTGATAATACTCTATTTCAGGCAGTCTTCGGGTTTGTACTTTCTGCCGCTGAAGATTTCAACCGTCTTCCCCCCCCCCAGTTTGGCAGCTCTCGGGCGGTGTCCGTTTACTGAGACAAAGGGGTTTATGAAATTTGAAACTGCTCCCAATCAGTGAGAGGGAGATAGGGAAAGAAAAGAAAGTGCAGTGGTCTGGTTCAGCTTCTGCCCTCTGCTCAATCTGCTATGATTAAGATGCCATCTAGACAGGTGTCACGTGGCTTAAGGGGGGGTAGGAGGAGAGAATTTGTTAGAGCTTCTTTGCTCCCAAATTTGCGAAGCAAAGAAAATACTTGCTTAGCCAAAAAACAGCTTACCGGCCAAATCATTGTACCGTACGTTTAAATCTTGTGGTTGGTGTCGGGTTAACTTCTGCTTTGCATAGTGTACGTTTACTAAGCGAGTACTGCCAAGTGGTTCTGTGCAGGGATTCATACCAAAGAATCTTAAGTACAAAACCCTTCAACGCATCTTTCTGTTCTTATCTTAACATTGTTCATACGTTTCAATCTAGACTTGACTTGTGTGAGGCAATTTTTTCTCCAGAGAAAGCAGTGTTGGTCAGGACAGTGGTTTTGTAGATTTTCCAGACTCCTTAGCATGGTAGCCAACTATTCCCAAGGATGTTAATCAAGTAGTTCTTGGCAGTGTTTCAAAAGGTATCTGTGTTTTCTCCCGAAGTTGAAGCTAGCAACATCAAATTTTTGTGGACTCCATACTTTTGCCCGCGGTTGGGACCAAGCCTAAGATCCCACAGCCTTCATTGTCACAACTTTAAAACTGGTCGGCAGAAGACACAAAAATTCTAACTGAAATAAGATGGCAATGAGCTCATGTTTTCCTTTAGGTAAATGCAGATCTCAAGGGAACTAGGTGTGGGCAGTTTTAACTCTGTGCGTACGGTAATAAGCCAGTTGCCTTGCCATTGGACAAAAGGACGAGAAATTCTCCGGATGTTTCTCTGTGCCAGTCCTCAAGGATGGTACAATCTTTTTTCACTGTTTGAAGCAATCAGACCTACTGCTGCCAGACCGATTGTTACAAACAAACATGGCTTCTGGGCATGTTTGTAATTTGGCCTTTCTCGTTCCTCTGCTTCTCGTAGTCGATATTCTCGATGATATTTGGCTAATGGTTAGAGAGATAGTGATTCAGACTTTCTGCGTTAGGTTGTCTTACCTTTTCAGTGTTAAATGATATTTGAACACGTAGTTGCCAGCTTTTTATCTTCAGCAACCCTTCTCATATCGCTCACAGAAATGTTTCATAAAACGTGTACTTTAATTGTTTTTGAGTAGTGACAACTTTTCTCTTTTTGGGGTAAGGTTTGGTAAATAGTCTAACATCGCTTTCCCCTTGTGTACCTTACCCTGCAGAAGCCTTAATTTGTAGATTTCTCCCCCAGACTGTCCTTGGTTTTCAGGCATCCTTTTGGACTGACGCTTTTTCTTCACACTTCCTGTATTCATGTTCCAGTTAGCTTCATTGGATATAAATGTACTCTTGAAAATAATTGTGAAATCATAATCAAGACAGTGTGATGTAAAATAAGATCAGCTCAAACGATCATTTCTTTCTTTTTTTTTGTCTTCTCAGGATGGCTATATCTCTTTCAAGGAGTTCATTCGTGCCTTATCGGTGACGTCAAGAGGTACTCTGGATGAAAAATTAGACTGTAAGTGTCATTCCTTTCATGCTGGAAAATCAGTACCAAATCTCCTCATTTAAAGCTTCATGTGCGTGCAAACAACAGTGAACAAAGGCTGATGTATTAACTATGGAGGTACACTGTACCCCTTACATTCAAGGAATGATTGACTTTGCTGCCGTGCATTTTGAATTGGTTGTAGATTTCGTTTAACAGAGTTGAATCACGAAGCCGCTTGCACTTTGAAATAATTGGTGGTTAATTTTTGTGCTGCACTGTGTTGAACTAAGGGCTATTGTAAGTGGGGAAGATTGGAACATAGAATTACCTTAGCATCTCATGCATGAGCACTCGTGTTGTGCCACTCACGTTTAATCTGCGGTTAACCTCATTCAGTGATGTCTGTGTCTGTGAGGACCATTGAATAGAAAGGAGTACCTAATTCACTGATGCAGTGGATCATCAGAAATTATGAGTTGGGGACAGGGTTTCCCCTGCCTATTCAACTGTGAGGTGGTCCACCTCACTGATTTGAGTAACCACCTCACTGATTGAGTAACCATCTCACTGATTTGAGTAACCACCTCACTGGTTTGAGTTACCACTTCATTGATTTGAGTAACCACCTCACTGATTTGAGTGACCACCTCAGACTTTTTTTAATTGAGTTTTACCACCTCACACTCAAAATAGACAAAGATCGAAAGAAAAAGCACAATAACATATTTTGAAATAGATCAGATTCAAATGGTTCAGAATGGTAAAAAGGTACACAGAATATAAGATTGATTGATTTTAGATAAATTTGGAGTAAATTAGACTAAACAGAATTTATTTTTTGCCTTTTTGAAAACACTCACTTTTGTTTCAGTCACTAGAATTTTGGCAAATTTGTTTGACCACCTCACACAGATCAGTATCCCCAGGGGAACCCTGGTTGGGGATATGTGTGCGGTGTAGAAAAAGTTGCCGGTCATATCCACCGTGTCATGTTGTTTCGCAAAAAAACACCAGGCCAACCTTTTTACTGCATTCCATTTTATCCCAAGAAGCACACGTCCAATACTTTGCCCTGGTGAAACGAAAATGTAATGTGACTGCAGTATTATTAAACCACCTGTTTTCTCTTTGTGCATCATGTATGATAATCCCTGTTAATGCTACGTTAAACAGGAAAATTCAATGAATAACTTAGACTTCAGGAACTTAACTGGTCTTCATGCCCTGTTAAAAAAATTGAATGGAAATAACTACAACTATTTCCCTTTTGCCCATAGACAACTCATTTAAACTTGGCATTGAAAATGCCTTGACTTACTTCCTGTGTACATGTGTAAATACCTGGAACACATGTGGCTCTCAATCACACTAATGTTAATTTCAGTCAGGTGTGTTTATGCCGTCTGTGTTACTCTCTGCAGGGGCATTCAACTTGTACGATTTGGATCAAGACGGCTTCATCACAAAACAGGAGATGCTGGACATTGTCGATGCAATTTACAAAATGGTGGTATGTACATGTACACTAGCACTTATGCAGGGTTCACCATTTCGTGAGAAGTGAGTTATTTATTGATCAGCTTGTGATCAGCTCCCCCTGCCCCGCCAAGTTTTTGTGAGAGAAAACTTCCTTCCCTTTTCCTGGATCTGTCCTCCAACGTGGCCTGGAATGTCACTGTCAGGGCAGCCGGAGCTGACATGTGTCACATGACCTTGGGAAAAACACCTGGGTTTTTAATTTAGCTTGGGGGAACTGAAAAAAAAAGCCACCAGTTCTGTTGTATGATCCCGAGCCGTTTAACGAGAGAGTTTTTACATGACCAGAGCAGTTTTTCAAGGGCCAGATGCATACTCGAGGCTGGAGAAAAATAAAAGATGAGTAACAACACCTGCTTTACGTCATCAGGGCAATATGCTGGATCTACCACAAGACGAGGACACACCGGAGAAGAGAGTAAACAAGATATTCGGCCAGATGGATGCGGTACGTAACACTGTGCAGTGTGTTCAATGACTTGTGAAATGTCCAGCATGGAGACCGGCCTGGAGACTGGCCCCTAGAGCCTGCAGTGTTTTCCATCAGACTTCAACTGGAAAAAAACCACAAGATGGGTGTGCTTAACTGTAGGGATTTTTTACTGGGTCACTTGACACCACTCGTCAGAATTCAACACTAGTCCTTATCCTAGATTCAGTGCCAGATTTGCTGTATTAGGAGCTTGAATGGCAAGACTTCCAAGCCACCTGTTCAAAAGTTGAGCTTACTTAAACACAGACCACCAGCCTGCAATTTCCACATCAGAAATGTACTTACAGGTGTATGTCCATTTACAGGCATGTACAATTGCTAAGTGTCGGCTTCAATTCTTTAAAAAAAAGCCTCGTAAAAAGGAACTTGTTTTTCTTTGTTGTGTATTTCTTACCTTAGGGTAATAAAATTAGTGGGTTTTTTTTCACAGAATAGAGATGGAAAGCTGACCAAAGAAGAATTTCGAGAGGGTTCCAAGTGCGACCCCTGGATAGTTCAAGCCCTCTCGTTAGAGATCCCCCAGTGACGCAGGCCAGAGGTCAAAGAGAGGTCATTTGGAGGTGTGTGAACTTATTCCAGAACGTTCTTCCACGATGCGAGCGGTCTGGTTTCTGCACTTATTTATTGGTAGTTGTATGTCACATGCGTTTGGAGTCACTGTTGAGACTGGACTTCTCAAGAGGATTGAGACTTTGGAGATCGTAAGGTAGTTTTTGACAATTACTGACGTGGGATTGCTCCAACTTGGAAGACTCATCGGTCCCTCACAAGGAAGTTTCGGCTGCCAAAGATTAAATGTAGGTTGGTACATTCCGAGGTTAGACAGGGTATGAAAGGCTACAAACCAGATTGTAATCCAGATAAAGATAATCAAAAAAAGGATTTGGTATGGAGGATTCATTTCTATGTGAAGTTTTACTCAACATGTGCCCAGGGGTGAGGCTGAACAAGAACTTTGGGAAAATACACCCCCTCATGAGGCAGAGTTTGATAAGTGCACAGAATGTGATCTGCTGTCATGCGGGGAAACTTGAAGTCCCCTGTCACTGGGAGATTCTGTGTGAAAATAGTGTTTGTATTGTGAAAAAAGGGTGTCTGAAATTAATTCAGTTTGGGATTGTATCCTTTGCAACGACAGTCGTGGCTTTTTTTGTTGGTTTACCGTAGTTTCGCGAAAAGTTGCTTGATCTGTTCGTGGGGCATAAACATTCTTAAATTTGTTCAATTTGAAAGATGGTAAAGGTTCCAATCGTATGATGTGGACACTCAAATGGCGCTTTGCAAGGGAGAATTCAGAGAAACGGGGTTAGGATACTGGGGCCACTTGTCAAGCGTTGGCTCTTTCTCTCGGCATCAGGCTTCTGCTGGACTTCAAACTGTAGACCTCCTAGATGGTCCGACCCAGGCAAAAGCCCTGCTGTATATTTCCTGTGCACCTGAATGAGAGAGGGCGCTCTGGCAATGGCATCCGGTGGGGTCAGCACAGTGCCTGCTTACACCTGTTGGCATGAGAATGGTGCAGCGTAGGCCAAGTCCCCGTGAGTCCATTCACAAGACATCCAGCCTGAAGCCAAGTCGCAAGCCATTCAAATGAACCGTGACAAGAACATCCTTTTGTCATTGATTGTTCACTTGTGACTTCATTGTGGACTTGTGACTTGACTTGCAAAGGAACTTGTGATGGACGCAACTACAACACTGATAAGTGACCAGTGAGGTGGTACTTGTTCGCAGTGCCCCAAGGAATGCAAAGCCGAAGTCTGAAGTCCTCTCATCAGTTTCGTTGAAATAGTCAAAGGGATAATATCGGAGATGGAAATTCAGTTAGGGTTGAAGAAATGGCTTTAACCGCTTCCTGCCGGGCAGCCTGGTTTCGGGCACATAGGCTTTATACACGAAGCCTGGGAGCCCGAAACCAGACAAAAGAGCTGGGCCTTACAACAAAAGACCATACTCGGAACAAAAGACCGAGCTGCTGGGAATCGCCAACATTTTTTCAGTTGTCAGTAGCGGCAGAAATCCGTCATTGTTTTGAACGATTATACCACTGTTTGTGGCATTCAGCATGAGCAGATTACCACCCGATACAAAAGCGCTCCAGGGCTACAGTGATGAGCGATACAATACCGCTGCATGCTAATCTGGCCCCTATTGAAAAGATGCCAGCCCCACACTGTGCCAGTTTCTGGAACAAATGAAACTTATGTAACACCACACAATCTGGGCTCTTTTTACCAGGCGGCAGACCTGGCTGAAATACTCAGGCATCAATAGATGTTGTCTGTTTTATTAGAGTAGCTACCAGACAGTAATTCGTGTGGGTGTAAACATCCAGTAAATGTACTTAGGATTTTTTTGAAGAATTTTGAAAACACAAAATCTTGAAAGTTCCCCGATTTTACATCATGCAACTTCAAATTAAACCCAGAAGCAAGTGGTCAATGTATCAAGAACTTTCTGGCAAGTTCTTCCAAGATCATCAGCTTACTTCCTGTTCGTGTTTTTTCATTTTTGAAATTATTCCTTGCTTTTCAAATTCATTCATACTTTATTTAGAGGCACTCATCTTGTCACCAAAATCACTAAAATAGTGAAAATCACCAATTTGCTTGAAAACACCTCTAAATTGCCTTCCACCCATTGTTAGTGGTTTTATCAGGTTGCCGATGACAAGCGCTATGCCCCCCCCTCCCGAAAAAAGTCCCGGTGACGCCCATGGTTACCCCCTGTATCTTGTTATGATAAATGCATTCATTAGTGTATTTATCTCTCCTTTTGTTTGGCATCGAAAGCTCAGTGTCGGAAGGCATCATGTAAATAAAAAAAGCTGTGTATATACGTCAGCAAAATGAGTTTCAAAACAGCACGGAGTCGATGAAATGTTTTGATACAGCACTTCAGTTCTTTGGTACCGAATGTAAATAGGATATTATTGATATTTTGGACGAGTGAGTGAGAAGTGCTTCTGTAAATGTTAGATTTTTGGGAGAGTGGAGAGTGAGCGATATACATGTAATTTATTTGATAGGTGAATATTTGAGCCATTGCTAGCTACCAGAATAACTTCTAGGCTATTACGAAGCAGTCGGCAGTGTCGCTTTCAGGAGCTGAGACATCTTGATGCAAAAGTACAACTCAGTGAGGTAGATCTGCTGTTAAGAAGAGGTGTTGGGCTTTGTGATGGAAATTACAGAGTTGGAAATGCCTACCAGTAGGAACACATTGTTAACAGGGGTAGTAAGCGCTGCATTTTGAAGTAGAAATGCATTATTATTTTGTTCTGTTGTCGGGGCGTGTAGAGAAAAAAGGAGAGAAAATATGTGCGAAACAGGTGGCAATGCGGGCGATTCCTAACAATGCACCTCCAAGAGTTTGCGACGCGTTGGCCAATCAAAACACAAGAAATTTGTCGGCCTAGTCGAAACACGCACTGGGTTGACAGATTTTGCGCATTGTGATTGGCCAACACATTGCAAATGCTTGCAGAAGCACTATTGTGAAACGCCCATGTTGATATGGTGAGGAGATTATGTTATTGGTGCCTGGATGCATCCCAATCATTCAGCATTCTTGTTCGCTTTGGTTTTGTTGCCAAGGTTATTTTAACAAATTCTGTCTATTCATCGTCACTTCATATTCCCTTTGCTAATCAGTATTGTTTATTTACCCTCTTTAATTTGTATCTGAAGTTGAAATTAAAACTTTGAAATTGCAGCAATAGAATTTCTTATCAACTTTTTTTTTTCGTTTTTTATGTTGAAATTGTCGCCCATCATTTCTGACTTCCATCCGTCTGTACTCTACCATTGGTATTACCCCCTCTAGTTTTGAGAAAATGGAAGACGAAGTTGTGTGGACTTATTTAGTTCAGTGAGTGTATATGATGTGTTTGGCGCCCTCTGTTCATTTTTTTTCTTTGTCGAGTTGAAGACGGCTTCAGAAGCAGTTGTGTGTCTCCATAAAGCTAGTTATTTAAACGCAACCTCAGTAGAAAGCCTACCAATGTAAATGTCGCTTTCACATTGTGGGTCTACCACTTGTTCTCTAGGCTTTGTAGTTTCGCCGCAGAATAGGGTGGAATGATGCGTAATACCGGAGTTCTTGTGGGAATGTGTACAAATGTACTTCAGATTTCATGTACCGGTAAATTACGTCGTGTTGCTTTGCAGTTTTGTAGTTCACCTGTTGTCCAAGGCAAAACTTTGAAAAGGAAGACCTGAACTTGTTATCTTTGAAGCCTTGGTGAAGTTGTTAAACACTTTCATTAAACCGAAGTTGTTGAACACTTTTATTTAATTAGCAGAAGTCCCTTTATGCATTCAGTGAAAGGAACAGCCGGGAACCAGTCAGGAGTGGTAGACATTGTGTGACTTTTGGCTGGTAACCTTTTCTTTCGCTAAGCAAACATTTGCAGCACTTAGGAAATGAGTATCAAAATAACTTATCCACTTGTTGAGTTGGGCCTCGACAAGTCCATGCATTTGTGCAGGTCTCGAGTTTGCTCCTGGACTCAAAATCTTCAGGTCGGCTTACTTTTTCTCTTTAATGCCCGAGTCAGAATGGTCTTTCAACGGTGTATGTTCAAATGAAGTGTGCAGTCGGTGATTTGAGAATATTATACCTCTGCAAGAACATGTTCCAACCGGTGTAAGGCCTTTCGTTCTCAAATGATCTTCCCTTTGAATTATCAAACTGACTCATAGTTGCTTCGGAATTTAGACAAAGACTGAATTGCATTTGCAGTTTCTTTTTAAAAAGTGCCCGCGCTTCCACTGTTGTTTTCGTGAGATTTTTTCTAGTTCCACCTTCAGTACTAAAGGTAGTAGTTGTACAGTACTGGTACTGTGATTGACACTTGTCGTGTTATGTCGTGTTATGCCACTCTCTCTATGTACCACACCTTCTGTAGGGAGTCATTTTGTCAAGATGTGGCTCGAGTACACATCAACTGATCATTGTTTGGAAAAAGGACTGGAGATTAAAGGTTATAAACTAAAAAATGGTGTATGGCTTTTTAAGCTCAAAGCAGCAAGATGTGATTTGGAAGTTGTGTACATTTTGCTGAAAAATTGAGCTTTAACATTTTCTGTTCTCTGTCTTGAAAGGCAAGTTTGATGTCGAAATGCAAAGGGACTGAAGTTCCAGTTCTGTGCGGATAAAAGGGAGAAATGAGGCCAGTTAATTCCAGTCTTAGAAGATCGGAAGTGTTCTGTTTTACTAGTACATATAAAGAAAAAATAATGAAGGATACAAATTTCAAAAGGATCTATTCTGTATTATTTTATAGTATTTGCAGTCTTATATTATAGAAATACATGTATTATGAATTCATCAAACCCGTCCCTGTTTTCCGTCTTACCTGATTGACAGTTTGCAGTATTGTTTGTATTTCGTTTATTATTGATCTGAACTTTACCTCTTTTATTGTACTACGGTAATTGGTCAAAACGGAGCTGATTGGCACATGCATAAAATGCTTTGTGATTTCAGTTTAATGTGGACTTTGTGTGGTTTGGAGACTTTCTTGGTGAGCACACAGCATAAGAAAAATTTAACTCATTCAAACAGTCTAATTTGAAATAAAACGCTTTGTTTTGTGGGGAAAAGTATTTATTGAGTGGACTGGATTTTCTCGGAGATCAATCTCAAGTAATTTCGGTTCATTGTGTCGTGCGATCCTTTTAAGACAGTTATTATGCCAAAAACCTATAAAATATCCCCCCTCCCCAAAAAACTGTATCTCCCAATCCATTTATTTCTGAATTATCAAAATCTCCTGTTGGTGCTCTGCATACCGATGATTGTGCTGTTGCTTTTGGAAATGCAGCTGGTGTTAAGAATGTGAGCGCTCAATTCACATGCAAATCGGCCAAGCAACTTTTTTGAATTTGCCGGACGACGCCATTACGTCAAAGGGTTGAACAACGACGAGCAAAGGGACTGCTGAATTGAAAACTCTGCCACATGGTTCAAATTGTGTACAATAATGTGGAAAACTTCCTTGAAAATATTTATAAGCTGACATGGAAGCGCAAGATTTCTTTATTTCCCAAAAGAAGCTTAAACATTGTATCCCTAAATTATAGAAACATAATGCCAACTCCCCTGCACTGTTTCAGCCGCCGTAACACTTCGTCTGAATCCTTGTCCAGTGGCGGGCCCCCTAAACACGCACGATACGTCACAGACGTTGTTACTTTCTCCTTGTGCATGTGGTTGGCATAACAAATGGCGGGCAGCTACCATGGGCATTGTACCATTTAGTTTGAGCTGTACTCAGAACATTGGCAACTACGAGGTCTTCTTTCTTTCCCTCGCTTTCCATAACGAGTGCCTGCCCAAGACTAAGACTACCATAAGTAAGCAATGTCTTGCTTATACTCAAGGTGAGCACTGTTTCAAAGCAAAGCTGTCGAGTCTGCACCATTCTATTACATGTGTTTTAACCCGTTGTATTATGGTCATGGTGGTAGGCGGAAAGATTGTTGCATTCTGTCTCCTCTTTTTTCATTCATCATCTCAGCATTAAAGGCCAGTCATTGCAGAAATGTTGAAAAGACAAGAATCTGGGATTGAGAAAGGAGTGCGTTGTAGTATGCGGGCGATTCACAAGAGTGCGCCACCAAGAGTTTGCAACGCGTTGGCCAATCACAATGCGCGAAATTTGTCGACCCAATGCGCGTTTGGAAAGGGTCGACAACTTTCGCGCGTTATGATTGGCTAACGTGTTGCAAACTCTTGGTGGCGCACTCTTATGAATCGCTCGTATTGCAGAATACCCCGCCACTCTAAAAAACGACGCCTCTGATGACTGATTACGTGGGTACAAGGTGAAAATCCCTTGAGAAAAGTGTGAGACTTTCAACTGTACTTGGCTATGAGGTTGATCATGCGGGGGTGGTGGGGTACTCTGCAATTGAGCTTTGAGGAAAATGTCTAATTTTGTTAGAAAATGGGCAATTTCTTGGCTCCCCACAGACTTTGTGCACGGCTGCAGAGATGGAATCAGGATGCAACGTGCTATCCTCAATCAAAACTATAGGTTTTACCCCAAGGGGTCAGAGTTAACACAATATCAGAAGTAATACACAAGCCAGTTTCTTAGAATGCTGTAAACCTGGGTAAATTATTGTGGTCGGCAAATGAAAGGGACTATACATGGACTAGAGACAGCCTTTAAGTGAGGGTCATTAGATTTCTGACACCACGCCTAAGCGTATAAAGCTGGGGCCCCGCGCCGTGCAAACATCGTCATGGTTATGCTGCCCTGAGTTCAGAACATCTCGCATATTAATTTGGACATTTGAAAAACACATGCGCTGAACATCGATCGAAAGGTGTGGCATGCAACTGGGAAGTGGTGTCGTCAATGTACCTGTATGTGGGCTAATTTGATCGAAATAAACGATCTGGATTTGAGCCGGTAACTGTACGGACTTTGATTGCATTGTTCACACACTACTGCATCTCACACGTAAAGTGCTGGAGGCGGTAAATTGCTTCCGAATGAATTAGTGATCTCCCTAAATGCTCGATTTTACTCCTATTTCAAGGGGCTTTACCAAAGGTCAGCCATTGCTGTATCCGGCAGGATCCTATACTGACTCGCAGAGGAATATTTGCCTTTCTGAGATGAATCCATTTCAATATTTACGGGAATTTTGATAGATAGAATGACCGTGTTTAATATCGTAATTTCTTCTCAATGGTATCATGGAAGATTATTTTGAAACATTTCTAATGGAGTGGAGGAGGGCGCTATATAGCTTTGAACCTTGGTAACTGAAACAAGGCATATTTAGTTGAGTTTATACTGCATTGCGCCATGTTTATAGGTTGATTTTAAGTCATTATCCACGTAGTCAATATAGTATAAGTTCAAAAGAAGAAGGCTCCAAATCATAAATAAAGCAACTCGATTATCTCTTTTTGTAAAGCCCTGGAAGGGTCGTCAAGTGCCTTTAATGTCTATAATTTGTATAAATGCCCGACCGAGAGTGAGTCAGAGTCAATCTGCTCCTTCCTTTTGATGGGCTGGTACTCACGAACCTGACTCCCTCAACTTGGTGTACGAGGGGATTCCGTACCCCCATTTTGTTTCATCACCCCCCCATGATTTGTGCCTATCAGTGTTTTTGGAGTTTTATGCAATGAGGTCGAGCACATAATGTCGGCACTTTTTTTGTAATTGCTGATCTAGCAAAATGTCATTTTTTTTGCGCGGAGTGATGTTTTTCACAGAGCGTGTATATTGGTGAAAATTAAACGTTGGTGTGAAATACATATAATTGTGGTCAATGACTATACGTCTCGTTTGATGATGTGAGACCATGCAAAAGCGTACATTGGCTAACAATGTGAAAACCACCGGCTTCTTAATGTTAACTGCAATTAACTAAAGACACACGAGAATAAAGGTACTACGTTCCACCTTTTGTTTTAGTTCCGTAATGTAAGCGCCTTTGTTGGTCAGTGGAGAGATTTGACAATTCAGAATGAAATAATTAAAACTACATCCTGAACTGGATAAGGTGAAATTGTAACTGTACTCTATCATCTTGAATGGAACTGTGTTTTAGATTTGGGACCGATGTTAGTTATTTTCCTGCAAAACAACAGACAGGTATATTTCCGACATCCCCAGGGGACCGTCGGTGCGTTTCAAAGGTAACAAAGGATGATGTCACTATGGATAAAAAGATATCAGCATCAAATAGATGGAAAGGTCGGGTCTGATCTGGAAAGAGATTAGAGAGGCAAGTCGATAAACCGATTCGAAGAGGAAAGAAAGTGGTCGAAGTAATTGCCCATCCGAAGACTTAAATCTTGCGGAATTAAATGTAAAAGTCTGATGTAAAAGTCTTTCACGAGAAGGTATTGCACACTGTCCGCTCTATACAAGATGGGTATAAGATGACTTTCAATCTTTAGTGCTAAAGGCTAAGATAAAAGTGAAGTTAGCATACCATTTTTATATTTGGGACCAGGAATTCTGAACTGTGACAGTGTTGTCGGACATCATTTAATTTTGTTTTATAGATGAGAATAAAATAGTTTTGTTCAATGAAAGAGGATTGGCGCTGTCAGTCACAGCTGTTTTCTTGTTTATATGTAATGATGAATCCAAAGGACGTGTTCTTCATGGATATGTAACTTCGCCTTTAGCTGAAAAAAAGGACATGAAAAGGGCGATCAATATCGGGAGATAGAGATGCCAACAGAAATAATTGTGACAGTGGAGCTGAATAATAATAATAAAAAAAGAAGTAGAAATGAAAAAGTGGATTTGATCGGCTCTCGCATAACTTGTACACTTGATCGACGTCTACAGCGAGTGGTGAAGAAAATGGGGCAGCAGATATCACAGATAGAGCTTTGCTTTAAGATACATAATCATTTCATTCATAGTGCTGTACGATTTTGAACGTGTATTAATTAACGTATTTGTGCTATGGCGCACTTTCGGCGCCACGTCCAGCACTGTGCTATGCATCAGACTGGGTAATCAATGCCTGATTTGTTTCCGAGCGCCTACATTCTTTTAGCTAATCGCCATTAAATGTTTTATACTTTTAAGTGTTAACCATTCGAACATAGATACTTTGAGTACCATATTGGTAAGAAACATAGAAGTTGATCCAGCCAAAAGAAATCCAAAGTTTGTCTCAGATTTGGGCAATGTTGCGCGCGTCTTGTGCGTTGTCACTTAGGCGTGCGAATGGCGTTGGAGTAGGAATTTGGAATTTCGCGCTCCCCTCTGCGTGATATGGGAAAAACGCGGGCCGTTTGTAACTGTTCAGACTTACAAGTAAACAAACTCTCAATTTGCAGTGTTTGCCAAATACTGCGGGAGTACATTTAACTGTTAATGTAACTTAATGTTTTTACTTTTGTCTTTCATTGATGCGAACACGTTAACCGCTTGGATTGTGACATAAAGCAGAATTTACAGCGTTGGCACATACGAAGCTTGAAGTAAAGCAGTGTATCTTCTAAATCATGCATGTCTGCGAGATGGACATTTTCTTGGGTATTTGAGGATAGATCGTCCTTAGCCAGATGGAATTAGTGTCTTCAATATTCCTGTCCATCATAAAGCATGTCTAAGAAACACGTTGGAGTATTCGGTACCTGGGACCTGAACTTTTGGACACCACCCGAGGAGGTTTTCAGGAGGAAACTGGAGAAGAACCCGATCCATCCTTTCTCAGAGACCTCTCCCGATCACTTCGAGGTGTCTCTTCGTTCACCGTGGCTGTGGGTCTCCTCTGTCTGTTTGCTGGCGACTTTCTTCGGCACGGTGGGCTACTACGTAACTAACCCTGTGGATCAGTTTCTGACGTACTTCGTCATGGCTTTCATGGTATGCCTCTACGCCACGTTCGTCTACTCTGACGTCCGGCGCATTGTCCTAGACATGACCCGAAACGAGTACGAATTCCACACGGGCAACCGACTGGTATACCGCGGCCACGTTCACAATGTCTACATCAGATTAGTTGGTCAGAAGAGTGGTAAGTTTCAGAATCGCAAGCGATAGAGAAATTGCTGTGTATTTTCCATCCCAAAGCAGTGCAATACATTTCAATTAACAAAAGTATGAAACATGCATGTGTTTTGAAATAACAAAGGATGTAGCCTATTTAGAATTTGATTTGTAGAAATTCCTCCTGAATTCTTCACCAGGAAAATTAACAGATTTCTTTGCGTATTATCAATCTATCTGAAACTATAAAAATTATATCCATGTGAATTTTATAGCCTATGTCCCCTCATCCGCTCAAAAAGATATTTGACACAAAATGAGCCTTACAAGGACACGGTGCAGTGTTTTGCAGGGTTATACTCACGTCGATGTCACTGTCCACGCATCTTTTTAATTCAAGATATTAGGCAACCGGACCTTCTGAAACATGTTGCCATTTCCATACAGACATACCAAAAATCTACACAAACTAATAATTTTAAACTTTTCCAAATTTAGGGACCGGTGACACCTATTACAAGATTGTTCTGAACGGTTTTCATGTGGAGGAGCAAGCCCTGACATCCTCCAGTATCCGGAGGCACAAGCTGGAGAAGCTTGGTCGCAAACTGGCAGCCAGGTTGAACCTGAACTATTTCGACTTCGTGGACGAGTCGGTGAAGCATGTAGTGCGACACCGCTGCCCGTACGCGTCGCCGGAAGAGTCGGTCGAGAGTCTCTCTCATATCGCCTAGGATGGAATGACAGCCTTCTGTTTCCTCTCTTTTTTCGTAATGTCCTCATCAAGAATCTATGCCTTGTTTGAATGTCTCTGTGCGATGAACTGCTTGCAGGTAAACGGTTTTCAGTCATCTAGAAACAGCTTGAGAAAGCGGCTTAAAACAGAAATCAGAGATTGTCTGGAAGGCTTACACAACTCACCAACAGGACACTACCGTTTATGGGGTAATTCGGCAAGAAGAATTAGGAGCCATCTCTACGGTGAAACTATACGCGCGTGGACATGTGGTACAAGTGTATTAGGCCTACACGCATGCCTTCTCGACCAATAGACCCCTTCCACTTGGTACTTGGTGACCATTCTTCGTATGGCATGGAACCACTGAAAAACCGTGAACTGCAATCCCTAAATAGGGTGTCGTGATTTGGCAAATGTAGGTCTGCACGAATGAAGTGCCACCGAAAGAAACCGAATTTTGCAGTTTATTTTACCTTTATAATTACAGGATTTGGGTTTCACTACATGCATTATTAACTCATAGTTTTTATCGCCACAAGGGTTAAAAATTCTAGTTAAAGAAAGTAAAAAAAGGGCGAAAGAAAAATGGAGCCGATTAAAAACCTTTTAAAGCCTATTGTAATCTTTGAGGGTTAGGATCCAAACGTGTAAGTTTGTAACGTGAAGCGGCTTTTCGTGTTTATGCAAAGCAGATACTATTAACATATAAAAGTGAAATGTTTATTTATCCTGATAGGGCAGTGTGAATTAATTTTGCTTAAATTAAAGAATATGTTCCGATGTGCTTCACGGGATACGATAAATGTTCGTGGCATTGTGTATGAAATTTAACAGGTTCAACATTCAAAGGATATTGTAAAATGTCTTTTTACCTTTAACTACAAAGCCTGAAATCTTCAAGCGCATAGATAGCAGTAATTGAAAAAAAATGAAACTTTAATATCGACTTTTTATTTGTAATTAAGCTTACACTTTGTGTGCAAACGTGCAAAAACGGTATACTCATACTAAACAGGATTTCCTTCATTCGTGCCGTTCCCTTAGTTGCTTTTTCCTGTCTTCGACGTTTTGTTACTTTACTGTGTAAATGTCATTATTATTTCACATCAATCCGTCAGAATGTACCACCATTGATGTTTACCTCTAAAAGATCACTCGTAAAGCACCCGCCGTCGTATAGTCGCCCAACAACCCGTAAATTGCTTGGACTGCGTGCCACCGGCTCAGGGCAATCAACTTTCCGCAAATTGACGGTTACTTTATATACATAACAGCAATCGCTCAGTCCATGAATCATCGGTGAGAGAATTTAACTCCGTAATTATTAACACAGGAAATGTCGATCGGGAAGTGTCATCAGTTTTCCCTTTGACTCTCTTTGAAAATCCATTACGTGCTTAAGTTATGTTGATGCCTAAAAATTTGGAAATGGTTGTAATCAATTTCCGGACAGAATTCCGAAAAAAGATAGTCTTGTTGATCTTCAACAATGTGCTTCAATTCTGGGCACCTCCATCATTCCTTTCTTCCTAACATAAAACTTGTCAGGTTTATTTTGGAAGTGAGAATTTGTCAAAAAAGTAAGATTAAGGAGAATGACATTGAATCGTCGTTGCACAAAATAAAAACTCGATCTATAAGACAAAAAAAATCGTTGTGTTAGTCAGCGGAATATGCTCCGTGTTTGTTTTCTTTTTACTCAGGTTTCGAGACACATAATCTGAACGTATGATATCTCACCTATATCAGCTTGTTCTATATCGCACCTTCTCCGTAATAGCGACATTATAGGTATTATACACCGTAGAAGTGAGGCTGAACCCCGAGAAAATAGTTGTGCATTGTTGTGTCCACTAGATTGCGATATCCGTCTACGTTTGAAGCATCGAAGTTCCCAAGGGAGTTGTCAGTGCGATATGTGTTAACTTGTCATGTAAACTTCGATGGATATTTGCCTTGATTGCATTCATTCATTTGAGGTATCATAAAATGTACAGTATGCCTGGAAAAAGCTTCTCAACGTACCTCTTTACACGAGTCACAAAATGTGTTCTTTATCCTTCTGTCAACTGAACGAATATTATAGTATATTCCGAGACATACATCGAAGCAAAGGCTTGTCATGCTGACAAGATCGAACTTGTTCTGTTGAGTATCTGTAGCCACAAGAATCCACTTGTTTTCCGTGCTTTTCGAGAGCTTGTGGGAAACAGCGTTTGCTTCGATGGGATTCGATGATGTCCTCGCCTTTTTCCACTCGACCAACGAGTTTGTCGGGGTTGGAGAGCTTCTTCGGATCGATACAGCGGTGGTCACTGCAGTCAACAGCTTGAATCCGGCCCGAGCAGAAGCTTCCCTTCATCGGTTGAAAAGAGCCGCGTTGGTCGGGGGTGCTTACTTTGTTGGTAGCGATGCGACCGTGACGCGTGCATTTCCTAGTCGTTCTGACCAGAGGAGCCTCCGTTGCTAAGAAAATAGCGCCCTCTCTTGGTCCTGCTCGAGGCTAATACTTAGGGAATTTATAATTACCGCTAATGGGTCATTAGGGAGACATTCCCATAAGAACGTGCACAAAATTTTTTCAACTTTACTGTCCCATAATTCAATATTCCCTAGTCTGATCTGAACGAAACTTTGTACGTTTTCGTTTTAGACCCTAATCTATCATCTCTCAAAACTTGGACGGTAAAATTCGGCCTCCTTCTGGTAGTTTGAAAATAGGGAGGCACTGAAATGTCTCCCTAAAAGCCGATGTCTCCCTAATGCTGAGAAATTTACCACAGAATGTCTCCCAAATAACCTATTTGCAAATATTGGACAATATCTTGTCAACATAACAAGACAAGAAACACATCTACTGCTTTCAGTTCATTTTTTTTGCACATAAGTCTACGAATATCTCATGACAAACGGAACTTATATTGCCCTGACAAGAACAGCTCTTGTCAGTGTGGTCCAAACAAACGCATCAATTTGTTTTCATTAATATTATTTTTTCATTAATATTATGAGACTGCACTCCTTTCCTCCGAATAAAGTAAACATTCACTTTGTATATAAGGTCCAAAGGTGAACATCAGCTCACTTGCTGCATACTATTCTTTCCAAATCATTACTCTTATGCCTTTTTAACAGTCGCCAGATTGTGCGCGAGGTTGCGTCAACCTCGATGGATGTTCCTCTCGACTGTGTTCATTCGTTTGAGGCACTACTCTGTGCCTGAAGCAACACCTCATTTCTCTGAATAGCTTAATCACCTCTCTTCTGAAAGAGCCATTCATTAAGGTGTATATGACGACATTCCAGAAACTGTTGGACATGGGGAGCCACACGTACAAGAGTTGCACCCATTCAGATAGTGTGCCTCCCGTTAATGCCCCGTAGAGCCTCATGGCAAAGTGAGGCGCCCAACACAGTGCAAACCCTAGTGACACCACCAGGAACATTATCAGGGCTTTCCTGTTCAGTGCAGCCCGCCTTTTGCCCGTCTCCCCAGTGCTGGACTTGGGTATATGATGATTCAAAGAGGCCTCTTGGTTTGAAACAATGGTATTGGCGGGCTGCAAGGCTAGATTGTCACGTAATTGCCGCTGGTGTCTAGCACTGATGGTCAGTAAATTCGTGTAAATGAGGACGATTGTGGCAAGAGGTAACACACAGAGAACCGTTGCGTTGAAGATCTCAATGGCGACGCCAGCCGGACCGGACAGGAAATTCATGTAACATATTGATGCTACTTGCTGGTAATTAGTTATGTCGCTGTGCATCCAAACATTTCCTGCAGCGACTACTGCGCTGGTAACCCAAAGCAATACGCATCCGATCTGAACTCTTCGCTCAGTTATCAACATTGGGTGCCGCAGCGGCCAGCGTATTGCAATGAGGCGATCCACGCTCACCCCGAGTAACGAAAACACGGACATGCTAAGGCACACGGCTAACAGGCCAGCCGTGACTTTGCACCAGGGGTCCCCGAAGATCCACCTGTCGGCTGCCGATGATACGGCTGATGAGATCAGCGTGAGGCCAACTCCGAGATCAGCCAGGCACAGCGAAGTCATGAGCACCCGCACGCTGTCCGAAAAGCCCTGGGCTCTGTGGATGATGATCGTGGAGATGGTGTTACCACATAGTGTACAGACTACGTCGCAGATAATGAAGATAGTACGAAAGTAGATGAGGATCACATTGGTGTCTTCTTCCGTTGAAGATGTTGAGGTCACAAGAGACGACTCACGATTTCCCTCCATTTTCAACTGAGACTTAACTCATTTAGGATAGATCACAGGCATGTGCAAGACTTCTGGATCTTTCCTCTTGGATCGTTTCCATTCCTGCTCCACCTCCTGAAAGAAAGTCAGCGGAAATTGGTGGATAACAAACCTCGCACGCCTGCGCATATGTACCAATGTATGGTATTGATGTCTTCCTCACTTCTTACTCGATAATTAATGGTTGTTGAAATGTCCTGCGAAGAAATGACGAAACCACAAGAAATCTTAACATGATTTAGTCACCGCTGATATTCCCAAAGAGAAATTGAGATGGTTTAAGGTGGCGAGTGGATAGGAAACGAACTGAGTCAACAGACGATATGGACCTTCACCCAATAAACGGATCGAGGAGAAAATAATACAGAAATCATGGGCGTTCCCTCGAGGAGAACAAAATGAGGGGGGGAGAAGGGATAAAAGGGAGGGGGGTAAAAAAAAAGTTTACTTGTAAATGACTGAGGAGAAACACCCCGGACGTGTACCACTTGGCACCGTGGATGTTCTCGTTATAACATCCATAACTTATTAATTTGGACCCAAACCGGCGAGTGAAAAATCACCGCAAGCAAAGCAGATACGTGATAATGGACTTCATCAATGATTTCCTCGTTACTGAACCATGGAGTCAGCGATACCCACTAAGAGACCACCCAACTATCACGAGACTGCCCCATATATACTTCTCACATGGACCATGACACGGTAATGGAGTCGAGTGATGTCGCACGTCAGGGACGTTCTCTCTCTTTAATGGTTTAATTCAAAAGCTATTTGAGCATCGCAAAATCGTTCTTTTTGGAATGGCAAGTTATTTACGTGATTTGTTACCAGTACTCCCCTCCCCAGGTCTCTTTTTTCCTGCATGTTTCTTTCCCGTGCTGCTAAATATTCCTTCCCGCGTGTTAATAACTTAACATGTCGACAGATGTTGCAAATTACAGTGGTCGTTTATCGCGTATGAATTGTCCCGTAATTAGTCTAATGCCATTACTGTTAATCATCCCAGTAAATTTCTTCCCGACGAAGCGGTTTCACAGCAAACAGACTTCCAAGGCTATTCTCATAATCCTGAGATAGAACCCTTTTTTCAGTCATGCAAAGAAATATTCCTTTGGATGTCATATTTGATGAGTGACAAACATTAATTTTTGGTAACGCAGTACCAGAAGAGCTATTAATACCCGATAGAAACATGCCCTTTAAAAACTTGTTTTCCCCATATTATTTAAGCCCGAGTTCTTGCGATTAGCTCAGGCTAAGGCACCAAAGTATAGTTGAATACTCCCTCAAAATATGTTACGCTTACCTGCATGTCGTTTTCTATTTCTTTAACCCATCGAATTCATAGATATGCGCTGAATCAACAGACCGATGAAAATTGCCTGCGTATTTGTTTGTCAAGACGATGAAGGGTCGGACTCCACTCAGTTCCGCTAATAAGCCTGCATACAGAGGCCGGCCATGACAATATCAGGTCGTAAAATGCCACTCGGTTGGAGGATCATATGCAAGGAAGCCGTCTACACGAAGTGCATCAGTTACCATCAAGTAAATTGCCGAGGTCTGTTGTGTGTTTTGGCTTCATAGTTGTGAATTTTATCAAGACAGAGCAGGCCTGCAGTACTGAATATAGGCCCAGCTACAGTCGATTTTATAAGCCTTCAATAACTCGGAGAAGATTGAGTCGATACGCGACGAATTGGTTTTCATTCATCGCTGTCAAGTCGCCTTCTCGGGTTCGATTTTGGTATGAGAGGCACTTGTAACTATTTTCCGGCGTGCAACGTCTTTAAAATCTCGATGAACACACTTCTGTGCGCATGCGAACGCGAAGTGCGCCCCAAACGCCCTTATATACACGGAAAGATGAAGAAGCAATCGTGCGCATGCGTCACTTTTACAGCGAGCTACAATTCATTACTTATGAATGTTGTTGGGCAAGATTTGTAGATGACACAGCGCCGATATGGCAAAGGGCGTAATCAGCCCATGTCTAGTTTGATCATTATTCCAATCAGCCAATTTCATGGCTTATTTGCGTGAAAGCAGGATGTGTGCATAGAGTGCTCTGCTACTGTCTCTGGTAACTGCCTGGTGATTTAATTAAAACCCGAAATGGTTGCTGCTTGCGTGGTTGCGTCGTTTCATTGGAATTCGGAATCGTTTGCACACAAAGTAGGCATTGCATTGCTGAGTTGTGTTGTTTGCTTTTCTATCCAGTCCCAATTTAGACATCTGACATGAATTATTTTTCTAATTTCATTTCATCAAATTGGTACTGAAATTAACTGAATCATATAGTGGATGCTGGATGCACAGGGGTAGCTTGAATTCAGTGGGATTTCCGATATCAATGTGTAGTGGCAGACATGGTCAGAATACCGATGTTGTTTACAATTGGTCGCTCTGAGTCAAAAGATTTGTGACTTCAGCTTGCTTTTCTTTTTAAATCTAGGGTTGACGTTTTCCAACTCCAGCCTATGGCCAATTCGAAGTGTTTGCGTGTGAAGGACCTCAAGTTCTTTCTTTCTGCAACTTCGTCAGCTTGGCATACACTGCCAATATGCCTATTGATTAATGACGGATGGCATGTCATCAACGAAGTTTTGCATGAGTTCACATAGCCATGAACTTCCATTGTGCTCGGGGTAGCGATTTGTTAGATTTAACCTTCGAAAAGGGCAACAATGTAGATATTAAATTTTGAGCATTGAACGAAAATACAGTTATTCGCGGATTCTTTGGGCCAGGGGCATATGCGGATATATAATTGAATTCTTTCAAAAGAGTACAAAACCTGACAAGTTGGTGTATGGATCAGCCTCAATGGAATTAGCGTAAGCCTGCACAGCAAGCATGTAACACTTGTATGGCACTGTGTGAAATAATTCCGTTTGTGTTTTCTCTAGCGTCCTAGGAAAATCATCTCAACTGGAGAAATCTGAAGACCCTGTAAAGGGTCAGGATTTATCAAAACAAATTCGGTGACCAGACTTTAAGGCCAAGCTGGAGTGACACCCAGGTCGTGTGACGTCATTTAGAGCCAGTGGATGCTGTACGAACGGATGGAATACGCGCGCGTTGGTTCATGCGCGGATACTCTCGCTAATGCCTTTTACCATCCCACTGGACGATCGCTGAAGTTGCTCGTTAACTTCCGGTTCCATGGTTCCACGTGAACGGCGATCATTAATTGCCTGGAACTCTATGAGCAGTGCATGTGCAATGGACGTGGTTTAAACTGAAGTGACGTCACACTTACGAATCGGATATGGGACACAGACGCACTACATTATTCTGTGCTCCACTCGCACTCGTGTGATAACTAAACCTCAGGATATCTATACGGTAGTGCCAGAGCGGTTGTGGTGTCTCTTCTGATCAGTGCCCGTTTTTCTCGTGGTTTTGTCACCGGTCGGGTACGGAATAAATTTCGTAAACTGAATCAAGACAGAGACAAATTAACTCGGATAAAGAGGACTTATTATCCATAATGGCAGTAACCGTTTAAATTATATCCACGCGCGTATGCATATCATACTAAAGGTATTCACACACATCCGGCCTTCTTATACGCTGTTATGGCAAAGTCTAATTTCTCCATTATTATAGTAGTTATCGCACGAGAGCGAGCGAAACACAGACAATGTAGTGCGTCTGTGTCCCGTATCCGCCCCGAGCTGAAGTGCACCTCCACTCGGCAAAAGAGAGACAGGTGGTCACAAGCGGGTTCCTTGCACGCGTTCTGCTTGTACGTAAAGACCATCCGGTTCGTAAGTGACTTCGTCACAAAGGCGGACGCACCACGATTTGCAGGCTCCCACTGGACGATCGCTGAAGTTGCGCGATAACTCCCGGTTCCATGTAAACGGCGATCAAAGCATGTAACTCTATGAGCAGTGCGTGTGTAGTTTAAACTGAAGTGACGTCACACTTACGAACCGGATACATGCCGCAATAATGACAAGAATATAACATAAAATCAGTGCTCTGAAACATGTATTTGCCGAGCTTTCAGTAACTGAGTACCTTCTTCAGGGCAAGCAGATTCAGTTCTGAATGAACGCAGAAAAATCCACGTCCATCCCCCCTGAATGCAGCGTTCCAAGTTCGAAAATGACGCGCTGCTCCCGCTCCTTACGCTGTATATCGGATGACGCTTTCTGCAGGATGCAGACGCTTACGTCACCGAGGGTATGTGGCGGCGCGCAAAAGTGCTGCGCAACAGTGATACCAGCTGGTGTTTGTCGGCGCACACTACACAAGTGTTCCGCGAAGCGGTCACCAAGGCGACGCTTGGTCTCCCGATGTACAGTTCACCAGAGCGACGACATGTAATGCAATAAGCCACATTACTTGTAATGCATGTATCATCCCCAAGTATTCTTAACGAACATGGGGGCTGACGACCGACGGCTGTTAACTACGTAGGGGCAGGTGTTACACCTGGGGCGCTGACAAGGGGAATTGCTGCCTGCTTTTGACGGCCGGTGAGACAGAATCTAACCGGGAATGTACAACCATGTCCCCGACGGAACGATCGCGCCTAAACGCGCACAAATCGGGGGGTTCGGTGAAAATGGAAAATGTTTGAGAAGAACATTACGTACCGGGATGCTTTGAGTGTGGTATGTGAGAACGAGGGGGACGCGATCACGTTGCTTGGCCCCGGTGGGTTTCAGAGCCTTTTTTGCGCGGGATTGAAGATACGGTGTTGAAGGCAGCGTCTGTGATACCCGGAGGGTAACCCCTCTGATGACAGAAACTGAGCATTTCCTTCCCACGTGTAGAGAACTCTGCATCGTTACTACAAATCCTTCGAAGTCGAAGAAACTGAGATGCCGGAATAAATCAGTTACGCGTACTCAGCGTGCTCTGCGTCAAACGCGCATGTATTTGCGCGCCTCATGGCGCGCCAAAGTGGTAAATACCAAAAAAACCACGCCCTCTCTTGTTCCGCTCGAAGCGGATAGCTCTATGATTTCCTCTGGAAAGTGTGGCGTATAATAATAGACCCTTCATTAAGCCTCGCCCCATCATATTGTGACCAATGACGGCCGTACTTAAGCATTCAACGCGAGTCCATGCACACAGTGTAACACCAGAGAGGAGCGGGGACACGTATGCTTCACCCCCATTCAACGTGTGGAAATTAACATTATTAACAACATTATTTTGCAATAGTATTGCCTTATTTTGCAATAGTATTGCGTTGCTTCGAAAAAATATTGCGTTACTTCGCAAAACGATTGCGTTATTTCGCAAAACTATTGCGTTATTTCGAAAAAACTATTGCGTTATTTCCCAAAACGTTTGTGTTATTGCACAAAACTATTCCGTTATTTCGAAAAAACTATTGCGTTATTTCGCAATAAAAAACATGTACTTTAAAAACCTGGCACGATTGGAATTCCGTAGAAAAGGCCTTATCTTACCATGAAAATATTTTGGGCAAGAATTTTTATTTCCAAAAAGTGAAAATAAGACATGAAATAAAGCAGCTGTTTGCCTGGCACGAATTCCCATGGCCCTTATTTCGCATGCAAATGACCCTAAAACGGGACATGCGCAGTTAATAATTTCCCTCTTAAAGGGCGCACCCTCGTATTTAGGCCAGAAATATGTCCGCCGAGCTATATAAAAGTAATACACTTAAAATATTCTATATTAGAGCGTCCTGAGAGCCATGTAACTGAGGAATTGAAGAAATATGAGACTGAACCTCTGGGCCGGACTCAGGGCTTCCAATTCTTAGCAATTTGGATGCAATCGGGTTTGAAAGTGGCACTATTTGAGCCATTTTGCCGAGGGAGGGTTTTTCAAAATGGCTACTTTATGGACAAGGACATTTTCTGCATTCTAGGGGTGGTCTGCTTCTGGTGAAAATTTCTCAAAAATTCATTGGTCAGCCCCCGAAAATTGAAAGGAAAATGAAAGAGGACATGTGGAACATCAATTTTCTTTGCAGCCTGAACACCTGTGAGAGTTGTGAGTATTTTTAAAATATCTGTGAAGTATGGGGATTTATCACCGCTGTCTATGGGAATTTACTTTTAGTGGTGCACCCTGAAACATACATGGGGACAGGAGCAAGACTGTTCAGTTGCCCATCACGTGAGTATGCAGTGGGCGGTGACAACTATACCCATTCGAACTGTCATTGGATGGATCTTTGCATATAAACGCCCAGTGCTCTGTGACGTCTGCGCTATCTCCTACGTCGTGTTCTAACAAGAGTTTTGCTTGGTGCGTTTGGTGCAGAGGAGCGGGTTAGCGTAGCGGTTCTTTCCTCACTTTGCACCAATGAGGCCTGGGTTCGGGTCCCGGCTTGGCCCAGGCTTTAAGTGCATTTAGTTTCCAGTCCATACTCCAGCTGGTTTCCTCCTGCCTCTAAAACTGGACCTTCTTCCTAACTCCGTAATGTGATGCTGATTAATAAAGTGTATGAATAAACGTACAGTTATTGGCGCAAATAGCCTGAGTTGCTGAAAGCGCCACTAAAACAAAACAAAACAAAACAACAACGTTTGGTGCATTGCAAGCAAGACCCCCAAAGGTGACGTTGTTATGGCACGAGCCAAAAAAATAAATAAATAGAATAGAATTGCATTCGAGTATGACCTGAAAGAGTGCTTCTAGTGGCGACATGGTTCCAGTTGATCGAAATACGAACCCCTTTTTGTCCATTGTAATCATGCAGACCAGATTTATTAAATAAAGATTTCGTTGTCTGTTAAAAGATTTTTGATGGATGGATTGTCAAATAAAACCATTAACCCGAAACGTTTTTTGACACTGCAGCCTCTGTTCGATCGTTGGGTTTATTCAAATCAGCAGAATTAAAATTTTAAAAAAGAAGCTTTTTAGCAACAATGTAAATTTTTGACATTTTACTGGAAAAAAAATGTTATAGGCGTAGCACAAGAAGATAATTCTTCCCGTTTGAACGTCAAGCTGGCACACTTAACAACAATTGGAAGCAAAGGGGTTAGACTGTTAAATTTTAGCTGATGTCACGACAAATATGCTTGGCGAAAACTTGGGTGTCGTCAAGTTTGCATGCATGTAGCGGCCGCTGTGTGCTCGGATTGTAGAAGTGGGGAAGTGACCGTCCTGCAGTGACATCCAACCTTATTTCCTCTTACGCATCCAACGCCAAATGTTGACGATGGATCCGTCAGTGTTGAAGGTACTTTACTCAATGTGCGTTTTCCTCCTGGATTTGGCTTTGTTTGTCACCGTAAAGTCAGGTAATCTTTTTTTGCCTCTTGTAAGCTTCCATTTTCAAAGTCAGTACATGTATACAGGCTTCTTTTTCTTTTGTGGAAAACGGTAGAAAGCCTATAAAAGAGACGAATAACCAAGTTGCCAAAACAAGCATTGTCAACATTTTAAAAGTCATTATGTCATTATGAACATTTTCGTCTGTTGAAAAGGGAAAAAATAAATCTTTTACCCACAGACGGTGATGATGCATGTATTGGACATAAAAAGTCCTGAATGATTACATCGACTGGACACGGTTTTTTCTTGCTTCTATACACAGTGGGAGAGGAAATTTATTCCATGCTATGCAAATTGACAGAGGGTCATATTTGGGTCTGTTCGTTTCGATTGTGATAACAACGCCCGAGCGTAATTTTGCCTGACTAAAAAATCCATAATCAATCAGTCTTGGACCTCGATGACCGCACTAACCTTCATGAGGTCTTTCAGGTTAAAAAGAAGCAGTGATAGAATAAAAATTTCTCAAAATCCAAATCTTACTTTTTGATCATGGTACATTATGCATTTTTCCTGTTGCAAATTAAGTCGTGTGAATTTTTGGAGCTCACGAGATTGCATGTAATTATGAAAGTAAGAGCCTATTTTTACGTACCTCGTAGCCTGCTGTCGATTAAGACAGGCCGAGTTTCAGGTCGCAAAGTTCAGTCAAGTTTTTTTAAGGATGTTGTTAAGAGGAAGATATAGAAATTGCGGGAACGCTGAACCTTGTAAATTTGATGCAAAACAGTTCTTAAATTTTGATTTGAATTCCGTCTCCCTGATTTTTTTTTGCATCACAATTACATACAGACTTTACTGAACACGTGATCACAAAAACGTTGGTTTATTTTCCGTCCTTGAACATAAGTTGTATTCAAACGAATATTTGAAAGTGAGAAAACACGGGTTTTGTGGACTTTTTTTCAATTACTATTTAAATATTTATATGTGAACTTTTTGATCTTTGAATCTCTATTAAAATGTTGATAACCTGGTACTTGTCTCAAAGTTTGCAATCATACATTTGCTTTTAAAGCTTTCCATAAAAAGGATTGGTTGGAAGGAGCAGACAAAGAAACGAGTCGAAACGGCAGAAGCGAAACTAACATAATGTCAATGACAACAACCCCTAAATTGCTTCACACACAAGTTGAATAAATCCTTGATGTGAAAAAATCGTCAACGCTTTGAAGAAAGGCTTCAGATGTGCTTTAGTGTGTAGGTGAATTTCCGGATTGGAGAGAGTCATTTAAATATATTGGTTTGGGTGCGAAAAGCTTGACGGCTTCGTTGTGATATGAAGATTCTTTGAAATCGGTCTTAACTGTCGACACGTCCATGGCAGATGAATTCAAGGTTAGGGCAATAAGCGTCTAATCTACAATGCCATTTTGCGGCATCAAAGCACCGCCACTTGGTGGTGCACCTTTCGCACCTGGATCGAGTCGATACACCTAAGCTAAGCCTGTGCATGTAACTATACGTGCCCTGCGGTATTGAGCCATCTAAGTGAAAACCAAAATAGGCCTATTGCAGAAAAACTGAGTATCATTCGACATCTTTTGTATCACTAACGATGCTGCTTAATTTGACCGCATTTTAGACCCCTATTCCATGGAATTTCTTGGGAAATATTAATCCTTTGGGTCCCGGCATCTCCCTTTTTGTTAAAATTTGTCGGAGAGAGAATGATCCCATGGCAAATCCCTCTGCTAAATAGTGAGAGGTTTATACATCTCAACATGCACCAGATCTTCGGCCCAGTGGACATCGTACACACGCAGAAGTCTCGCAAAACCTCGACAACTTGATTAGTCGTCACAGATCAGTTAGAAAGGTCCACAAAATAAAAGGACGCAGGGAATTCAGCTGGGTTTTACGTGCTGGTCCAGTGGCTTCAAGAGTGAATCCAATTGTGGTTCGGCGCCGAGACAAAATGTCACGGTAATGGTTTTGACAACCGGCTTTGATTTCGCTCGCCTGTACGTCAAGAACTTGTTTCAATTTGCCTAGAGTGTAAAATGGCAGGGATAGATTGGTGGCCTTGGTGTACGATGAATACTTTGGTTGGTAATATTTTGGTCCCGAAAGTGTGGGAAGTTGAAGGCCAGTGTCAATGCGATCCTTCCAGATATCTCCTCTTAACTCCCGCTGAACGTTTTATTCTCACAACGATGATACGGCAGGCAGTGGCAGCGAGTCATGTTGTACTCTGATTGGACAGATTTCTCTGCATCAGTGACAATGGGTCAACACAACGCCTGCGCAAAGAAAAGATTTTTGACACAGACACTGCGACACTGTTTTTTTTCCTCGGTCTCCTCCAAATACCTTGGACCATGACCACCCAACCAGAGGTAACAGCGGTAACCAAATCCCCATCCCTGAGGGGAAATTACTCGGCAATCTTCGGTGTGCACAAGCAGTGGATGGGGCACACCAGACGTTCAGACGGATCAAACAAATGAAACATCACTTATTCAGAAAAAAATCTCCCCAATTTTTTCGAGGTACAAACGACGACCTCAGCAGCCGAGTAACAGGCCTATATATAGCCTCGGTTTTGTTCACTGAGGAGACTGTTTCTCGACATGTTGAACAAAAGCTTGAGATTAAGTCAAGCCAAGTGGTTTCAGAGTGAGGCCTAGGAAGTACTGTTACACATCAATCTGTTTAAATTAGAATAAAGTGAGTATTAGTCTTTCTAGCCGTCAGCGTGACTTTGGAGAGAACTTAATGAAACAGACAAGGTACCGGATAACGATTCTTTCGATAAAGTTCAGTGGTGCAATAAAAAGATGCTGGTCATTGTGTGCTTAAAATCAAGTGCCAATCTCGTCTCTAGCATCCCACAAATCACATTTTTTGAAACAATTATAGTAATGACAAAATATTTCAAAAAGGGATTTCCTGGATTGCATGATTTCAAGATAGCGATCGGCGTCCGAAATTTTGGACTACGTGGTCCCTATGGGACTTTAATTCTAACACGATTGGAAATGCATACCTATTTGTACTATTGCAAATAACCAGTCGATCACTATTTACAAACAAGCTGACTATATTTCACAGGTAAACCAGTATATTTATGCAAACCGTTCCCACTTTCAAGTCCGACAAAACCTTCCGATTTCAATATAGCCTACATTTCATTAAAACGCACTTCCAGTAAAAACCAATTTCGATGCTTTGAGGCATGCATGCGGCACATCCCCAAGGTTAATACATTGAAGAGAATTTTTCAGGAAATTCTAATACCCCCTTAATGCTAAAGATGCTCACGAAGTGAGCAAATTCTAAGCCCTGGACTCGACTTGGAGGGGGGGGGAGATATTTGTTTAAGCCCAAACTGTGCATTCTAAAGTTAAGGCGTCTGTTTGGATAATTTGATTTCATTTTGTTTACAAAAATATTATTCAGACGAGATCATTCCCATGAATACTTCATACATTGTGTCAGAGAGTGACGGTTCAGTGATGTTTACCGTCCAGCGCAATGGATCTTCCATACAATTCCTTCAAGGTATGTTTATGTAAATTACAGGAGATACCGTAACTGCGGTGGCGCTGCACTCATTGCACGCGTGCATTTGACAAATCACGACACCCTATTGGTCGAAGAGGCATGTAACGCGCGCGTACCACCTGTCCACGAGCGTTGTGCCACCGCAGTAATAGCTTCTAATTCTGGTCGCCAGATTACACTTTTAATGTTTGTTAATAATATACATGGCCCCGTTCCGTAATAAAAGAACGATAAGAAATCGATTAAGATTTGGGACTTCAACCTATAGGGGCAAAGACATTATGTAAGGCATCAGTAGGATTGTTCGGGGAAAGGGTTTTGATTTTTCATATGAAGCAAGGTATGAGATGGAGAGAACCTAGCGCCACAAGTGTGGCACGGACTCTCACTCCCGATCCAAGAGAGAACTCCCTTGTCGCTTTGTGTTGGTCATTGTTTCGATGGAATCCCAGGAATTCTTTTCAGACATCCAGGGGATATGTGTTTGGTAAAATTAGTCTCGATTAAGTATAGCGATTGGACATGGTGGGGGGGGGTGTTACCCCTAGGTCTCATTTCTTGCTGGATATGTGATTTGTAAGGTAATTATGGGTAAAGCACAGGGACTTAATCGTAGAGGTTGTCCAAAAAGGTCAAAAGGACTTCCCATCTCCCGTCGCCTTCAACATAAAGGCATGTAATTGGATAAACAATCCGGTCACCTGTTTCATTTGTTCACATTTCATTTTGAAGGACGCACCGAAAATGGTACAGCTATCGCTGTTGAGGACTACCTGGCAAAGGATTTTAACTTCAGTTTTCCTGAAAGTGGAGACGTTGTGATGTTTAATGTGACCATTGTAGATGACCAAGTTCCCGAACCGACCGAGTGCTTCATGGTGAATTTTGACACGCCCCCGGGTGGGAGTGTCACTTCAAACATAACTGTCTGTATCAAAGACGATGATNGGTAAGCATATGGGGGATTCATGTACCTGAAACGTGAATACATCAATAGGAATCTTTCGGGACGTGAGTCCATTGCTTGCACTTTTAAATTCAGTTTTTCAAAAGTGGGGAATTCTTCAATTTTGTCTGTCACCTGCCGAAATTGGATTGCGTATCTAAACTGGTAAAATAGTTAAGAATTTACGGGTGAGAGTTTGTCATAATGGAATGTATGGATGAAGTTATTGGCCTACTAAGCTTGAATTTATCTTTGCAACTCTTGATGATTTTAGGAAAACCCTTACTTAACTGTACAAACGGCGCCCTTAGGAACTGAACAGTTGTGATGTTTTCTCATTAAAACGGTTTTCTCAGTACAGTTGAGTATCGAAATGGTTAATGTTAATGGCAGGTTGCTAATATAAGTTACTGGCATGAATCAATTTGAAGGAATCTGGAAGCAATGCACTTTTGAATGTCTTTTGAGTTTTGTTTTGTTTTGGGTTTTTTTACAAAACACAGAGCCCAGCATTGTTGAGCATTTGCACACAAACACAGTATGGTGTCCAATACAGTCTGGGGAACTGAGAGTTACATCTACGGACATTACTATCAGAAAGCAATACCTAAAGCGTCAATTTACTAGCAAGGAAAATAACAAAGCATTTACTTAAAAACTGCTTTTTCAAACCAGTCTCATAGGGTATGTGCACATGATATCAAATGCATGAAGATGGAATTCTCTCCAGGATTTTGTTAGTGTCCTAATCTTGACTTCTGAGCAGGGTGGTGTCCGTAGGCCTGTTGGATAGCCGTGCAACTGGGGGACTAGGTGCGAACATAGCTCAAGCGTGTGTGGTGCACTGAAATAGCTTTCAGCCCTAGCTGGAAACATGCTCCAATTATTTTCTGCAGAATGTGCACAAGTTGGCAATGTATATGTGTTACCAATTGGCACATGGAAAATACTGACACCGACATGCATTCGAATGTCGGTCATATCTCTCTGCTGAGGGGGTAGTCATGCATAAATTTTGAGTCCGAAAACAGTCAAAATAATCTGGACTTTAGAAATGAGTAGTCTCCCGAAGCCTCTTGAACAACAGCAGCTTTAACACCGTGGGCCACCGATCTCTGAATAATATTGAAGCAAATTTGAACAACACAACAGTAAGATTTTCACAAACCAAACGGGAGATTTTAGTTCAATATTGTTTCAGTCCACCTTGAGCAGGAGCTCCCCCCCCCTTCGGTTGAAAAGCGTGAAGAGTTGAAAAGGTTGAGAGTGTTAATTGTGTAGGTGGCCTGAGCAATATGCAACGCGTGCATTTAAAGTCGTTTTGTACACCAGCAACGTGCAGTTCCGACCACCAAAGGAGCCTGCTTTGCCAAGAAAATTGTGCCCTCTCTTGGTACAGCTCGGGGCTCATTCTGGCTAAGTTAACGCAGAATGAGTAGCTAATTTGTCCATGATTCCTGACTCCTTTTCTGCAGATCCGTGCACGTGCCCGAGTTGCGACCAGGATCTCTGCAAGAATGGAGGCACCTGCATGAATAATGGAATGGGAATGGCCAACTGTATGTGCTCACAGTACTGGAGAGGCGCCACCTGTGAAGAACCTTGTAAATCTTAACCTATTGTTGAGAAAGAGAGCTAGAGGGAGGGGCGGGGAATGAGATACTGAAATGAGTAAGGCCAACTGTGCTAGTTTCATATGCAGCAAGGTATGAGACGGAGAGAACCCCCCTGCTTTGTGTTGGTCATTGTCTCGCAGGAATC